>CM026412.1:12733404-13185890 GCA_014858505.1 Corymbia citriodora subsp. variegata
TGCTCTGTTCTTAGAGTCAAGTCACTATGAACAGCGAGAATGAAAACCTGGATCAATTAGCAAAATAATAGAAGACAAAATGTAGGTGGTTCGACATAACTACCCTAATCCAGGAAACGCAAGAAACAAGCCATTTTGCATCCACCAGCTACACCCTAAGTGCATGCTCTATTCTGAGTAGAGCCCATTTCTGCTCTTTAAGAGTGGACTCATCATCCATCTCAATGAACAAAAGGTAAAAAAGAATAGAGGAAAAAATCTGAATGGTACAAATTGGTATTCCAATCCACTATCACAATCAAATGCAAGAAAGAGGCCAGTGAAAGAACCCAAGTGGCAGCCAAAGTGCAGAGCTCCTGAACCTGTTTTACGAGTGCAGGTTTTTCCGCCACAAAACAGATTCACATAATGGAATATACAGGGTGACATGATCGGAGGAAGGAACAGGAGAGAATATCATGATTTTGGCAAGAATTTTCCCAAAGAATATCAAGACATTGACATGAGGTTTCTCAGGAATCCTCCAACTTACTGAAGGCGCTGGGCTACAGTGGTTAAGATATATTTAAAGTCGCTGAGTCTTACCTCCGACCACCACCGTGATCAGCTGGATTGTTGTTCTCCATTAGCCTTCGGACTTTGCCTAATCTCTCCTTGTCTTCGTGAACAAGTGGTCGCTTCAAGTGTTTCCAGATTGCTGTCTTGTGATTAGTGTGCTTCAGGGGAATTAGAGACCCAGCGTGAGTGTTTTGGCCGTGACGTCGCTTTCTGGTATTTGCCATTTGAAGAGGACCCACGATATTCAGACCCGAAGTTTGGGGGGACATCGAACTTTTTGAAGAGGACCCACGCAGAGCTATATTTTCCACGCAGTTTGTCTGTTTTGGTTGTTCTACTGTTGCATGTTGAATAGGGGCATTGAACTTTTTGTCAGACCCTACGTTTTGGTGGGTTGACATCACCTTTTGGGATTTCAACACTTACGCGAAAGGCAGATCGAAAGAAAGGTATGCCAACATGCGATTTGAGCGTTATATATCCTATGCAAAGCTATGCTTTCCGCACCGTTTGTCTCTTTTGGTTGTCCGACATTCGAATAGGGGCCCGCCGAAGCCGAGGGCCCGTATTTGAATATCTTGCTTACCCAACAATACTTGTTCTCTACACGAGATTTCCAATGACACAAACTCTCGGAGCAGACACGTACTTGAGGAGCATTCAGTGATTATCGATCCACTAAAAAGAAAGATTCATTGCTAATAGTCATTAAACCCCCCGTTTTTTGGACGCAGATTATATATCATCCCACAAGATATTTCCACAGCTACAAGCATCTCAACATATCTCGACGGTTGATGCGTACCTCATCTACGTGCAGCCACAGTTGAGAATAAGTTGAAATGCCAATGGAAGCAACTTCGAAGTAGCGGACTTTCATCCTCTTTTGTTATTTATATTGAAAAAGTTTCATGATACTAATTTGGCAAATTAGTTGAGATAAAACTAACAGTAAAATTAATCCCTCTCCATAATTTTAGTACCTTTAAAATTGCTTACTTATCTAACAAAAAAGAATTACATTTTAAGCTATGTTTATTTCGCAAAAAAAATAAATGATTTAAAAATATTTTCCTAAACGTGATAACTTGTATTACTTATAAAAATGAACATACAAAAAAATATCCATTATTCTTGAAAATATTTAGACATAAATTATTGTCGATTTTGAAAAAAAATTAATTAACTAATTATTTCAAGCGATAAAAGCAATTATTTTATGGAAATGTTTTCCAATTATTCATTTTTTGTGAAAGAATTGTATCTTGTATAGCTTGAAGTAATTAATTAATAAAAATATTTTCCCAGACGATGAAGTTTTGTTTTGTCCATTCATTTATTTTTGTAGCAATCATTTTTTTTAAGAAAAAAACATATGAATTATGGGCATGCTGACTGTCTAGGTCTTTTTGAAAGTCTTAAAGTAAGAAGAAATTCCAAGAAGCCTCTATCACCTTACAAGCTTGGAATTATCTGAACTTTCATTAGCCACTGCCCCTGCACGAAGAGACAGAGGGTTAATTAGATCTGCCCCATGTCCCAATCACATGCGGCATGTTTATAGGCCCCGCCCCGTCCCCGTCCCCGTCCCCGTCCCCGTCCCCGTCCCGCGAGCAATTGGGCTTTTACCCCGGACCCGTTTGTTCCGCCTCACTCGTGAGGATACACATAGTCAAAGGATAGTCGCCCTTCGCAAAGGAAAAAGGAAGAAAGTAAAGAAAAGAAAAAAAATTAAAATAAAATCTAATTTACAAATATATATATTTTTGGTCTAAGATAAAGTATTGCCCAATGAGATTTCACTATCAAAAAATGTTTTCAATCATATAGCACCAAATAAAGAAAAACCAATCGTAAAATATTTTCTAAAAAAGCATTTTTCTTTATTTATTGAATTTTTTGCTAAATAAATGTACTCTAATTAATTGAAAAGTAATTAATTAAAACAGAAGAAGAAAAGTTAAAAAAAGGAGAAGGTTAGATTGGATTTCGATTGGGTCGGCAAAACAATGATTTTTTTTTAATTTATTTCACGGAAAACGATTTCGTGCATTGTCTACTTTTTCCTTTTAATCTTTATCCAGATTGGCTGGGAAGGAATCAGAGAAGAACAACGTTGTCCCTGGCTCGCTCGCTATTGAGGCCAACGACAAAAGAACCAAAGAAATGGAGTTTTGTGCGGACGCTGCGTGATCCGATTCAAAGAACGAGTCCGCGGGCTCGAAATTCGACGTAGGCGGGGCGGAAAAAAAGAAAAGGAAAATGGGAAAAAGTGGAGAAGAAAGGAAAATGGGAAAAGGTGGAGAAGAGTCGTGATTTTGGAGCCCTGTCGGAAAAAAAGAAAAAGGAAAATGGGAAAAAGTGGAGAACAGTCGTGATTTTGGGGCCCTGCTCGTGCTCATCATGATGATGATAAGAGAATCACGGATAATTTTTTTTTGTTCCCCAACCTAAACTTTTAATATATATTTAATGTAATCTCTAAATTGTATAAAATTAATCAACGTATTATTTTCATTAATTCAAGGCCATGAACTATATTGAATATTTCAATACAATTTAAGGACTATATTCAACATGTACCAAAAGTTTAATGACTAAATTTAATAAATTTAAAATTTCATGGATCACATTACATATTAGGTTAAAATTCAAGGACTACATTTGATAAATTACAATGGCCAAATCGCACATTTGACAAATTACAATAGTCAAATTGCACATTTGCCAAAGTTCAAAGATCAAGTGTGATTTTCCTAATTAAAAAATCAGAATGAATCCAACATGAACTCTCAAGAGAGAAGAGATCCTTTGTAGATCCAATCAAAATCCAATTAAATCTCTCAAACTCCCATCCCTTCCGAAGTCAATCGCTCTGATCCAACCTCTAATGTCGTGCTTCTCACTCCCGTTTGATTCCAATTCTGTTGCCCTAAAACCCCTCTCTCGACTCTGTGGTTGCCGTCGACTTCCTCTCGAGAATTCTTCTTGCCCTAGAGGAAAAGGAGACAATGTGATGGTTCCGACAAAGCACAACCGGAACGACTTGAACTGCCAGGGGCAGCAGTAAGGCGAATGTAGCGCCGGCACTTGTTGGCAAATTCGAAACGGCCATGCGCACACCCTCGACCTTTTTCTAACTAATTAGAATAATTATTTTTTTAACATTTGTTTCACGAAACACGTTTTCCTCATTTTCCGGTATTTGATTTATTTAGGAAATTTTTTTCTTAGTCAACGAAAAATGTTTTCTCAACAAAACTCAAATTCGGGAAATCTAATTTTCCTTGAAAAGAACCGGAAAATATTTTCCAAAAGGTTTTCCTAATCTTGGGGTCCCAATTGATGAAAAGTTTATTCTTATAAAAATAATTTAAAAATCAAATTTTTAATTATTTTTAAAATTTTAAAGTTATTATTATTTTTTTCTTTTCTTTTCTTGGTTGGTCACCACCGGCAAGCTCACCAACCCAAGCTTCGTCGGGATTGGTGAGCTCATGGCTCAGCCAATCTAGGCGAGCCTAAGTTGGGCCAAGGTCAACAACCTAGGGGCTCATCAGATCCAAGCGAGCTCTGACTCCACCATGGTCGGTGAGCTTGCGGCTCTCTAGATTCAGGTGAGCCCATGCTCAACTAAGGTCGCTGAGCTCCAGCTCCGCCGTGGTCGACGAGCTCACCACTCACCCAATCCCAGTGAGGCGGAGCTTGCTTGTGGTCATCGTTGGCTGGTAGTGGCGGAGGAATAGATGGGGATGGCACGTGAGGAAGGAGAGGAATGTTGGAGAAGGAGGAGGAAAAAGGAAAAAAGAAAAGAAAAGAACAAATAAATTAATTTTAAAATAAATTAAATTAAAAAATCGAAACAAAATATAAAATATTAAAAAATTCAAAATCATTTTTGCTGAGATAAAATTATGAAATTGAAATAATTTATCGGTGAGATCAAAACATCAAAAAAAGCTTATATCATACATTACCAAACAAAAGGAAAACTAATTGCTTTTATGGAAAATACTTTTCCGAAAAACATTTTTCTTTGCCATTGAGTTTTTCGTGAAACAAACACGCCTAGACTCCATTTGTTTCACAAAAAATAACTTTTAGGAAAATATTTTTTGAATTTTCTAGCCTTTGTTTCATGGAAAATGAACTAGTTAAGGAAAACATTTTTCATCAAAAAAAAAATTATTCTAAAATATGGGGAAGTGTTTTACTCGGAAAAATGTTTTCCACTTTTGACATAAAGGAAAATATTTTTCATGCTTTCTTTTCATTTTTATTTTTTCTTTTATGTTTTTAAAATTGATTTTAAATTTTTTTTCTTTTTTTCTTCTTCTTATTCTTTGGCCGATCATTGGCCATGGCAAATGGCCAACAACCAATGCTAGGCTAGCTTGAGCCTCACCCAGCTCACCAAATCAAGCAAGGCTGGAGCTCGTCGGCCTTAGGTAAGCTCGGCCTCCCCCTTGCCAGTTATTAGTGAGCTCAAGCCTTGGCGGTCTATGATGAGGCTTGAGCTCACTTGGCACTGGCCGAAGAAGAAGATATTAAAAAGAAAAGGAAAATAAGAATAAAAATAATTACAGTTTCCTGGAAAACATTTTGCAAAAGCATAATATTTTTCACAAAATGAATGGAATCTAAATATATAGTGATATTTCCTTTCAATCATAATAGTTAAGTTAAAACTCAAGGTCATCTCTTCTTATCCATTATTTAAATTATATTTTAATTGTATGATTCAAAAGGTAAGCTGTTGAGCACAAGAATAATAAATAAAAGCTTATGAGCTTCCTTCTTATCTAATTTTTTTATAATAAAATTCAAATTAAGTGGAGTTTAGATAAAATTATTTCCATTTTTATTTTCTTGTAAATGTACTTATTTTGATAGATGTAAAGTATATTTAAGTATTTGGATTTCCAAGGTAGAAAATAAAAATCAACATAGCCTGAATGTATATGTTTCGAATAACTCAAGTTGTGCACTTATTCTTTAACTTTTGCCATGGACTACATCATTTAGTCTGTTAAGTGGTGCTGAACTAAAGAAAATATATCAATTATATAAAAATTGCATCATTCAAGAGTCTACTTTATTAATTGTTTAATAAGTTTTGTTTAATGAAATATATTGTGTGATCCATTTCACTCTCGGTTAAATTATTTGATTTAATTAAAAAAAGGTATATTGTTTAAATCAAAAAACTACATCGTTGGAGAATATATTAAGAAATTATGTTCAAAACAAACTGTACGTTTAAGAACACATTTGAGATATTTCTCTATATCTATCTTACAAAATTTTAAAATGAATAGAATATAGATGGTTGAAAATGATAATCAATAAACTAATTATAAGTGGTCAATTGTGGCAATGTGACAAAATCATGCCACGTGTCTTGCCATGTTATTGGTATTTCTTAGAGAAAAGTTGGCATTTGTATTATGATATAATTTACTGATGATGGTACGATAAATTAACTATAGCATAGAAGATATAACTAATTTGATTACATCTATTATTGATATATTATCTTTAATATCAAATTTTGTTAGTATTTCATGCTATCAAATGATAAATCTAAAAAACTAACGTACTCACTTGGGTAAACATCGGTAATATTATCGTGTCTAATGGGGGGGGAAAGGAAAGTGATAATTTAACGCGTTACATCATTGATTGACCGAGCCAAAGACCATCTCCCTCTTCCAGTCCCGCCAGTTTTTCAGCGACCGCGCTCATGAAATATATGTACCGTCAGTGCAGAGAGGGACACGAAGTACTCGAAAGGATGGAGTTCACTCTCAGCGGCAACGCCTAGAAGACCTTGGCTCGCTCCATCACCTTGCCTCTCCCGCATCAGCAACGACCTCGCCATCCAAGCTTCTCCTTCCCAGGTCATTCCATCGATTTCTTTCCGGCATTTCTTCTTCTTCTTCTCCGTCGTCTCTCTCTCGCGGCCGCGGCTCCGGCGTGTCGCCGCTGAAATCCATGTCGATCGTCATTCCTCAGCTTCAGCCGTTAGAGTGAAAATAGCTACCGCAGTTGGTTCTTCGTGCGCCCTGCTGAGCGATGCTTAGCTTAGATGCTATGATGCCGTGTTAGGTATTGGCTCGTTTTGCTCGATACCGTTTCCGATTGAGGAATCTGAGAGTCCTTGCACCGATTGCCAAGTGCGTGGAGCTTTCCGCGGTGGATTGAGGCTGAGATTTGTTGACTAGGTTGTGATTGGCCCTGTCGACGACGATTGGAACTTGACGTGCCTATATCTGGTAGTCGTCGAAAGAATTTGATACTGTCGATAGGGTGATTCAAAGTCATCCTGTCGTAAGGCTTAAGGCAGTTCACTGCTATAGCTAGGAGAACTATCAGTGGTACTCGTGGAGAATGTCGAATTGTGAAACCGTCGTAAAGAAACCCTTTGGATGCCACCTTCTACAGGTGCTGCTATTCTATCTTGGTGATTTTTCTAGTTACTTTGATGGTATTATACGGAGTTTTGCGACACTCAATAAGTGAAAGCAAGATTGCGCTCCCTAGCATATCTCTTGTGTGACCATACTTTGCATGACTTCCTTTTGCCTCGTCGCATTTTAACTACCAAATAACAATAGAAGTTCTGAGTTCTAAGCTCAACATTTGGCACTTGGCACTATTTGATGTATTAGAATTGAAATAGTATTGATCTGTGTGTCCAAATATCACCTTCTTACTTGTATATATCAGATTAAGATTCTCATATTTGTATTCAACCTCCAGATTTCCTTTCACATGTTCAATTCGTCGAGATCTGCCTATCAATTGATAACCTTCAAGCCAGACCTCTTTGACATGTTTACAGTATCTGGCACGCAGGTCCAATGCAGTGTTCTTCTTAAGGTATATTGCCATTACACCTCTTTCTGGTATATTTGCCAGTTTATATTTGTAAGCAACTCACAAACATTGACAAAGTACTCTGTGCAGGCAGTCTGTCAGTCCTTAGAACACCTATTACAAACATTGATTGTTTGAGCGTGCAATTACCAGACATCTATGCATCAAAAGTTCAATGGTCTCTGCAGTGCTTCAATGGTAAAGACCTTCCAGTTGTGTGCATGATGCTCTGTATTCATTATGTTGGAAATGGTGTATTTGATGGTTAAGATTGCAAGCTCATGGCATAGATGGAAAAGTTAGCAGATTCCTTTTTCGCCCTAAAAATAATCTTGCTCCAATTCTATGAAAAACAGCAGAAATGAAGTCTTGAAATTGACATGTTCATTGAGAGAAAGTGACTGCAAAATGCTGTGAGAAGTACTAGTACGTCATGTCATATGTGTCCATGGGGACAAGCTTTAATAATTTCTCATCATGTAAAAGCAGCGTGAACTTTGTCAAACAGATTTTGCAGTGCCTCAATAAGACCTATTTAGCCAACGAATTCGGAATAAAGAGATGGGAAGTTTATGTTAATAATTAGATTCCAATGTCTACCACTTTTACTTCTAATTTTGTTGGCCATTTACCATTTTAAGTCTTTGACTCAGTCAAGCTAACTACTCACTATTCAGTATGTCATCTAACTGCAATATAAATTGGAGGCTGGCACCTGTCAAATCTGCATTTTCGATTAGAAGCTGCACCATGCAGAGGTACATGTTTGTCTTACTGTGCCAATAAGTGATGTTGTCATACGCATGCAGGCATTAAGAAAACAACTGGATTTCTTGCAATGTTGACCCTGGCATACAACAATTATCTCTGGAAAGGAGAAGATACCCAAGCAGTTTTGTAGAGGCCTTGTGATCTGAACAGATTGCTTGCAAATTTTCAGTCATCCCTTCAGGAAATCATTATCATTGCAACAGAACGCAACTCCGATCCTTCTGATGCTGCAAGTGAATTTGGTGGGAAAGCTGTTGAGTTTCGAAGCTACATTGATCCTACCAAGGTAGAGATTAACTTTATTCTTTTCAATCGAATATGGAGAAGAATATCATGGTTCAGATTCTGGTCACAGAGAACGACTCTTTGCTGCACACTTGGCTTTGGATGGATCCTGCGGAAGAGTTTGTGCAGTATGCTCATAATGGCAACCCAGTAGACGTGACTTTTGCTGTCAAAGAGTTGAAGGTGTTCCATCTGTTCGTTTTTTATTATATTATCTATCAAGACATTTGGGTCATAAATGCAGCCAAAAGTTCTTGAACATATAACTTCTTCCATTTCCTTAAAATGAGTCCACCTAGTTGCGGAAATGCTATTCAAGTCACATTCTGGACCATCTTTTATGTCAAAGTGTTTCCTTGTGTTTTCCGGTGAACATGATAATATTTAAACTCTGTACATCTCATGGAAGTCCAGGCATTTCTTTCATTCTATGAGTGATGTGAAGTGGACATTCATTTGTACTTTAAGAAGGCTGTATTGCGGTTAACAACAATATTCTGGCAATTGGACTGAATTATAACTTATTGGTGGAATAGGTGTAAATATAGATGCCCCTCTTCTCCTACTTCTGCCCCCAACATTTCTTTATTCTCTCTCCTTTCTCCCTCATCTCTTTTTCTCAACCACTTGAGAGGAGGATCATAGCCAGTCAACCATGTGTGATGCTGGCCTTAATGCAAAACAACCCTATTAAGCCCCTCTTCGCCATTGAATATTTTTTAGCTTAGCTGGAATTGCAAAAGGTCAAGCTAGGTCACTCCCATGATGAAGAAGTGGGCAAAAACGAAAATTTGGACACAAGAAAGGACTTTGCTGCGTGGTGGTGTAAAGTAAATTTGTTTGCATTGTTTGATTAGTTTCGAATTCAGATTGATCTTCTGTCATATTTATCGTCATAAGAATGCCTTACACCTTCTAAGGAGAACAATGACCCATTAGAGAGCAGAATTCGAATCACATAAGGACGTTGAACCCCATATTTCTTGTTCTATAATGTCTAAGATTATTTCAATGCACTTCTTTTCATATTCATCTAACAAAGTGCTGTTACACACTCTAGTGCCGAGTCAGCATATAGAGCCATGGCACAAGTGACATGTTAATTAATGTAGATTCAGCAGTTATTGACTTGAGTTAGGCTTTTAAACTTTAGTACCCATGATTCTATGGTGTGATAATGAAGCTGCAACGCATATGGCTTCCAACCTTGTGTTTCATGAGAGAACAAAATATATTGAGGTTGACTGTCATTTTATTCCCAGTCACATTCGAACTATTGAACAACTTGCAAACGTCTTTACTAAACCTCTGGATAATGGGAGGATATATTATATTTATAACAAGCTAGGTATGATTAATATCCGTGCTCCAGTTTGAGGGGGTGTTAGAAGTATAAAGGGTAAAGTGGTCTTTAGGACTTTGGGGCTTATTTTGATGTATATATTTAACTTTATTGAATAATACGAAGTACTTCTCCTCTCGCATTTTTGGTACTAATATCTTGGTTTCAAGTGCAACATCCCTGCTGTCTCAGAGGGGTGTAAGTGCCAATGCAAAGTAGGAAAAATGGAGTTCACCCCAAGCGGAGACCTTTGCTTGCTCGACTACTTGCCTTTCACGTGTCAGAAACTACCTTGCTATTCCAGCTTCTCTTTCCCAGGTGAATCAATTTCTTCCACATTTCTTTTTCTTCGCCGTCTCTCTCACCCACAACTCCGGTGAAAAAGTTCGTGGTTGACACTAAAATACATGTCAACTGGTCCTCAGCTTCATCCACTGAGTGGAGAGCTAAATAGTTGCTTATTCGTGCCCTGAGGAGTGATGATTAGCTTAGATGCTATGCAGTGATAGCTGTTGGCTCGTTTCATTGGACATAGTGTCCGATTGAGAATTTTGATTCTCCTTCAACCAATTGCCCAGTCATGAAGCTTTCGGTGGTTGATTGGAGGCAGAAATTTGTCAACTAAGGTTGGGATTAGGCCTGTCAACGATGATTACAACTTGACCATCCATAAATCTGAAGCCACTAAAATAATCTAATACTGTTGATTGGGTGATTCAAAGTCATCACATCCTAAGCCTAAGGTAATTCACAGCTATAGCCAGCAGATGTATCAGAGCTATTGTGAAAAATGCCAAATGGTTAAACCATAGTTAAAAACCTATGGATAACCTTCCATGGATGCTGTCATTCAACCTTGATAGTGTTTTCTTGGTTTGTCTGGTTACTTTGATGGTGTTGTATGGAGTTTTGCAGCACTCAATGAGTGGAGCATGATTGCGTTCACTTGCATAACTCTTGCATGACAATGCTTTCTCATGACTTTTGCTCTGTTGCATTTAATTACCAAATAACAATAGAAATTCCAATTTCTAAGCTCATGTTTGGCACTTGGCAACATTTGTGCTGATTTGTTGTGTATAAATATCACCTTCTTACTTGTGGATATTGTATTGAGATTCCAATATTCTTATGAAACCTTTGGCTTTCCTTTCACGCATTCAATTTATCAAGTTCTTCCTGTCAATTGATTATCTTCAAGCCAAACCTCTTTGATATATTTATAGTATCTAGTGCACAGATTAAATATACCCTTCTTTTGAAGGTACGGTGTCATTGCTCATCTTACTGGAATAATTAGGCTCTTTATAGATGTAAGCAACTAACAAAATAAAATGTGCATGCAGTTTGTTATGTTTTAGAACACCTATTACAAACATTGATCATTAAGCACGTAATTACCAGACGTCCATGCATCAAAAGTTCAATGGACGCTGCAATGCTTCAATGGTATAGGCCTCTCAGGTGTGTGTATAGTGTTCTGAATTCATTATGCTGCAAAGGGTGTATTTGATGTTGCCAACTTGTGGGCATAGATGGAAGGATTAGAGGGATCCTTTTTCCCCTAAATATAATCTCGCTCCACTACTATGGAAAAACCAGTAGATGAAGTCTTGAAACTGACGTATTCATTGGGAGGAAAATGACTGCAAAATGCTGTGATGAGCATCGTCAAGTTGGGTGAATTGCCAAAAAAGTCCTAAACCTATTGGACTTGTGCCAATTCAGTCCTAAACCTTTTTTTTTGGCCAATTCAGTCCTAAACATTTTCTCTTTGTGCCAGTTAAGTCCATCCGGCAATCCCCAATCGGAAAAATCTGACCTGGAATCCTAGTCAGCGCCGGCCAGCCTTGCCGGCGCTGACATGGCCGCCGGACACACAAACGGTGTCGTTTTGTTCACTAAAAAAAAATAAAAAATTTAAAGGCTTCTCAGCGAAGCATTCTTCTCGAGCACTTTTCTTCTCAGCCACTTTCCCCAACCCTATTCTGACCCAAATCTGATCTCACCCAAATTTTCTTGCAAATTTTCTCTAGATTTGATCTCTCTCGGAGATTTCTTCATGAGAAATTGTTCTTTTGGTGAGAATCCCAGACACGCCTTTGAATAAAGCGCGCCTTTCGCCCAAAGTTTCAGTCCGTTTGTGGCAATCCCAGACACACTCGTCTTACGAAAACCCGATTCGATCACAACCTAGCTGCGACCGGACTCGGGCATACCCAGCTACACAACCCGACTCACCCGTGCGTAGCTGCATGACCTGACTTGCCCGTGCGTAGCTGTGACTCAACTTGTTGGTCACAAACCGCAGCAAACACGAGGAAGAGTTGTGGTCCCACTTCAGTTTTGTTGTCGGCAAGTGTCGAGTGTTGAGTAACACGACAAAAGGTATGTTGTGGTGGTCCCAAAATTATTGCGTTCTCCGTGTCTTATCTTATATTATCTATCTACATTGATTCCTTGGCGTTTGTTGTCGTTGGTAGAAAAAAAAAACTTTTGCATGCTTCTTTGCGTGACAATGAAGAACTATCACGTACCTTAGGATGCCTCATGGATCAATGAATGAGCACAATTGAAATTACAAGACTTAGCCTTTGAGCCAATTGAGAATAGTCGAACAAGTTTTGTGAATTTTGTTGCCAAACACCGAAGAAGATGTTCATTAAATAGTATTTAGTGAGGTAATAGTTAAATTAGATTTTGCATTATATTAGGATAAATCACATTTTTATCAAGGAATGGCCCCGAGTAGAAAAGATATAGAGGTGAAGAGGGACATCAGAAGAGTTATTCTGCTTCCACCGTCCATGCAAAACATTAAAAGGGCAATTTGTGAAGGAAAAAGATCATGCACCAGATGAATAAGAAGATTAGTGCCTGCCGCGCTTATTCTACCAATTTTATGCAATGAATTGGCAAGGGCAGACTTTCCAGTGTTAGGGATTCCGACTAACATAATTGCTGCAATGCTGCTAGAATTATCCATCTTTTTCAACTTTCTTACTTTGGCTTGTAAGAAATTCAAAAACTGCAAGATGTCGGTCATCATTAATTACTTTTTGATAAAGAAAAAAAAAATATACATGAAAAAGCTTCATACAAAAAAAGATCGTTAACTAGAATCAGGATATGTATTAATTATGACTGGCTGCTGTCACAGTCTATGTGTACCCAACCTTTTGGAAGACTTTATTGAAGTCTCACTTGTTAGGATGCCTCACAAATCATGAGTTAGTCTATTAAGAGTTTAATTGCTTATTATCTATTATCCTTTGAGGTATTGGACAACATGGAACAAGTATCTCAATTGAATAACTTAGTTTGTAAAGTAAATCTTAGCCTTTCTCATATAGATTCATTAAATGACAATATATGATAAAATGTATTATCGTGAAGATTCAAAAGTTATGCTCAAGTCTAAATTTCCATTATGCAGTTTTTTTTTTACATACATTATGTTTTTTGTGTAGCGCTGAGATGAGCGACAAGTCAGCTTGGGTGTGCCTTTTCCATGGTGGAAATTTTTGCCGTCGCTCGAAACTTGAATATGTTGGGGGCAAGGCTGATTTAGTAAAAGTTAATATTAGTTCACCAAGCTATGAAAGCTTCATCAAAGATATCGAGACAACGGTAAATAGTAAATTTGAGAAGCTTTATTTTAAATTTCCTGGAAAGTCTCTGGAAGATGGGTTGCGATATATATGGGATGAGAATAGTGTTGTCAATCTACTTTTTAGCTATTTGCATCGTGGATTAATTGAGGTATATGGAGAAAATTTTGTAGCCGATGAGGTAGGTGAGGCTGATGGTCAAGGTGCCCATGTGGGTGAGGGTGAGAGTGCTAGCCAAAACGAGTGTGTCACTCAAGGGGTCACTCAAGGGGTCGGTGAGGGTGTTCCTGATGATATTGTTTTAGTTAATGAGACAGTCTTTGAGCATGTGGGTAGTTTAGATCCTAAGAGCTTAATTAATGAATGTGACTATATTGACATAGAGGGTGATATTGTGGATGACGACGATGATGACGAGACAGACTTTCTTGGTGGTATAAGATTCTTCACTGATGATGATCGTGATAATGAGGAGCTTCTGGAAGCAAGGAAGAACATGATGGAGTTCCATGGAAGGGCCACAAGGGAGATTATTATGGGAGAACCATTAGAAACATTGGTACCATCCCAACCATTAGATATGGATAATGTGATCAATGTTGAAACTGGTTACGAGACTGAATACTATGAAACAGATACAAATGAGAGTTTGGGGTCTGATGCAAAAGAAGAAGATGAGGATTTCACTAGGAGGAGGAGTGAGTTTCCAAGATATGATCCTAATTGTGTTGTACCTATGTTTATTGTGGCTATGACATTTGATAATAGTCGACAATTCAAAGATGCTTTGGTAAAGTACTCAGTGGCGGAGCGTAGAGAGATAAAATTTATAAAGAATGATAAGAAGTTTGTTAGGGCAAGATGTGCTAATGATAGTTGTCCTTGGAAAATTTCTGGATCCGTTGATGCTCATAGTGGATCATTTCACGTGAAGACCTACCATTCTGAGCATACTTGTAGCATTAGCTTCAAAAATAGGAGAGTGACAAGTTCTTGGTTGGCAAATCATTATTATTTTATAATAAGAGCAATGCCAACTATTACAACTATTGCTTTGAAGGAGCTAATCAAGGAACAATTGGGCTTAGATGTTAGTATAGTTCAGTGTACGAAGGCTAAATTGCATGCTTATAAAGTGTTGATGGGAAATTATAAAAAGGAATATGCAAAATTGTGGGATTATGCAGAAGAGCTTAGGGAGAGAAATCCATGGAGTACTATTATATTGAAGGTTGAAAAACCTGATATGCAATCTAAAGCATTGTTTGAAAGAATGTACATTTGTTTTGCTGCTTGTAAGAAAGGATTTCTTAGTGGATGTAGGAAAGTTGTGGGTTTAGATGGTTGCTTCTTGAAAGGAATTTGTCAAGGTCAGATTTTGTGCGCTATCGGAAGGGATGCAAACGATTAGATGTTCCCAATTGCTTGGGCAGTTGTCAAGGTTGAAAGTTGTGATACCTGGACATGGTTCTTAACAAACTTGATGTATGATCTCAACATTTTAAACACATATGGACAAGATTGGGTCATAATTAGTGACAAACAAAAGGTAAGTTTCTTATTTAATTTTTATTTACCATGCCTTGTAGATAGTTGCACTTGTAACATATAATTTACATTGTACTCATTTTTTGTAGGGACTTATACAAGCTGTGGCTACGTTGTTGCCTGCGGCCGAGCATAGGATGTGTGCTAGACACGTCTATGCCAATTGTTGTTTAAAGGGACTGATGTCATCGATTGTGATGAATTCGTTGATGTCTTCATCAGTTGTGACAATTGTAGCGGAACTGTATTTAAACTTTCAGAACAACACCAGTCCGAGTATTCCTAACTTGAAACATACAGCATAGTTCAAGCTTAACAGTAGTTCAACAACAGCTATTCAATAGTACAGTTCAACAACAGCTCTATATTTATTACAAAGTTCAGCAGCGAATTCGATAGCAACAACAAACAGCAGTGTCTACATTACCTAACCTAAACAGACTCCAAAGCAAACCACTAACTGCAAAAAATAGCAACTATATCCAAAACTATTGTAATAGAATGGTAGAAGTCATCATAGAGGTCAAGGTATTATTGCATCTATCACACAAAGCTCACCTCACAATACAATGCAGTAATAGTATCTACATTGTCATATCTCACATTAAGATTCTGTAGGGGAAAGTTCAATAACAGCAGCAAGCAGATCCATATTGCATAATCTATCATTCCCCAATGCACTCTAAACTCTCTACGTCAACACATTTACATTGCCAGATCATTCGATTCTCATAGATAAATCAAACAGACTCCAAAGCAAATCATAAAATGCATAAATGTCATACTTATGCAAACCATAGATTGCATAAAATCAGTAATTATATCCAGTAAATATATCCAAACTACTGTAATAGAGTTGTACTTACTCAAGTGTTAACAGAAGTGATTTGGGCACGTGTCGACCAAGCTTTGGGCAAAGATGTAGCAAGAGTGCAGGGCGAGCGAGTGTGTACGCAAATTTGACCAAACGTCTACGGGGAGCACAGGATGAGCATTGAGTGTAGGGCGAGCATCCAGCGGGAGTGTAGGGCAATCAACAAATTTGGGCGAGCATCTAGCCGGACTGCAGAGTGTCGAAATGTAAGCCGAGCAGCGAATCTGGGCGAGTGTCCACCTGGATTGCAGAGCGTCAAAGTGCGGGGTGAGCAGGAAATCTGGGCAAACGTCTACTGAGAGTGCAGGACGATCAGCAAATTTGGGCGAGTAGTGAATCTAGGCAATCATCCACCTGGATTGTAGAGCGTCGACGTGCAAGGCGAGCAACAAATCAAATCTGGGCAAGCGTCTACTGGGAGTGCAGGGCGAGTCGCAAATCTGGGCAAGCATCTAGCAGGACTGCAGAGCATCGAAATGTAGGGCGAGCAGCGAATCCGAGCAAGCGTCCACTTGGATTGCAGAGCATCAAAGTGCAGGGTGAGCGGCAAATTTAGGCGAGCGTTTACCGAGACTGCAGAGACTCAACGTGCACGGCAAGCAGCAAATCTAGGCAAGTGTTGAGCAGGAGTGCAGGGCGAGCGTTGAGTGAGAGTGCAAGGCGAGCGATAGCATCGAGCGAATCAGGGCAAACATCGAGTGGGAGAGCAGGGCGACCGTCAAGCAAGCATGCAGAGCAAGCGAAGGCGTCGGGCAAAGGCCTCGAGCGATGGCCTCAAGCGAAGGCGTCAAGCAAGGTTGCGTGAGTGGAGAAAGCATCGGCTGAGCATCAACTCTGATATGGGGAAAAAAATTGACAGAGAAACGATGCTCAATTTGGGAAGATTGCAAATTAGGGTTCCTCACATCAATTTGGGGAAAATGGCTGAGAAGAAAAGTGCTCGAGAAGAATGCTTCGCTGAGAAGCCTTTAAATTTTTATTTTTTTTTAGTGAACAAAACGACACCGTTTGTGTCTCCGACGGCCATGTCAGCCCCGGCAAGGCCGGCCGGCGCTGACTAGGATTCCAGGTCAGATTTTTCCGATTGGGGATTGCCGGATGAACTTAACTGGCACAAAGAGAAAAGGTTTAGGACTGAATTGGCCAAAAAAAAAGGTTTAGGACTGAATTGGCACAAGTCCAATAGGTTTAGGATTTTTTTGGCAATTCACCCTCGTCACGTCATATGTGCCCCTGGAGATGAGTTTCTCTCTATTCTCATCATGGAAATGTGGCGTGAAATCTGTCAAACGGATATTGCAGTTTTCAAATTGGAGCATCGATAATCAGGTTAATTATCTAATCAGGTGGGCGGGCGGGTGATGAATCAAGCTTGTACTTGTCCATCTTGCTCTACTTAGAACTTGTGAGCTATTCAATTAGTTTAGCATAATTTTTGTTGCATAGAGGTCACTAAGTTTGTAAATGAGGACTCGTTATAGACTATGTCAAAGTCACAATATTTATGTCCAAAACAAAAGAATAATGAATGAGGATTATGTGATTATTTTTTATATGTTCTGCATTATTTCCTTTGGGCCCATAAAACAAAAATTGCTCTGTTTCTCCAATTTCATTATTTCTCAATTTCGAATTGCACCAAGAAGATTCGTAATCATCAGAATTTATTTTGCTTTATGATGTAACAGGTGTTCAAGATAATAATACACCATGAAGTTCATGAATGAGCTAGCATTAAGGTTACAAAGCAAACCAAACTCAAATAAAATACACGTCACCACATCGGAAAGTCGGAAACTATTACCATTTGATAATTAATCCTTTAATTCATGATGAATGTGAATAGGATTACCAATAATAGGACTAGGGAATATCAATCAACCAAGGTATTTCGTCAAGCATAATGTACATTAACAGATTGCATGCAACACATCCAAGAGCTAAAGCAATCAAAGCGCATGCAAGTTGGAGCCTTGCATCCATATCTTGCCTTCCCATCTTAGAGAGTAATTTTTGCGGGATAATCATGATTATTGTACAAATAAGTATAATGACAAGTGCACTGGTAATGTTAATTGGAGCTATAGAGCTATGTTTGCACCCAATGAGTGGAAGCAAGGCCTCCATTAGGGAATCAAGTTGTTGGTTATATTCTGTAGCAATTTGAGCTGCATACTTTGCTCCATATCTTAGAATTAAAATCAACAAGTTACTAGTTAGACAATCGGTCTTTCACAAAGCTCAAAAATGAGGATCAAGAATAAACACACGGATCAACTCACTAAATAAAGAAAAACTAAGTGATGGTTTCCAAATACAATATTGGAAAGGATGAGTTCACCTGATCTATGCAGAGTACAAATTGTTTCCGAATAATATGGCTTTCAAGTAATGGAACACATGAAGGGGAAATGATCGGACAAAGGAAGTTCTTTTCGTGAAAGGAAATCAACACTGCATGATTCTACTCACAGTCCTCCAACTCATTGAAAGAGGACTACTGTAATGAAGAGATGTTGCGGTTCGCTGTCGATACTTACCTCCGACCATCATCATTGGCTGGATTATTGTTTGCCATTAACTTCGGAGTTTTGAGTGACTACTCTCTTCCTTTTCTGAAGTGAAACTTGCTGCAAGGCTGCGGGTTGAGTAAACCATATTTATAGACCAACGGGATGTGTCAACCCTTGTTGCGTCCCTGGAGGGCTTTGCTAATGAATAGAACACCAACTGGCAGCAGAAAGTCAAGGACTGTCTAAGTTTGATTGACAAAGTAAGTTACTGCGAAGCATCACATGATTAAAAGAAAAGCCATCTCACGTACGACGTCATGCGAAGCTCCACTCAAAGTGACTGCATATTTTATATTTAAAGAAAACCTTTCGTCATGCGAAGCTCCACTGCCGGCGACTGCATATTTTATAGTAAAAAAAGAAAAATGATCATAATTTAATTGCCACATCAGTTTTTGCTAAACCAATGAGGAATTAGAGTCAAGACCAGCAAACGTTTTATTTATTTTCATTGGCTACTAAGTTTCTGCAACCTTCTTTCTTCTTCAGCTGGGAATAAGCTCTCGAACTTCATTAATAAACACGAGACAATAAGGATTACAGCTTAATCAATATGCTATTTCACACAGTTTGAGCACACATGTGGTTTTTGCTCGGTCACTAACACATTTGTCATAACCATTGCACATTTATTGTGGAATAAACATTTTACAAAAGACAATTTCACCTATAGTTGTAACACATCTCCCAAGATCAAATGGACTAAATTCTCGAAAGTAATACTTAAAAGGGTGATCATCTTGTGGTGAGAATTGCTGCCTGGTCATCAATCTAAAGACAATAAAACAGTTTTATCAGGTCAAGGTTTCCCGTGAGCGACCCATGTGTCATTTTTTTCATTGGTCGTGTGCCCCCTCTTTTGTACATTTAAAAGATTACCCACCATGGCACAACCAAACTGTGGGGCCAAAGTTTGTAAACGCAACACAAGGGGAAGGCGCCAATTTTAAAGACGATTCTTTCGACCGAAAAATTAAAAAAAAAAACACAAAAGACAAAAGACGAATATGCATCAGCGGGGGATGTTGGTGAGTGCCTCCCTTGCATGGATCGTCAGTGAGGGCCACTTTCTCCACCACTGACTCCTTTTTTGGCTTAGTTATCGTGTATTCCTCGAGAGTAATTTCCTCTCTTTTTCTTGTTAATTAAATCCTAATCAATTAACATCGTTATATTAACACGTTTAAATGTGAAAACAGACTAGCTCCGTCCCCACCTGCAATGCTCGTATAGGTTGCATCCATCTATTCGCTTATTGGATATGATTCACACTAAATGAATATTTTTTTTTTTGATGACCCAGGGAACCCCGCACCCCGCCGACAGCTAAGAGAGTAAACCCTGGGAGCCGCACGTGCTAGCCACCACACACATGCAACCATGCAACTAGGTAAGTCACCCTATACTCTCGACCTTTTCCGAGAGGAAGAAAGCGCGAACCAGCAATACCACCCAGGTGGGTGGTCTAAATGAATAATTGTTAAATCTCGAAATCATCTTTTCTTATCCATTATTTAAATTCTATTTTAATTGTATGATTCAAAACATAAGATGTTGAACACGAGAATAATACATAAAAACTTATGAGCTTCTCTTTTATCTTTTTTTGTTATATAATAAAATTCAAATTAAGTGGAGTTTAGATAAAATTATTTCCATTTTTTATTTTCTTATGAATGTACTTATTTTGATAGATGTAAACTATATTTAAGTAAGTGGATTTCCAACGAAGAATATAAAAATCAACGTAGCTTGAGTACTTATTTTCTTAAACTTTTGTCGAATCAGAAAGACTACATCATTTATTCCGTTATGTTATGCTGAACTAAGGAAACTATATCACTTAAATAAAAGTTGTATCATTCAAGAATGTACTTTATTCATTGTTAATAAGTTCTGCTTAACGAAACAAACTATGTGATCCATTTCATTCCCAATTAAATCAAATACCTTTATTCATTTTTTTATTTAAACAATATACCTTTATTTAATTAAATCAAATAATTTAATTAAATAAAGGTATATGGTTTAAATAAAAAAAAATATTTTTAGATATAATAAGAAATTATGTTCAAAACAAATTGTACGTTTAAAGACATATTTGAGATACTTCTCTATATCTCTCTTATAAAAATTTAAAATCAATAAAATATAGATGGTCAAAGATGATAATCGATAAATTAATCATAATTGATAAAATGTGGCAATGCGCCAAATTATGCCATGGGTCTTGCCATGTCATTGGTATTTTTTCAAAGGACACGCAAAAGTTCACATTTACATTATGATAAAATTTAAAGATGATGTTATTATGAATTGACTATATTATAAAAAATATATAAAACTAAGTTGATTTCATATATTATAAATATATCCTAATTTATTAATCAAATTTTCGTTTCATTTGTATATCATGTTATCTAAGGATAAATCTAAAAGACTAACATACTCACTTGGGTAAACATCAGGAATATTATCGCATCTTTGGGGGCAAAAAATGATAATTAAATTGCGACATCATTGATTCCCCGATCTAAAGAAAGATCAAAAGCGTCGTCTTCTTCCAATCCCGCCAATTTTTCAGAGACCCCATCGTAAAAATCTGTAGCGTCACTGCTGAGAGGGAAGCGAAGCACTCGAAAAATGGAGTTCGCCCTGAGCGGCAACGCCTTGAAGACCTTGGTTCGCTCCATCACCTTGTCTGTCCCGCGTCGGAAACGACCTCGCCATTCAAGCTTCTCCTTCCCAAGTGATTCCATCAATTTCTTTCCTGCACTTCTTCTTCTCCGTCGTCTCTCTCGCCCACAGCTCTGGCGTGTCGCCACTGAAATCCATGTCCATCGTCATTCCTCAGCTTCATCCGTCAGAGTGAAAATAGCTACAGCAGTTGCTTCTTCGTGTACCCAGCTGAGCGATGCTTAGTTTAGATGATATGATGCTGTGTTAGCTATTGGCTCGTTTCGCTCGATACAGAGTCCGATCAAGAAATCTCAGAGTCCTTGCACCGATCGCCGAGCGCGTGGAGCTTTTGGCGGTGCATTTGAGGTGGAAATTTGTTGACCTAGGTTGTCATTGGCCCTGTTGATGATGATTAGAACTCGACGTGCATAAATCGGATGTGACTAAAAGAATCTGATACTGTTGATAGGGTGTTCAAAGTCATTAGATCGTAAGACTGAGGGATTCACTGCTATAGCCAGGAGAACTATCAGTGGTACTCGCGGAAAATGTCGAATGGTGAAACCATAGGAGAAAGGCCCTATGGATAACCTACTATGGGTGCTGCTATTCTGTCTTGCTAATGCTTTCCTGGTTTTTCTTGTTACTTTGATGGTATCTTGTGGAGTTTTGCAACACTCACTGAGTGAAAGCACGATTGCGCTCCCTAGCATATCTCTTGTGTGACCATGCTTTGCCTGACTTCCTTTTGCCTTGTCGCATTTTAACTACCAAATAACAATAGAAGTTCCAAGTTCTAAGCTCAATGTTTGGCACTTGGCACTATTTGATGTATTAGAATTGACATAGTATCCATCCGTGTGTCCAAATATCACCTTCTTACATGTAAATATCAGATTAAGATTCTCATATTTGTATTCGACCTTTAGATTTCCTTTTATGTGCTCAATTCGTCGAGATCTGCCTATCAATTGATAACCTTCAAGCCAGACCTCTTTGATGTGTTTACAGTATCTGGTGCACAGGATCAATGCAGCGTTCTTCTAAAGGTATATTGCTGTTGCTCATCTTTCTAGTATATTTGCCAGTTTATAGTTGTAAGCAACTCACAAACACTTACAAAGTACTCTGCGCAAGCTGTCTGTTCTGTCCTTAGAATTCATATTACAAACATTGATTATTTGAGTGTGCAATTACCAGACACCAATGCATGGTAAAGACCTTTAAGTTGTGTGCTTGGTGCTCTGAATTCATTATGTTGGAAATGACGTATTTGATGGTTAAGATTGCAAAGCTTGTGGCACATACGGAAAAGTTAGCAGATTCCCTTTTCCCCCTAAAAGAAATCTCACTCCTATTCTATGGAAAAACTGCAGAATTGAAGTCTTGAAACTGACATGTTCATTGAGAGAAAATGACTGCAAAATGCAGTGACAAGCATTTATATGTCATATCATATGTGTCCACGGACACAAGCTATTCTAATTTATAATCATGTAAAAGCAGAGTGAACTCTGTCAAATGGATTTTGCAGTGCCCCAATTTGACCTATAAAGCCAACGAATTCAGAATAAAGAGACAGGGAAATTTATGTTAATATTTAGATTCCAATGTCTACCACTCTTACTTCTATTTTTTTGTTGGCCACTTAACATTTTAAGCCTTTGTGACTCAGTCATGCTAACTACATACTATTCAGTATGTTATCTAACTGTAATATAAATCAGAGTTAGGCACCTGTCAAGCCTGCATTAATTTGATGAGAAGCTGCACCATGCAGAGATACATCTTTATCTCACTGCATCAACTGTGAGTTTTTGTTCATGCATATATGTTGTCGTCATATGCATGCAGGCATTAAGAAAACATACTGGATTTCTTGCAATGTTGACCCCAACATACATTATCTCTGGATAGGAGAAGATACCCAAGCAATTTTGTAGTGATGCCTTGTGATCTGAAGATATTGCTTGCAACTTTTCCATCATCCCTTCAGGAAATTACTATCATTGCAACCGAATGCAATTCCAATCCTTCTGATGCTGCAGGTGAATTTGGTGGGAAAGCTATTGAGTGCCAAAGCTAAATTGATCCTACCAAAGGTAGAGATTAACTTTATTCTTTTCAATCAATTATGGCGAAGAATATCATGGTCCAGATTGTGGTTGCAGAGAATGACTCTTTGCTGCATGCTCAGCTGTGGATAGATCCTGTGGAAAATTTTGTGCATTATGCTCATTGCAGCAACCCAGTAGACATGATTTTGCTGTCAAAGAATTGAAAGTGTTCCATATGATTCGTCTTTTCATTATATTAACTATCGAGACATCCGGGTCATAAATGCAGCTAAAAGTTATTGAACATATGACTTCACTTTCAAACTTATCTCCTTTACCTCAAAATAAGCCCACCCATTTGCCGAAATGTATTGGGGTCACATTCAGGACCATCTTTTATGTTGAAGTTTTTCCTTGTGTTTTCCAGTGAACATGATAATATTTAACCTCAATCCAGCTCATGGAAATCTGGGCATTTCTTGCATTCTGTGAGGGATGTGAAATGGACAACTTTTTGTACTTTGAGAAGGCTGGCGAGTAACTAAATTCTGAAAGCTCTTTTGAATCTTACCTTCTATCCATTTTCTTCTATGTTTCACTTCAATTTTGTATATGCAAGTGGTTCAGATGCAAAAAGTAGTCTTCATGCAATCAGTTCGTAACTGGTTTTAATAGATGAATGACTGCTAGTTATCTGCTCAGAGATTTAGAACTTGCTAATGCATAGCTTCACAATCGCAATCATAAAGGCTGATGACAATTTTAATTTTGGGCTGAATGTAAAAAAACGAGAGACTTTCATTGAAAATTTGGTTGATAAAATATAGTGCACCTTTGAATCAAGTTTGGATAATAATGGTTTAAGGAAGTTTAAGTTTGGATGATAAATGGTATATTTATCAAGTTATTTGCATGATGCTAGTGAAGTATGCCAGCTAAAAATATCAGTGCCAAACTTGACGGATAATGTATGTCTTTTGACTTTTCTTTTTGGTACTAAATTTGTGGTTTCAAGTGCAACATTGCCGCCACTGCAGAGGGGCGTAAGTGTTACTAAATGCAAATTAGAAAAGAATAAAGAACTTGATACAGCTGCATGTTTTTATGAAACAGGCCTATTTTGATGGCCCCTAAATTTGGGATTGATGAGGAGGCCTCTTCCAATGTTGATGCTACACTTGTACTGGCCACCATGCTCACATCACAATTACACGAAGGTAATACTGAACCTTCGGCAAATGGAATGCCAGGCCAGGCTGATACTGGGGAAGCTTCTGGAGAACAGCCAGAGAGGAATAGAACAAGTGCTTCCAAGATTCCATTGAATCAGACCAGAATATGGTTTGAACTCTCAGGCGAGTGATCCTTGTAGCTTGTAGCACTGTCATCTCAAAGATGGCAAAGAAATTGAATTTGCTTTGCTCTAAAATGAAATGCCGTGTATGCCGTCAGTAATATACTTTATGTCCATGTGAACGCATATCTTGGGAATCAAAATTTGGGTGGTTTACTAACTTTGGGCAGGAAAGTGCTGCAAGAAGTGGCACTTGTTCATCAGCAAGTTCCAGAAGAAAGGATCCTAAAAGCTGGTGGTCAGTTAGGAATTGAAAGAATAAGCACCCTTCAAATATCAAAAGCTGCATCAGCTGAAGTGAACATCTGAACTGGTCCAGATTCTTCATCTCCCAATCTCTCTCTCAGTTTGTGTGTGTGTGATGAACATCATTTTATCTCTCGAGGTCGGATTATTTTGCCATCTCCTGCAAATATTTCTAAATAATGTTGCTACTTTCTCAATTGCCCATTTTTCCTACTGCAAATGCTGCTTTGCAAGAAAGCATTTGGCTTAGGCCAATTGATTGCACGACTTTATCTTGGAGTCTTGCTAAATTTTACTCTTTCTTCTTGCATCAAGAAGCAAAAAGTGTCTTGCAGAAATCCATTTATGTCCTACAAAACCCGTAAGCATTTCTTTTTTTCCACTCTTTAGTGCAACCGTGCACATGATACTACAGACAACCTATTTCTGGAAGACTGAACTCACATGCCTTTATTGGGCTTCTCAGTATTGATTCAATTAGTCTGCTCGTATCATGTTGTTTGTTAGTGGTTCTAAATGTGTTTAGAAGCAAAGTTGCTGAACAAGATTGTCACTTACATAGCACTAATTAGTGCCTTCATAAGTATATCCATGCAGTTTTGTTACTAGTTTGAATTGGACGATCCCTCTGAAGCGACTTTGTTCTTTTTTTGTGTAGATGGACATGGCTTTTCACAACGTCATCCACGTAATTGGGTTGATGCTGATGAGGATGAGGATGAGGATGAGGATGATGATGATGGTGAACTCTGTGTTTGATCGACACCACTATACTATGAAGATCAGTAGCATTATATTTCCTGTTTAGCTATGATAACCTTGCTCTCTCAGTTTTACTGTTTAGTGTTTGTGCCTTCTTCTATTTCCATATGTTAAAGTAAGAATGAGAATCCTTTGTCTGTTTCGATACCGAGGTTCTCTGAACTATTTTTGTTTTCCTCTTTCTCTACTATTTGCAACAGCACATTAGAAACATTAAGAAAACAGTTGGAACATTAAGAAAACAGTTGGGAGTTTTTTGACCAAATAGATCCCTCGCCGTGGAAAGCTTTTCTGTTTTCTAACCATTATAAGTACGTTAAAAAGGAAGTGGTCAAAGGGTTTTTGAAATGTTTATGTTCATTCTTAAAATCACATTCTAGAATGATTACGCCATTTTTGAAGTCCAACAATTTCAGTTTAACTTTTCCTTGTCAGATGCTTCCATTATATATATTATGAATATTATATTACATGCTTACAACGTGGGATGCTTTGTGTCATCGAAACATTACCACATCAAGAAAGCTGGAAACTATAGCCGTTCACTAGATGAACATGAATGGTATTACCATCATTAGGACACATGGAATGAAAATCGGCTTGTCACCAAACATATTGTACATCAGTAGGACACACTTGACACATCCAAAAGGAATAGAGATTATGGTATATTCGAATAGAAACCTTTGGTCAATATCTGCTTTCTCATTATAAAGATTAACGCTTCACAGATAGGCACAATGACAAGTTCAGTGATAACGTTGGCTAGACTTATCGAGCTGTGTATGACTATGATGAGTTGACGTAAGGCATCTATCAAGAAATCAAGTTGAGAGTTATATTTTGCAACATTATTTTGGAATTAAAATCAGCAAATTACTTGTTAGACAATTGTCTTTTAGAGAAGCTCAAACAATAAAGATCAAGTAAAATCGTAGGGATCTTTTAACGAAAAGAAGAGATCTAGGCATTTTGTACTAGTACCACGATTCCTAAATGCAACATTGCAAAGGACGGGTTCACCTTATCTATGTAGAGTATAAATTGTTTCCGAATAAAACAGCATTCGGGTAATGGAACACATGCGGTGGAAATGATTAGAGATAGGAAGCTCTTCATTTTAGGAAAGGAATTGAAGACCGCATGATTTTAGTAGCAATCCTCCAACTAATTGAAGGAGGCTGGACTACAGTAGTGAAGAGATGTTGCGGTTTGCCGTCAGTTCTTACCTCCGACCACCTTGATCGGCTGGACTATTGTTTGCCATATTAACTTCGGAGCTTTGTGTGACTGCGCTTCTCCTCCCCTGTTTGAAATGAAGCTTGCTTAGGAACTGGGAATGAAGCAAACATATAAGTAGAGGGAAAAATGGTTAGCTGAGGCCAAAACTACAAAAAAGCATTGTCGAAAGATGAGCTCGAACTCCTTTCCAACCAACACATCGTCTTATATAACGAAAAGTATATTCAGATGGCGCTCCGTTCCATTCACTTGGGAGCAGGGAGTGAAGCAAACATATTTAGAGCACGAAGTGGCTGGAAATGTCTTAAAAGAACGACCAAAAGGTAGTTTGAAGATGAGGCTCCTTTCCTCCGCATTCAAGCTTGTCAAATGACCTAATAGACTTGTGAAATGACCGATGGGATGCTTCCTCTTTAACTTAGTATTTATGGTCTGAGAGTCCCATGTGTCTTCCTTCAATTACGCCCATGGTGGCCAAAAACGTACACACCTTTATGAGCTCTCTATTTACTTTATCTTAAGTCATGATGATCTGTACTGCATTAGTCATGAAATAAAACTTGTAAAATAAAGAAATGTTATTCCTCCGGGATCATGGGCGTGGCATAGTGGAGAGGAAACAGTGTCTATGCAACCGTTTAATTACACAAAATACATGCCCACGCCCCTAATTCTAATGGAACTAACTTAACTTCAATTTACCCTAAAAAAGACTTTAATACTAAATATGTATAATTACATATTAAACATAGTTAAGTCATGAAATTTGTCAATTAAAGAAAAGTTGATCATCTAGAATCATGGGTATGGTATAGTCGAAAGGAACAACGTCTATCTAATTGTTTAATTACACAACACATATTACATCATTTGTATATGTATGCTCACTTCGACAAATGCCCGTGATTTTATCAACAAAATTATACCATCTCTTGTCATGTGGTCACATTATTTCAAAAGTTAAATATTTGACAAAATTATGCCATGTGTTTTGCCATATAATATAACTCATTGATGTTGTATTTAAATTTCGTGTTCAATTTGTCTTAAATTAATAGAGAAATAGGAAATAAAACAACACAACTATTAAAAATTGGCAAGCTCTACTTTAATTTTGTATGTTGTTCTTTAGGAAGAGAGCTACCAAAAATTTTAAACTATAACCACTATAATACTTTTATATTGAACTTTGTTTTGTGAATTAAAAGCCCCATATTATGCTCACTGTGACACGTTTACTTTAAAAAAAAAATTGTAACATAAAAAACCTCAAACGTAACAACCCAATCCAAAGAGGATGGGGAGTGGTTGCCGAGGCTAGAGAGGGTTTAGACAAAGAGTGGCTCTTGACAAACTTCAAAATGGCGAAGGGGACAGCAATGAATTGAACTGTACGCCAAATAGGGAGAGAGCGATTCTAGAATATATATGTATGAAAAATTGGAATTAACTCATGGAGGCTCTTTTTGACGTAATGACAAGCTTTGCTTTAAAACTCCAAAGTTCAACCAAAGCAAAGCTAGTCTAGACTAGAGCACTATCAAGATGGGTAACTTCCTTAGAAAGTGCCTACTTATATGCCAAAAAGGATAAAATTGTAAGACTCGAAATGTGACAAGCCAAAGTGGACAATACATCGAGTGAGTTAATCTAAGGTGTCACAATATGATATCAAAGTAGGACCCCTTCTAATAGGCGTATGGCTCAGGGACGAATCATGCAAAAGCTAATGGGCCTGTAATGACCCAATTCAAATAGGGTGGGGAGTAGTCATTGGGGCTAGAAAGTGCCTAGACAAGAAGTAGCTCTTGGCAAGCTTCTAGGATGGCGAAAGGGGCGAGAATAAACTGAATTGTGCACCAAACATGGGGAGTGTGATTCTAGAATATTTATGTAGAAAATTGGAATTAACTTACGAATGTATCTTTTGACGTAATGACAAGCTTTGCTTTGGAACTCCAAAACTAAGTGAGCATAAGCTAGAGCACTACCAGGATGGATAACCTCTTGGGAAAGTGCATGTCTATACACCAAAAAGGATAAAACTGTGAGGCTCGAAGTGGAACAAGTTAAAGTAGACAATATCTCGAATGAGTTAATCTAGGGATATCACAATATGATATCAGAATGGAACCCCATCCAGTAGGTGTATGGTTTGGGGATGAACCATGTGAAAACTAATGGGCTTATAATGACCCAATTCGAAGAGGGTGGAGAGTGGTTACCAAGGCTAGAGAGGACCTGGATAAGGAGCAGCTTTTTGCAAGCTTTTAGGATGGCCAAGGTGTAGAAATGAACCGGACTGTGCACCAAACATGGAGAGAATGATTCCAAAATATATACGTGAAAAGCTGAAATTAACTCACGGAAGTGTCTTTTAACATAATGGCAAGTTTTGCTTTGAAATTTCAAAGTTAAGCAAACCCATACTAGAGCACTACCAAGATGGGTGACCTCCTAGGAAAGTGTTTACTTGTATGCCAAAAATAATAAAACTGTGATGCTCATAATAGGATAGGCCAAAGTGAACAATACCTTGAGTGAATTATTCTAAAGTTGTCACATCAAACTTATACTTATATGACACATTTACCTTTCATCAAAGTTTTGTTGGATGATTTTTCAATCAAAACAACATCATTCCATGTAGGCACCATGTCAACACCATTTGTTAGGCAAATCTTTAACAATACTCATTAATAGATCTTAATGGAAAGTAAATATGTGACATAAGTACAAGTTTGGGATTTGTTGTATAACAAAAAATAAAGTTAAGGGTAAATGCATCATAGTAGGTATAGTTTAGGGTTTTTTTTTGTGTGGCTTTGTCCCTATTATTCAAGCTATAAAAGCTAATCTTTAAATTATTATTTTAATTAATTCTATTAGCATGTATAAATGAAACGAATTTATTAGTTACTAAAATTATGCCAAGAAATAAGACATATTTTCAATTAGAATTAACAAAAAGAAGTTTTTTTTCCATTTTCTATTATTAGTATATCAATTTAATTATTCTTTACCTAATTTCATTATAATAGTTCAAATAAGGTAGGGAAATGACACTAATAAATTGTTCAAAAACTTTGACCTAGTGTGCAATATTATGCTTGAATTTTTAATTTGTTCAATATGATCCTTGAAATAATTCTAGATTTTGAATGTGGTTCGTAAAGTTTCAATTTCTTAGATATAATATCTCAAATTTCCACAACAAAATCAAATTAGGTCCTTCAATAATATTTAAAAGTTTGCATATTACGCTATTATCTGAATTTTAGAAAAAAAATTTCATGTCAATTCATTTCTTGAATCAACAAAATTATGATTTCTCTTTAATTACCTTTTACATTTTGGTCTTTTTAAATATTGCAATAGTTTCATTTAAATATTTTAACTTACAATCTCTATAATAGTAAAAGTAGAACCTCGCTTATAATTGCATTGTGTTAATATTCCTGCTATTTTAAGTTTTTGAGTCACAGATCTAACTCAATTTAACTCAGAAAACATGAAACACAAAAAAAAATTGAAAATTTTATCTATCTGAGAATATTAGTGTAAATACCTAAATTTTTGCCCAAAGATTATGTTTATCTATTTTCAAAAGATTAGAACTTGTTTTTCCACAATAATATTTCATCTTTATAGATTACTTAAGCATTTAGTACTTTTTTTTAATGGGATTGGGGTTCTTGAAATCTATTTTCCCAAAAAAAAATAAAGAAAAAAAAGGGGCCGAAGGCCAAATATCTGAGGGCCACCATCCAAGCCCTGAGGGGTCGGATTGCCATTGAAACAACAAGTTGGGGCCAAAATGAAATTCCCAAAAGTTGGGGGGACCAATTTGCAAATTTTACAAAATTTGTTCTCGAGGAGTTTCGTGTGTAATAATTTACGGCAACTTCCGATCAAGTGTATGTTAAAGCAAAAAGGGCTTTGGCTGAAAGCTTATTTTCAGGAAAGGAAATGGCTTTACCACTTTCAATCTGGATTATTTTTTAATATTAATTTTGGGAGGTCCGGTGTCGAGTCTATTGAAATGCAAATAGTGGCTCAATGAGAAGTCATGTTCCCTTCTAATTATCTGGTTAACTACTTCCTATTTTTTAATGAATTTGTTGAATGCGGAACCAAAGAAAGGGCTTCACATATTACAAAAGTATCTTCTTTTATTAATGGGCAAGATGTGTTAAGACACTCATGATCTATTGGAGCACTACATAAAAAAAGAATTCATGTCCACAAAAAGGGTCAATGACCATAAGCAATAGATCCTACTTTTCAATAGATTTTTAGTTACCGAGTATGTCCCTAATTACATTGTCTGTTTGAGTACCTAGGAACATCAAGAATTAAAACCTGGATATATAAACAAAATGATAAAAAGAATACAGAACGCATCTTGGGGGTACAACTTGGAGTTCCAACGCTTTTCATCTATGAGACAAGACAAGGTGCAAGCAAACAGAATTTCTCATGATTTGCTTTGGGCTTTTGATGGTCCGCATTTGACACTTCACCTCAAGTGCGCATAAAATTGAACAAAGAAATGGAAATAGTTGTCTTCGCTTAAGCTTAAAACCCGTTTCTCAGCCAACAAAAACAATCGTTGTTGAGGCTTAGAACGACATCCTTCCCCTAAACCTAAATGGACCAGACCCATCTCCCAGGAAAGGAAATCTCCCGCTCCCCAACCCTTTTTACATTTAAAAACATTCTTAATCATTGACATGTAACCCCAATTCTGAAATCCCTTCTCTCCCACTTCGACACCTCGAAACACACCATCTATATCAATGCTTATATTGAACCAAGATTACTCCGTCTCACTTTTCTGTTTATACCAAATATGCCTCAACATAAAAAGGTCGTGCATCTCACTTTCCTAACGTGATTTCGCTTTGTTCTCAAATGGGTTTATCTTTCGTTAAAGAAGTTGTGCATGGTTGCTTCCCTCTCTCGTGTATTTCATGCTTCCTTCATGTCAAGGAGTGCATTGGCCTTTGTAGTTCCATCTCTTACTTGAGGAACATGTCATTGTAGTACGTACAATATTTCTGAGGGTTGGATATAAGGATTGGGTTACGAATTAAGTCTAAATCACAATTTGCGGATCAAAAGATTAGTGAACGAGGATAATGTAATTCTTTCTCAAAATTTGTAAATCACTTCCCCTGATTCTTTATTGAATCCCCTGTTTCTCCGATTTCATATGGTTGAATTGGGACATTAACTAAGCAGAATCGTCGAATTCATCATTATTGAATATTCTCCTGATGATGGAGAAGGTACTTGAAGTAGTACAACAAAAAGCCGATCTCCAAGCCAGCATAAGGACACACTTTAAAGCCGAGTTTGCAACCAGCGAACCATATCATCTAGAGAACAGAAGCTGTCACCATTCTCTAGTTCATGATAAATGCAAATGCTATCAGGAGGACACATGGAATGACGGTCAACCAAGGCATGTCACCAAGCAGAACATACATCAGCAAACCGCACTTGACACCTCCGAGAGCAACAGCAATGAGAGCGAAGACAAGTCGGAACCTTGGGTCTTTATCTTGCCCTCCCATCTTGATGATTTTCAGCAATCTGTAAATACGCATGATTTTTGCGCGGGTAGTGTTGGGTGGAATATCAGTGCACTGGACGAGTTGATTCAGGTTCTCCTCCAGGGAATCAAAACGTTGGATATATGCAGCAATGAGATCTGCCAGCTCTGCCTGCTCTGCTTCACATCTTGGTAATGAAATCAGCAAACCACTTGTTAGTGTACAGTCTTTTGGAAAAGCTTAAGCATTGAGCTCTTTCTGCATCACCTAAGATGACAGTCTTTCCTAAAACTTTCAAGAACTACCAGTTTAAGTTCTATAGGAAAATTTGATGTGGTATGATGCCAAGCTTCTAGTGCAAATCATCGCTAACGAGTCTATGCATTGCAGGACTCTAACCTCTGCATGTACCGCAGGTATGTAACCCATCCATTGATCCATAGCTAATTAAGCAAGTGAAAACTCATCTTTTCGACAAAATGGAACATCAGAGTAGCAGGGGATACCTTCTTTACACCTATAAAGCTTTCCTAAGCTACTGTTACAACACATTCACAAAACAAAACCACCAGACACGTAAAACTACCGGGATTATTCCTGGTATGAATCCCACTGAGTGTACTCTGACATGAGCACGAGCCAACGTGCTCTGTTCTTAGAGTCAAGTCACTATGAACAGCGAGAATAAAAACCTGGATCAATTAGCAAAATAATAGAAGACAAAATGTGGGTGGTTTGACATAGCTACCGTAATCCAGGAAACGCGAGAAACAAGCCATTTTGCATCCACCAGCTACGACCCTAAGTGCATGCTCTATTCTGAGTAGAGCCCATTTCTGTTCTTTAAGAGTGGACTCATTATCCATCTCAATGAACAAAAGGAAAAAAAGAATGGAGGAAAAAATCTGAATGGTACAAATTGGTATCCCGATCCGACTATCACAATCAAATGCAAGAAAGAGGCCAGTGAAAGAACCCAAGTGGCAGCCCAAGTGCAGAGCTCCTGAATCTGTTTTACGTGGAGTGCAGGTTTTTTCGCCACCGATAAAGATTCACATAATGGAATATACAGTGTGACATGATCAGAGGAAGGAAAAGGCAAGAATATCATGACTTTGGCAAGGGTTTCCCCAAAGAACATGAAGACATTGACATGATGTTCCTCAGGAATCCTCCAACTTACTGAAGGCGCTGGGCTACAGTGCTTGAGATACATTTAAAGTCGCTGAGTCTTACCTCCGACCACCGAGACCAGCTAGATTATTGTTCTCCATTAACCTTGGGACTTTACCTAGTCTCTCCTTGTCTTCCTGAACAAGTGGTTTCTTCAAGTGATTCCGGATAGCTGTCCTGTAAATGGTGTGCTTAAAGGGAAGAAAAGATGTGACAACTGACGTCAACAGGTGCTCAGTGGACACGTGGCAGTCTGGCACCCACGCTAAAGGCAAATCGAAAGAAAGGTACGCCAACATACGATCGACTGTTAACATACCCTATGGCAGAGCAGTGTTTTCCGCACCGCTTGTCTGTTTCGATCGAGATGTGGCAACTGACGTCAACAGGTGCGTCAGTGGATGTTGACGTCAGTGGACACATGGCAGTCTGGCACCCACGCTAAAGGCAAATCGAAAGAAAGGTACGCCAACATACGATCGACTGTTAACATACCTTAAATCGGCATGATTTCCGTACCCAACGATAGTTTTTCTCTATTTTTCACCTTTTGTTAAATGTATCCCGATTTTCCTACACGAGGTTTCTATTGACAAACTTGCGGAGCAGACATGCACTTGAGGGGCACATTCAGTGATTGTAGATCCACCAAAAAGTAAGATTCATTGCTAATAGTCATTACCCCCCTTTTTTTATTGGACTCGAATTCTGTATCATCCCACAAGATTTTTTTTTTTTTGATGACGTGCTAGCCACCACACACGTGAAACCAATTAAGTTACTCTATGACGAAGCTGAGATTCGAACTCTCGACCTTTTGCGAGAGGAAGAGAGCGCGAGCCAGCAGCGCCACCCAAGTGGGTGGTATCCCACAAGATATTTCCACGGCTACAAGCAAATATATTTTAAAGAGAAAAGTTCCAAGTTTTTGAAGAAGGGAAAGTCGATCCGGTTTGGGTGGTTGATTCTACCTTCAAAATCGGGAGCCATACCAAGTAGTGTCGGTTCCATCAATCCGGTCTGGGCGGTTTTCAGGTCGTGGTTTTCAGGTTGGGAGGTTCCTTTTGCTCATCCCTACTCATTTACATGCAACCATAGTTGAGAATCGACAATGGAAGCAACTTTGAAGTAGCGAACCTTCATCATCTTTTGTTATTTATATTGAAAAAGTTTCATGATACTGATTTGGTAAACTAGTTGAGGTAAAACTACCATAAAAGTAATCCCTCTCCATAATTTTAGTACCTTCACAATTGCTTACTTATCTAACAAAAAATAATTACATTTTAAGCTCTATTTATTTCGTAAAAAATAAATAATTTAAAAAATATTTTTCTAAACATGATAATTTGTATCACTTATAAAAATAAATAAACCAAAAAAATTTCATTGTTATTGAAAATATTTAGACATAAATTATTATCAATTTTTTTAAAAAAATTGTTAACTAATTATTTCAAACGATAGAAACAATCATTTTATGGAAATGTTTTCTAATTATTTATTTTCTGCAAAATAATTGCATCTTATATAGCTTAAAACAATTATTTGGGATGCGTGCCCCTGTGCCTCAGGCAAATTCAAGGCTCGCTAGCCCATGTATGTGCTTCGAGCTCAACCGAGCTTTGGTAGACGGAGTCAATGCAGGGGGAGGTGAGGTTGTTAAGAGATGCGGTGGCGACAGCGAACAAGGAAGGGGCGATGTGTGAGGTGGAGAGGCGGGTGGACAGAAGGGAAAAAAAGAAAAAGAAAGAAAAAAAAGGAAGAAAGTAAAGAAAAGAAAAGAAATTAAAATAAATACTAATTTACAAGTATATAATTTTTTTTGGCCTAGGATAAAGTATTTCCCAATGACATCTAAATATCAAAAAATGTTTTCAATCATATAGCACCAAATAAAAAAAAAATTAATCGTATTCTTAAAAGGTATTTTCTAAAAAATTATTTTTATTTATTATTGAATTTTTCGCAAAAGAAATGTGCTCTAATTAATTGAAAAGTAATTAATTAAAAAAGAAGAAGAAAAGTTAAAAAAGGAGGAGGAGGAGGAGGAGGAGGAGGAGGTTAGATTCGATTTCCACTGGATCGGCAATACAATGATTTTTTTAACATTTGTTTCCCGAAAACGTTTTCCGGCGCATTGTCTACTTTTCTTTTTAATCTTTATCCAGATTGGTTGGGGAGGAATCAGAGTGGAACAGCGTTGTCCCTGGCTGACTGGCTATTGATTCCAACGACAAAGGAACCAAAGAAATGGAGTATTGTGGAGACACCGCTTGACGTATATGCTGACGTCAAAATTCAAAGAACGAGTCTGCGGGCTCGAAATAAGTAGGCGACGGGGAAAAAAAAGAAAAGGAAAATGGGAAAAAGTGGAGAAAGACTCGCGATTTTGGAGCCCTAAAACCCCTCTCTCGACTCTGGTTGCCGTCGACTTCCTCTCGAGAATTCTTCTTGCCCTAGAGGAAAAGGAGACAATGTGACGGTTCCGACAAAGCACAACCGGAACGACTTGAACTGCCAGTGGCAGCAGTAAGGCATATGTAGCGCCGGCACTTGCTGGCAAATTCGAAACGGCCATGCGCACACCCTCGACCTTTTTTTAACTAATTAGAACAATTATTTTTTTTAACATTTATTTCGCGAAAAATGTTTTTCTCATTTTCTGGCGATTGGTTTATTTAGGAAAATGAATCAACGGAAAATGTTTTCTCAACAAAAATTAAATTCAGAAAAACGATTTTCCCTTTTAAAAAAATGGAAAACGTTTTCCAAAAGGTTTTCCTAATTTTAGGGTCCCGATTAACGAAAAATTTATTCTTATAAAAATAATTTAAAAATAATTTTTTAATTATTTTTAAAATTTTGAATTTAGTATTATTATTCTTTTCTTTTCTTTTCTTCTCTTTTCTTGGTTAGTCGCCATTGGTGAGCTCACCAACCCAAGCTCTATTGAGACCAATGAGCTAGCAGCTGAATCGATCCAAGTGAGCCCGAGCTCGCCCAAGGTCGACAAGCTTGAGGCTCATCAAATCCAAGCGAGCTCCGACTCTACCATGGCCGATGAGTTCACGACTCGCTAGATTCAAGTGAGCCTAAGCTCAACCAAGGCCGGCGAGCTCCGGCTTTGCCATGGTGGATCAACTCATGACTCACCCAATCTCGATGAGGCGGAGCTTGCTTGTGGTCATCATTGGCTGGTAATGGTAGAGGAACAAGTGAGGATGGCACGCGAGGAAGAAGAGGAATGCCGGAGAAGAAGGAGGAAAAATTAAAAAATAAATTTAATTAAAAAATCGAAAGAAAAAATAAATATTCAAATTTTTTGCTGAGATAAATTTATTAAATTGAAATAATTTTTCGGTGAGATCCAAACATAAAAAAAATTTTCAATCATACATTACCAAACAAAGAAAAACTAATTACTTCCATGAAAAATACTTTTTTGGAAAATATTTTCCTTTGCCATTGAGTTTTTCGCGAAACAAACACACTCAGACTCCATTCATTTTACTAAAATTAACTTTTAAGAAAACATTTTCTGAATTTTCTGGCATTCATTTCATGCAAAATGAACTAGTCAGGAAAAACATTTTCCATCAACAAAAAAAATTATTCTAAAATACGGGGAAATGTTTTACTCAGGCAAATGTTTTCCACGCATTCAATCCTATTTTCCTTTCAACGAGTTCAATTTGTCAAGATCTGCCTATCAATTGGTAACCTTCAAGCCAAACTTCTTTGATGTGTTTAACAGTATCTGGCACACAGGTTCAATGCAGCATTCTTCTTAAGGTGTATTGCCATTGCTCCTCTTTCTAGCATATTTGCCAGTTTATAGTTGTAAGCAACTCACAAACACTGACAAAGTACTCTGTGGAGGCTGTCTGTTTGGTCCTTAGAATGCCTATTACAAACATTGATTATTTGAGTGTGCAGTTACCAGACATCAATGCATCAAAAGTTCAATGGGCTCTGCAGTGCTTCAATGGTAAAGACCTTCCAGTTGTGTGCATGGTGCTCTATATTCATTGTGCTGGAAATGGTTTATCTGATGGTTAAGATTGCAAGCTCGTGGCCTAAATGGGACAGTTAGCGGATTCCTTTTTCACCCTAAAAATAATCTTGCTCCAATTCTATGAAAAACAGCAGAAATGAAGTCCTGAAACTAACGTGTTCATTGGGAGAAAATGGCTGTAAAATGCTGTGGGGAGCATTTGTATGTCATGTCATATTTGTCCGTGAGGACAAGCTTTTCTAATTTCTCATCATGTAAAAGCAGCGTGAACTCTGTCAAACAGATTTTGCAGTGCCCCAATATGACCTATTTAGCCAACGAATTCAGAATAAAGAGATGGGAAGTTTATGTTAATAATTAGATTCCAATGTCTGCCACTTTTACTTCGAATTTCGTTGGCCATTTACCATTTTAAGTCTTTGACTCAGTCATGCTAACTACTCACTATTTAGTGTGTTATCTAACTGTAATATAAATCGGAGGCTGGCACCTGTCAAACCTGCATTAATTTGATTAGAAGCTGCACCATGCAGAGATACGTGTTTGTCTCACTGTGCCAACTGTGAGTTTTTTCTTTCATGCATATTTGATGTTGTCATACGCATGCAGGCATTAAGAAAACGTACTGGATTTCTTGCAATGTTGACCCCGACATACAACAATTATCTCTGGATAGGAGAAGATACCAAGCAGTTTCGTAGCAAGGCCTCGTGATCTGAACAGATTGCTTGCAAATCTTCAGTCATCCCTTCAGGAAATTACTATCATTGCAATGGAACGCAACTCCAATCCTTCCGATGCTGCAAGTGAATTTGGTGGGAAAGCTGTTGAGTTTTGAAGCTACATTGATCCTACCAAAGGTAGAGATTAACTTTTTTCTTTACAATAGAATATGGAGAAGAAAATCATGATTCAGATTTTGGTTGAAGAGAACTACTCTTTGCTGCACACTCAGCTGTGGATAGATCCTGCGGAAAAGTTTGTGCAGTATGCTCCTAGCAGCAACCCAGTAGACGAGATTTTGCTGTCAAATAGTTGACGGTTTTCCATCTGATTCATTTTTTATTACATTATCTATCAAGACATTTGGGTCATAAATGCAGCTAAAAGTTCTTGGACTTATGACTTCGCTTTCAAATTTATCTCCATTTCCTTAAAAAGAGTCCACCTAGTTGCTGAAATGCTATTGGAGTCACATTCAGGACCGTCTTTTATGTCGAAGTTTTTCCTTGTGTTTTCCAGTGTATATAATAATATTTGACCTCTGTCCATCTCATGGAAATCCAGGCATTTCTTACATTCTGTGAGGGATGTGAAGTGGACATTAATTTGTACTTTGACAAGGCTGGTGAGTAAGTAAATTCTAAATGCTTTTTTGACTCTTGCCTTCTATCCAGTTTTTCCATGCTTTACTTCAATTTTGAAAATGCAAGTACTTCGGATGCAACGAGTAGTTTTCATGCAATCAGTCCATAACTGGTTTTAATAGATGAATGATTGCTAGTTATCTGCTCTGAGATTTAAAACGTGCTAATGCATAGCTTCACAATGACAATTGTAAAGGCCGATGACAATTTTACTTCTGGGCTGAATGTCAAAATACGAGAGACTATCATTGAAAATTTGGTTGATAGAATGTAGTGCACCTTTCGAATCAAGTTTGGATAATAATGGTTTGAGGAGGTTTAAGTTCAGATGAGAAATGGTTTATTTATCAAGTTTAATGCAAGATGCTAATAAAGTAAGCCAGCTAAAAATATCAGTGCAAAACTTGATGGTTGATGTATGTCTTTTGACTGTTCTTTTTGGCGCTAAATTCATGGTTTGAAGCGCCACATTGCTGCTGCCTCAAAGTGGTAGAAGTGCAACTACATGCAAAATAGAAAAGAATAAAGAACTTGATACAACTGCATGTTTTTATGAAACAGGCCTATTTTGATAGCCCCTAAAAATTTGGCATATGAGGGGCCTCTTCCAATTTTGATGCTACGCTTGTGCTTGCCACCATACTCACATCACAATTACATGAAGGTAATACTGGACCTTAGGCAAATGGGATGCCAGGCCAGGCTGATATTGCGGAAGCTTCTGGAGAACTGCCAGAGAGGAATAGAACAAGTGCTTCCGAGATTCCATCAAATCATACCAGAATATGGTCTGAACTTTCGGGTGAGTGATCCTCGTAGCTTGTAGCACTATCTGCTCAATGATGGCAAAGAAATTGACTTTGCTTCGCTCTGAAATGAAATGCTGTGTACTGGTCAGTAAGATACTTTTTTTAGGGAGTCAATAGAAAGGTATCTCTTGGGGATTAAAAATTTGAGTGGTTTACTAACCTTGGGCAGGAAGTGCTGCGAGAAGTGGCAGTGGTTCTGATGGAAGGCGAGTTCCAGAAGAAAGGATCCTAAAAGTCGGAGGCCAGTCAGGAATTGAAAGGATCAACACCATTCAAATATCAAAATCTGCATCGGCTGAGGGAAATATCCAACTGGTCCAATTCTCCATCTCTCAAATCTTTCTCTCAGTTTGTGTGTATGATGAACACCATCTTTATCTCTCTAGGTTGAATTATTTTGCTATCTCCTACAAATATTTCTTAATAAAGTTGCTACTTTCTCAATTGCCTGTTTCCCTACTGTAAATGCCGCTTTGCAAGAAAGCATTCAACTTAGGCCAATGGATTGCGTGACTTAATCTTGGAATCTTGCAAAATTTTACTCTTTATTCATGCATCAAGAAGCAAAAAGTTTTGGCAGGACTCCATATATGTCCTACCAAACCTCTAAGCATTTCTCTTTTTTTCCACGTGATTGAGCAAAACTATTTTTCGTGTTTTCCTCAACTGTGAACCCTTAGGATGCATTGCACATACCTGTGCAAGTACCTATTTCTGGAAGACTGAACTCACATTCCTTTCTTGAGCTTCTCAGTATCGATTCAATTAGTCTGCTTGTATCACATCATTTGTTTGTGGTTCTAAATGTTTTTAGAAGCAAAGGTACTGAACAAGATTCTCACCAACATGGCACTAATTAGCGCATTGTAAGTATGTTCATGCAGTTTTGTTAGTAGTTGAATTGGATAATCCCTCTAAAGCAATTTTCTTCATTCTTTTCTTGTGTAGATGGAAATGGTTTTTCACAACGTCATCCAAGTAATTGGGTTGACGCCAATGAGGATGAGGACGATGATAAGGAGGATGGTGATGAGCTCTGTGTTCGATCAACACCACCATACCGTGAAGATTAATAACATTATGTTTCCGGTTTGACTATGATAACCTTGCTCTGTTAGTTTTTACTGGTAAGTGCTTGTGCCTTCCAATGCTTGACATTTCCTGTCCTGTGTTCCTTCAAACAGTTGGAGTAGTGTCTTGCTTGCTTTGAGTGTCCATCGTCATTTTGTCTTTTCTCGTTCATTCTCCTACTTGATTATACGTTAGGGCTTGTGCCAATTTAACTAGTCCAGCATGCAACAAAGCTGCCATTTAATGCACTTCTTTTTCCCCTCTTTTGTTTTTCAGTATTAAGTTGATGTGCTTCGCAGAGTGGGGTATCGATATAGGTATGTTTCTGCACTTTTATTCTATCACAATTAGTTCATGGCTTCCTGTCAATAGAAACAGAGCAGCACCAATAGTTCCTACAAGAGTCACATGCTTTATGGACAGGACCTTGCAGTTTAGAACTACTGGAATTTGTGTTTAGACCTTGTAAAATCTGTTAAATAATTCCTTTCTCACTTTGCAACTTTAAATGTGGGGAAAGGAGAGAGAAGGGAGGNAGGGGCGGCGCTCAATACCATCTCTGAAACAGCTATTCATGTCGAGATCTATGACTTGTTTAATTAAAGTTTCTGCTGACTTCTATACCAAGTTTCTCCGAGCTATTCTTGCAGTCCATCTGTATATGAAAATAATGTGTCGGTTTTTTTCCCACTTTCTTTATCTACTATTTGCACCAGCACATTAAGAACGTTAAGAAGACTGTTGAAGTTTTTGACCAAATATCTCCGCCGTAGAAATTTTTCTGTTTTTTCTGTTGAAAACCATTTTAAGTCAATTTGTGTATATTAAAAAGGAAGCGTTCAAAAGGTGTTTGAGATGTTCATGTTCCTTTCTTAAAATCACATTCTAGAATGATTGCCTCATTTTTATACTCCAACCAACTCAGTTTAACTTTTCGTTGAGAGTTGCTTCCGTTACCTATACTCAAGGATGGCAAATTTCTAGTGTTCTTATCTGTGGCAATATTTTCTGCTGAGGTAAGTTGTGACAGTGTCAAGGTATCATAAAATTTACTCAAGGCTCGGATAAGGAGTTTGTTCTGCAGGATAAGTCCCTCCATGTAAATTTCAGGACACACAAGTCCTTGTGTCACAGTTTTTCCTCACAGATTTTGTGTCTTGGCATCATGTCATTTTATGCTACATTTGTCACCTCCACCTACGCTCATTCATCCACGGATTTAGACCATCAGGGCAAATGTCTTGATGATTGTTCAGTTTTATTCTGTCCCATATATCTGCACATGAAATCCAACATACATCCTTTCATGCTGCCAATGACTTTTGGAGGCTGGGACTGATTTGCACTTATTTAGGGTGTCATGTTCATGGTCAAAGAGATTTGATTTTTCAGTGGCAAAAACAGATTGCTTGTTCAGGCGGAAGTTATGAGATCATATTGTTTCTTTCAATGGAAAATTATCTTATTTGATAAGTGGCCATTGAAAGCATTTTGGCAAGTTATGTCGTTTTAGACGTCTGCTTTAATTTGCTTTAGTGTTCAATGAAGACAGACCATCTTGCTGTTTGATTAGATAATATGAGGTGGATTGGATAGTGCAACAAAATAGAAGGACGACGTTGAAACGTGGTTAGAGATGATTCACCATGATACAGGAGGCTGTGGATATAATATTACCTCGCTTTGATGCAAGCGAGGGACAGACAAACACTTAGATGTTCCTCGTAGATGAACCAAAGTCCGGCCATTCGAATGACAGCCCAGAAGACTATTCATCGTGTAGCCTTCCATGGTCCTTCGATGCGCTTGGTTGAGGTCCCTTTCGGATATTCCTGCTCTCTCTCTCTCTGCTTTTCCTGCTTACTCCCATATCATGTGCGGTCGGCGAAAAGATGACTCCAAGAACGATTTGACCGATTCTCCTGCAATCAATTCCATAGTCTCTCTAGTCCCTGTTCTCAGTTTCGTCCAATACGATTTGATTTTCGGGGCGACTATTTCTTAATTGGTCAGCATGATTTTCGGGTGAGGTTTGTTAAAGAATGGAAGCTGTTAAATCCAAGGGGGCACATCCGTCAACTTGGGGGAACGAATGTCTCTCTCCTTTTAACTTTTAATTTTCCACGTAGAATTTTTTTTTTCTGGTTCCAGATTGAGAAAATTGTTTTAATTTTACTAATTCAATCTTAAAGTCTTTTGATTGTATCAATTTAGTGTTAAAATTTTAACAAACTAAGCCTAAACTTTTAACAAATTGCTAATTTAGTTCTTCCGGTTTATTTTGACCAAATATTTTTTATGTGACTGCTTAGTCAACGCCGATTGTTTCACGTGATACGGTCAGCTCTAATGTGGACAACTTTTAAATTTAAAAAAAATCAAATTATTAATTCATTTAATCTTTTCTTTTCTTTTCTTTTCTCTCTTTTTATACAAGGTCGGCAACCCACTAGTGACCTCAGTTGGCCATTAAGGGCAGTGACCCTTGCCAAGCCTTGAATGAGGACTTGTGATGCGCTTATCAGCCACAATGAGGGTTGCGACCCTCACACATGGCCGACAAGGGCTTTGTGGCCCCCACCAATCTTATGTAAAGAGAGAAAAAAGGAAAGAGAAGAAAAAATCAATAAAAAAGCTTGAATTTTTTTTAAATTTAAATATTGTCCACGTCAGTAGTAATCGCGCAAACAATTGGTGTTGACTAGATCGCCAAGGATTAGTTTAGTAAATTGTTTAAAACTTTATAATTAAATTAATATAATTAAAAAGTTTAGAATTGAATTAATTATCGCACGATAAGTCGGTGTAGACGTCTTGAGCAATCTTCTCTTCATAATGGCTAAGCAATGTAAAGGAAAACTTGAGTGGGCTGTGCTTTGACTATAAATAAACTTGGAGAAAAAATGGGTCTGCCGTCTCGATCCGCTAGGTTCGACTGTTGGCAATTCAACTTGCGTCTTGGGCCCCGAAATTTTCGCGCCCCCAACAAGAGAACGGTTTCCAGATAATGGGAGGGTCGCAATCACTTGCTATGTTGTCAGTAACGGAACCAATCACAGTCACACTCACAAAGAGAATCGTGTACTTCAAAGTTTACCTGCCCCGAGAGCGTTCCTAGGGCACGAATTGTTTGTGGTCTGGATCGTCTAGAAGTTCTCTTGTCGTACGGGACTTCTGCTCTTGCATTCAACACATTTGAATATTGTCTGTGGCGTGATGTTATCTCATTGGTTGTGATGAACTTTTGGGTTGTGGGCCTATTATCCTACAGCTTGCTATTGCATATTCCCATTTTCGGAAATTTATTGTAAGGATGGACGGTTTAAATTATAAGGGATCTCAATGTAAGATGGTTGCTCAATCGGGTGCAGACGCTTTTACATTGTTTCTCAATTTTGAATTGCACCACAGAGTATCGGAAACATCATCATCATCATATATAAACCCATATCAATCCGGTAACATTCCCAAGCACATGTCATGCTTTTATATATATATATATACATAATTTGTTCTTTACTGTCTTTTAACTATTTGACAATTCCTCCATAGCCAATATCATAAGTATCAGTTTCAACTATTTTGAATGCAGATGGATCGGCAAGATGTAAACAAGGAATTTCTTTTATACTTTTCTTGATTATTTTTACCACATCAGTGTGAATACTTGTCCATGGAGGGGGATCTTTTTTAAGCCTTTGATGGATAGGTTTGCAAATTATGTCGATATTGGGAAAGAAATATATGACATAATTCAAACTTCCCAGAAATCTTTGCAATTGGTTTTTATTTCTGATTTCTTCAGGAAATTTTTTAGCAAAAGTTATCGATCTTTCAATAGGTATGATGGTTCCTAGATGGATATGATGTCCAAGGAACCTAATTTTGGTTTGAAAGAGAGATATTTTGCTAGGAGACATAGCTAGACCATTCTTTTTTACTATCTTAATGAAATGGCCAATATACTTGAAATGTTGATCAATATTAGAAGAGAAAACAAGAACATCATCTATGTAGACTATTATGAAATCTGAGTATGAATTGAATATATTATTCATAATTCTTTGAAATTCAGAATGGGCATTTTTCAAACTAAAAGGCATTACATTTCATTCACATTGTCCGAAAGGGACAGTAAAAGCAGTCTTATACCTGTCTTTTTCATCAATTTGGATTTGCCAAAATCCAGATTTCATATCAAATTTAGAAAATATCTTTGAATTATGGAGTCTATTCAATAAATCATTTTTATTAGGGATAGGGTATCTTATCTATTTTAGGGCATCATTCAAAGGCTTGTAATTAATAACAAGGCAAGGGACTCCTCTTTCTAACTCAGCATTTTAGTTGACATAGAAAGCAGAGCAACTCCAAGAGGATTGGCTTTTCTTGATGAGTTTTTTATCAATAAGTTCTTGAATTTCCTTTTGACAAAAATTCATGACTTCATGATTCATCTGGGAGGGCCGTGCCTTGGTTGGGATGTTTTTTTTCAGAGAAATCTGGTTCATAAGGAAGACCAACGACATGACTTTTTCTTGACCAAAAAGCATTAGGAATAGTAGAACAAATGGACTTTCTTATACAAGATTCAAGGTTAACAATCTTTCTTTGGATGCTAAGATCTGAAAGATTTTGCTCAATCCTTTTGTAATCAAGGTCTTCTTTTAAGAATTGAAGATGGTTTTCCTTATTTTGGATTATACAATTTATCTCAGAAATAGAATGTTCATAAAGAGTATTCAAGTTGCTGGTTTGTGGTTTGCTAATAAATTCAAAAATAATTTTTCTATTTAGAAAAATTGAGCAGATGAAGTAGAATTAACTAATGGTGATGATGAAATAAAGCAGATGAAGCAGAATTATCATTGAGAGAAATGAAATATAATTGTAAGCATAAGGGTAAAACAGTAAGAAGAAATAAGGATTATTTAAAGACGTCAATAAATGCTCATATGTAAATAAAAGTGCATATAAATAAATTATAGGTAATTAAATCACCAACCACAGGCGGTTAAATCGGCCGATTGTGGGGTATGAACAATAATTTAAATAGACAGGAAAGTTTAAATAAAATATTGCACTAACTGAAAGTCACAATTTAAAGTTGTGTAATAAACATAAGAAATACAAGTGCAATATAGAAAAGATCTTTTGATTCACAAACCATGAACAAGGTTTGTAACCATTGATCTAACAGGGATTTATGATGATAAAATGGTAAGATGGGAATATGAAATTCTTACCAAGGACTGATCAGAACCAAGTACTTGGTTATTTGATCTTGAAAGGAAATATAAGAGGGACGGTTGTTGGATGGATGAAGAAGTGGAGAAGTGAAAAGGAGTGAAGAACTCTTTCAGGATGAATGAGATCTTCTTGGGATAAAGGTAAGAAGGAAATAGAAGGGCTCTCTCAATTCAAAGCATGCCTACCTCTTCTATGCAAGGGTTTATTTATAGAAGAGACTAGTCACTACAAACAAAAGATGAACAGTGTGTTCACAAGCAATTACTATTTATCTACAGTGAGAAGTGACTCGATTAGATTGAAAGTGCATAGTGATATAGTGAGAATCTTTGTGCCGAATTCAAAATATGAAATCTGATTTGACCTAAAGTGCACAGAGATTCAGTGAGAGTCTTTGTGCAGAACTTATAGAAATATTTGAGCAGAATCACGTGATGAGCTATTTGGCATTGGTTGTCCCACTTTTGTTTTTCAGTCTTCATCTTCTGCCAGATTAATACCATATCAATCATCTTCATTGGTGTTGCTACTATGGTGGGAGTGGGAGGATTCTGATTCTTCCAACTCACTTATTGCCTATTTTAAAAGTCCATTGAGTTGATCTTGGGACTAAGCTGATGTTAATTTAGATAAAACGAATCCCTTATCATGGAGGAAATGAGTAACTCCTTCAGGCGGGAGGATATTATAACAACTCTGGCTGGGGTTTCTCTTGCTCAACCAATATGTGACTGATTGTTCACTTACCCTATCAAAAAATTTAAAATCATCTCACCACTTGACTCTAAATTTTCGAGTCAATATGAGGGTGTCTGATTCAACGATCCTTTTGTATTCGAAATTCCATGCCATAACCCATGATACTCGGAAGTATATAAAAAAGAGCATCAGGTTAGAGAATCTATCTTCATATGAAAGAGGTTTAAATTAGTTGGAGAAAAGTTTATAACTGGGTTGCACCAAAGGGTGCAAAATATCACTAATTGATCCAAAATGTTTCCACCATCAAATGAACTAGAAGGGTATCATGCGGGTATTTAAATCTTTGAAAAAGATCAACCATGTATGGGAATTATTGGCATTTTTCCTGAGCCAGGCTTGTTGGTAATCAAAATATGAATAAGAGGTTCTGTATGGTATAGGTTCGATGATCTTGGTATTGAATTTGACCATGGTTATGGGAGTGGGTTTCCACATGGTAGGATGAATGATTTTGTGTATCCTTGCCGTGGAGTAATTGATATTATTTTTGTCAGAAAAGTGTTTGAAAATGGTTTTTATGACGAAGATCCAATTGTCTTTGCAAAAAACATGTTTTCTGAAAAGTTTAATTATACTCCGCATGATCCTTACAAAACGGTGGAGTTTTATGAACGGATTTTGACAAAAACCAAATATGTCACTTTCATATATATATATATATATATAGTGGTCAAAATTATACCGCAAAATTCACACACACACACACACACACACACACACACACACACACACACACACACACACACACACACACACATATATATATATGTGTGTATGTCTATATAGTGGTCAAAATTATACCGCAAAATTAATCTTTGAGATGGGAAGATAAAATTTGGACGTAGGGTTACAACTTTTTTTGGTGGCAACAATTTTTTTCTAAATAATATCTAGAGAGATTTATATAAATATTTACTCACAAATTATCACATCAATGTAACTCAAAATAGTCTCAATATCTTAAATTGAAATAGAAAACTAGTCACATGACTTGCGAGTTTACTATTAATGAATGGACTAATGTTTTATATCGAATAAGAAACGAATAATGATCGTTGAGAAAACTAAAGCATAAAATTAATGGAATACATATCAGGGAAAACTTACAAAAATGATCCTTGTACTATTGCCGCTACTTAATTTTGGTGATCATACTTTATCTTGTGATAGATAGGGTCCAAAAAAAATTGCCAATTATCATTTTAGGAAAAATTTAAATGACTGACCAAGGGAATATGCTAACGGAGGTATAAAAGCGGCACTAATATGGAATGGAAAAATATTATGCAAAAGATATTACAAAATGTTCCCCATATTAATGTCAATGTTTAATTTTAACTCTCGTACTTTATCTTACGACTAATTAGTCCTTAACCGACTTCGGATCCCAATTTCAGATGTTTTCTTCCAAATGCAGGCTAAAAATTGCTCAATAGGTGTCCAATCAATATGCTACTTTACACAATTTAAAGAAGTTATCAAAGACGATAAACTTGCACATGTGATTCTAATCTGGCTATTCTTAGATTATCATAGCTTTTACTCACACGCTAGCGTATTTATCATGACTATTGCCCATTTATTGTGGAATAAACGTTTTATGGAAGACAATTTGGCCTAGAGTTGTAACACTTCTCCCAGTTCAAACGGACTAGATTGTCGAAAGTAATACTTAAGGGCGATCATTTAGTGAGAATTGCTGCTAGGTCATCAATTCTAAAGACGGAAAAACAGCGTTATTGAGTCGAGGCTTCCGGGAGCAAGCACGTGTCATTTTCTCAGTATTTATGTTATTGGAGTTCAGCGTCAAATAAATATAATGTACATTACAATTACCAATTATTACTTATAATACTATGGACTACTAATGTGATCTGTTCTTTACGTGGACATATATTGTAAACGTACTTTCACGTGTTGATTTATTTGTTGAACGTGTGTTTATTGATAAACACATTTTGACACGTGTTTTAATTATTTTTGTTTTTAGTGTCACCAATTTTGACATCATCATATCCGGGCTTGTCACCAAACGGGCATAGTAATAATCAAGTAAAAATACTCGTCAAACTGGACATACGAAATGTGGTTGAAAGTTAAAACTTAAAATCTTACTGAAAAAGACCTTATGATAGAAATTTTTGATACTCACAAAATCAAAAAGGTAGAGTTTGAATATATTTAGGGGGTGTTCATTTCATGGAAAGTAAGTAATTTGGAAAACATTTTTCAAAAAATGATTATTTATATCATTTAGAAAAATCAATCTGCGGAAAATATTTTTATCATCAATAATAATCTATGCTTGAATATTATCGTGGGTAATAAAAGAAATTTCCATTTATTTATTTTTCTAAAAGATATAAGCTATCATTTTTTGAAAAATATTTCTCAAATTATTCATTTTTCATGAAACATTCAGGGAAAATCGACGCTCTGTAAATAGACAGGGGTCGATCTTAACGAGTGGACTATAGCTAGACAGAAATAGGGATATATGGAGTGCCCTAATTTTTCTTCCTATATCGATTTATCACAATTTCATCGTTTACTTTCTTGTAGGTGTATCTATTTTGATAGATATAAGCTATATTTAGATAAGTGGATTCCGAAGTCGCACGAATCCACTTCCAAGTACGGACAGATGTGGATATTAAATTTGAACTCTCCATTTGATGGACAATTGAACTACAATGACTACTAATTTGCACAAATTTTGAGCTTGGGGACGTCCTCGATCTGTGGTGCTGGAACTTGGGAACTCTACCTTTTCGCTCCTTCCATCACCAGCGTCTTAACGCAAAGACACTGGTGAGAACCGGGCCAACTAATTGAAGTCTTAACTTGTGCAACTCAGCTGGATCTTTCTGCATTTTCACCAGGCAACGATCCATTCAAAAGCAAGATACACGAGTTTCTCATTCAAATGCAGCTTTCGTTTTACACAATCATTCATCGAGTCAATCGTATGCAAAAGGAAAACAACCCACATGAAAGCATCGGTATGTGAAGGAAACTCCGTATTCAGAGGGATGAAGAATTACCTGAATTCAGCCGGAGGAGGACCGAGAGCAAATGCAGCGGCACTAGGTGAGAGATGCGACAAGGTGAGAACGCGGATTGGGGATTTTATACAGGTCAAAGCTTAAACCATAGTCCTCGCTATGACCCGGAACACATCCGACCCGCGATGCGGCGGGCCGGTTCAGGCCCAAAGATCCCTGCTCCATGGGAACATTGAGAACAGCTAGGCCCATACTAGAGAAATTATAGTTATGGCCCATGCTAATTTAATCGATTATCCAAAGAGTAACTGCCAGTTTATTACTACTGTATATAAACAAATCCAACGAGGATTTCAACTTTTATAATAAAAAAAAAACTTTATTTAATGCTTGTCTTTTTGTCAGATATATCATAGTGACATAGCACAACAATATGGAAAAAATTGGAAAATAAATATATATATATAAGATAATAATGCTTTAGCTATCTTACTTAATAACACTTAATTTAATCTTACAATCATTTAAATTTTATATGTATATTAGTTTTTATTTTTGTATTTAGAACTCTCCACACACGTAAATGTTTTCTTCACACGCATGTGTGTACTCTTTTTATACCAGGGGAATAAAGCAACTTTTTACATGGAATTAAGAACCTAAATCACAATTGGTTTGATTCGTCATTTATTATCACGTGATGAAATAAAATACATAAAAATGCACACATGACCATCGATGTTGCTCGGCCATGGACCATGGATGAGCACCTTGTTATGAGTGATGTATGAATGAAATTATTAAATAATTATTGTAAGTCAGCCTCAAAAGCACAACGATAGTGATGAAAACTATACGTGGTACGAGCTATAAATTATATCAATAGAAGCTCAAACAATAAGAACCAAGAATAGGCATATAAAAGATTAACAAAGTAAAACATGTGAGCGATTCATACTTCTACCATGGTTTCAGAATGATGGAACACACACAGAGACATGAAGAAGTTCCTTTTTTTTGAAAGGAAATGAAGACTGCATTCTGGCAATCCTCCAGCTGCAGGCTCAAGTCCTTTCCAACCCCGTGATGTTAAAAAAGAAATGACAAATTTCACTCTTCTCAGACAAACTCAGTTGTTTTAATGTTATGCATAATTGAGTCCTACCGTATTCAATTCTCAAATGGATATCTAAAAAATTTTCAATCACAAAAACAGGGGTCGATGAGTCCAAGAAATGTTCGTTCTCATGGATGGATTTACCCTCACGGAACACACTCTATTATGAGCAGTGAGCACGGTAGAAATGGACATGATCAGAGCTGGGGACGGGATATCAATATTTGTCATTATTTTAATTTCCAATCCTCCAACTTACTGACTTAGTGCTAGGCTACATTGCTTAAGACGTGTTTGAGGTTAATGAAGCTTACCTCCTACCAAAGTGCTCAGCCAGGTTGATGCCCTCCGTTAACCTCCCGGACTTTGCCGAATCTCTCGTGTTCTTCCTAAAAATGGTTTCGAGTGTTTTCAGAGTCGGTCTAGTGAAGCGAGCACAGAAACCCTGCTCAATATAAACCACTTTTGCTGGGTCGGACCAATTGGAATTTTGGACGGGATCGACTCCGGGATCACCTTGATGGGACTTTTATGCAGACTGCGAAAACGAAAGGGCCAACTTTAATATTCCTGAAAGGGTCCCACTCCTCAACTCTCGGTTTGGAGGACTTTTATGGCCATTATTTGTCTTTTCTTTATTGCTGCTCCATTGAGCCTATAATATGTAGTAAAATATTGGTAAAAAATCATCAAATTCCTCATTCACCCTAAAAAAAAAATTTCCTTCATATTTCTCTTTTCTTCCTTTAATCTAAGTTTGTTTCATTTATCAATAATAAGAAAAACATGTACCTTTTTGTCTATTTTCGTTGAATTAATCCTTTGAAGAGGAGGAAAATTCAACAAGACAAAGAAAGATTTTTAGGTTTGTTCTTTTTTTTTTTTTTAGAGTTGCTATTTTTTTAATGAAATTCTAGGGCTCTTAAAGATTCAAAATGGATATTCTCTCATAAAATATGAAAAACAACTATGGAGTTCCTACAAAATAATAGAATTTTAAACGGAATTGATTGAAACAATTGGATATTTAATTATTTGCATGGACCTACATAGATTATAGAAGTTATATACAACACGAGTTTCTGTTACTTCAGACAAATTAACTTAAGTTAAGTGGCAATTAAAGCATTCTAATTATCGCAAAAAAAAAGTACCTTTCTATCATTTTTCTATCATAAATAATTTTTGTAAATGTACTTAACAACAATGGACGCGTCTGCCAAACCATGCTAAAATAAATTGTTTATTATTTTTTGATGTGTCGAACTATATAACAAGTTATTTTCATGGACCAACACTCAGGTGCCCACTAGTTTTGCACTATTGTGATATATTAATACCGCCCACATAACAGTATTTAACCCTTTGCATTTTTTGTTTGCATTTGAATGAAGAAATTGACATTTATCCTAAAAAAAATATCGAAGATTAGTCCATCGACCAAATATGTGACAAAAATATAGTATCGGGATCAACATTGAACAGGAGTACTCGTACCTAGATCGTTTTTGTGATTTCTCTTCAAGTTTTATATTGTGATTTACGCATCAGTGCTCTATTTTCATCTCAGTAGTTTACTTGGCACTTCTAACCGACATTTGGACAGAAAAATACGGAATTATCGCTAGAGTTGTGACATAGGATGAGTTGATGGACCAAATTTGTCACAAAATAAGGGAGAAAAGTCACAAAAATCACAAATTATTTACACTACAACACATTTATCCAACATTTTTTTGTGATATAGAAAACTTCAAACTATACTAATTGTAACACATTTACTTTAAAATTTTTCTCATGGCATAAAAACCTTAAACTTGTACATATATGACACATTTACCTTCTATCGAGGTTCTGTTAGATGATTTTTCAATCAAAATAACATTGTTTTTATTTTACTTAAGCTATATGGGCGCCATGTCAACAATGTTTGCTTTTCGGCATCAATGTTGATAGATTTTTAACAATCCTTATTATGAAATTTTGATAGAGTAAATGTGTCACACATGTATAAATTTGGATTTTTTGTGTCACAAAATATTTTTATAGATAAATATATCATGGTGGATATAGTTTGGGTTTTTCATGTCTTTTGCCCAAAAATAAAATACAAATATTGAAATTAATTAGTGACAATAGAGTACAAGGACCATTTTCTATAGTTACTCCCAATACTTTCCTTCTAATAAAGAATTGATAAGGGGGTTGTTTTATTTCATTTGGGCGTCAAATTTCTTATATATTATAAAAAACCAATTGTCTTTTATATACTAAGAACTGGTTATGGAGTCTGCGCTTCACGGGGATATATATTGATATGTGTTTATTCTTCTTTTAACATGGGTTTATTTTGACATATGCTTATTCTTCTTTTTCTTATTAGCGTCACTGATTTTTACATTATTTCTTTTGGGCTTGTTATCCATCGGGCATTGAAAAGTTCCAAGTAAGAATATCTGTCAAACCGGATATGAAATGAGGCCGAAAGCTTAAACTTAAAATTATGCTAAAAAAGGCGAATAATGGGAATTCTTTCGATACTGGTATAATAGAAAAATAAGAAAATAAGAGTTTGAATACTATCGCCTTCACACCACCCACTTGGGTGGCGCTGCTGGTTCGCGGTCTCTTCCTCTCGCAAAAGGTCGAAAGTTATTTAACTTCAATCATAATGGCTAAGCTAAAACTTCATATCATCTCTTCCTATCCATTATATAAATTCTATTTGAATTGTATGATCCATAACATAAGTTGTTGAACACGAGAATAATAAATTAAAGCTCATGTGCTTCTCTCTTATTTATATTTTTATAATAAAATTCAAATTAAGTGGAGTTTAGATAAAATTATTTCTAATTTTATTTTCTTATAAATGTACTTATTTTGATAGCTATACTTAAAAATAAGAGGGTTTCCAACAAAGAAAACTAAAATCAACATAACCTGAATATGTATGTTTCAAATAAATCGAACTGTATACTTATTTTCTTAAATTTTGCTGAATAAAATAGACTACATCAGTTATTTTGTTATATTGTGCTGAACTGAGGCAACTATATCATTTAAATAAAAATTGTGTCATTCAAAAATGCACTTTGTTCGTTGTTTATAAGCTTTTCTTAATGAAACAAATAGGCTATTCATTTTATTATCAGTTAAACTATATTTGATTTAATTAAATATAAGGTACATCATTTAAATAAAAAATGATATCATTTAAGAATATAGGAAGAAATTATGTTTAAAACAAACTGTATGTTTAAGAACATATTTGAGATACTTCTCTATAACTGTCTTTGAAAATTTTAAAATCAATAAAATATTGATGGTTAGACGACAATCACTAAATTGATTTTTATTGGTCGAATGTGGCAATGCAAGAAAATTATGTCATGTGTCTTGCCACGTCATCACATTATTTTAAAAGTTAGATGTTTGGCAATTTAATGCCTGGTGTCTTGCCATATAATATAACTCGTTATTTTTTATTATGTTAATTATATTTCGTATTTATCTTGAATGGATGCAGAAATAAGAAATAAAACAACATAACTATCAACCAGTTATTCGTAATTATTAGTTATCATGTTAATGCTTTTGTAATTAATTATATTGTATCATTCAATGAAGCAAATTAAATATAATTTTCTTACTCAAAGTAGTAGATAAACTTTATATTATGCTTACTTTACTTGGGAAGCTCTATTTTTTCGTATATTACTATTTTACTTTAAAAGTTACATCTTTTAAAATTTTTACTTATTAATCTTATTATCATCTTCAAATGAAGCAAGTTTATTGGTTATTTAATCTAATCCTGCCATGAAATAAGATATATTTTCATTTAGAAATAATTTAAGAAGAATTATTTATTATTTTTGCTTTATTCCCATTTTCTTTTATACATTGATTTTTTAATTGTATCTTAAATAATATCATTGTAATAATCCAGTTACATTAATATCAAATGAACTTCAATCACGTAATGAGATTATCTATGTATAAAATTTGAAGTAATTAATCTATGATTGATTTGCATTTCTAATTGTATATAATTGTATATAATTTGATACCAATGATTGATCTACAACAACTAGCTCTTTCAATACTTAAGTATCAAGGTTACGTGAATGTAAGCAACCTCACCTTAAATCTGCAACATTAAGTATACATAGTTGAAATGGCTTCACATTGATTTTCTTTGGCCGACTGCCAAAAAATAGAACGAGTACGTCTTAAAAAAAAGGACAAAAATCATAAGATACATACTATTGTTATTCATTAAAGAACTTCGAAAGGTTTGCAATTATATTATGATAAAATTCAAAGATGATGTTATTATGATACAACTCTATATCTAAGACATAACTAATTTGATTACATATATTATAAATATAGCCTTTAATAATCAAATTCCGTTAGTATTTCATGCTATCTAATGATGAATCTAAGAAACTAATCTACTCACTTGGGGAAACATCTTTGGGGCCGAAAATGATAATTAACATCTTATATCATTAATTCCCCAATCCAAAGACCAAATCTCTTCTTCTTCCAATCCCACCCCCCAATTTTTCACCTCTCTGCAGCATCACTGCAGAGATAGAAGCGAAGAGCTCAGAACCTTGAACTTGAAGTACGGTTCACTGAATCTCGTCCAATATGGCTCTTCATCTGTTTTTCCCCTCTATGATCACTTACGTGGTGGAACAACTCTTGAGACAACATTAAACATAGTGGGCTGCACGTCGACTAATGAAAAAAGAACGATTGCAATAATTCACACTAGCACAAGCAAACAACAACTCCAGAGGAACGCTTTAGACCAGCGCGATATGGGAGACAACCGGTGTAAAAATTTCTTCATAGCCCCATCATGGGAATGCTTATGCGTTGATGCTTTTTTAGGCCTGGGTGAAAGATACCCTTACAAACAATTCGTCTGAAGATTAAAAGAAAAAAGAAAAGCTGTCGGGGTTAAAGATAATGGAATAAAATCTGGCCAAGAAAAGAAGTTGCTGCGGGGCCGTAAAAAATTCCGTGCCCCGAAGGTATCTGGACCACGTTCTACAACTAATTACCGAAAAATCATTAAATGATCTAGTGCACGAGCGAGAACAATGATTCTATTTTGGAAAAGGATTAATTTGGTTAGCATATCACATGTGATGATGCAAGCTTCCATGTTGAGCCGAAAAAGAATCTAATATAGTAATGCATTATACCGAAAAAATCGTGAGAGGAAAGTGAAACGTTTGCCGTTGCCTCTGGCATCCACGCCAATCACTCCCCTAATTTATGTTTCCTTCTAATTATCTGGCTAAATATTGCCTATTTTTTAATGAATTTGTTTAATGCGAAAGCTGATATCACCTGCCAAAGGAAGAACTCCACAAACTACAAAAGTATCTACCAACCAAAAAATAAAAAAACTACAAAAGTATCTTTTCATCAACGGGTGAGACGTGTTAGATACTCATGACCTGTTGGAGTATCTATTGGAAAAAGAATTCATGCCCATGAAAAGGGTCAATTACTATCAGCAATAGATATTACTTTTTGATAGGTTTATAATCGGCCCTAATTGTGCTGTTTGTTTCGAGAGTTTGAGTCACTAGGAACATCAAGAATTAAATCCTGGATATATTAACAAAACGATAGAGAACACATCTTGGGGGTACGACTTGGTGTTCCAACGCTTTCATCTATGAGTTTTTCGTGATCAAACGAGACAAGGTGTGCGCAAACGGAATTTCTAGTGATTTGCTTTGGCCTTTTGATGGTCCACATTCGACACTTCCTCAAGAACGCAAAAATTGAACAAAGAAAATGGAAATAGTTGACTTCTCTTAAGCTTAACATCCGTTTCCCAGCTAAACAAAAACAATCATTGCTGAGGGCTAAGAGCGACTTCCTTCCCCTAAGCTCAGTGGATCAGGCCAATCTCTCCGGAAAGGAAATCTCCGGCTCCCCGACCCTTTTCACATATAAAAACATTCTTACTCATCGGCATGTATCCATATACTTCTGTGCTTATGTTGAATTAAGATTACTCTCACTTTCTATTTCTTCCAAATATGTCTCAGTGTACAAGAGGTCGTACATCTCACTTTCCGAATGTGATTTCACTTTGTTCTCAAATCAGTATATCTCTCGTTAAAGAAGTTGTGGCCAGTTGCATCCCTCTCTCACAGTATTTCATGCTTCCTTTATTTCAAGGAGTGCATCAGCCTTTGGACTTCCAATTCTTACTTGAAGAACATGTCATTTTAGTACGTGCAATATTTCTGAGGTTGGGATATGAGGATTGGGTTATGAATTAAGTCTAAATCGCAATTCACAGATTGGAAGATTAGTGAATGAGAATAACATGATTCTTTCTCAAAATACATAAATCAATTCCCCTAATTCTCCATGGCTAAAGCAAAAAAAACCTCTGTTTCTCTGACATCATATGGTTGAATTGGAATCTTAACTAAGTAGAATCGTCGAATTCATCAACACTGAATATTCTCCCCATGATGTAGAAGGTCTTTTAAGTAATACTAGTACAACACAAGGCTGATCTCCGAGCCGGCATTAGGACACACTTCAAAGCTAAGTTTGCAACCGGCGAACCACATCATCTAGAGAACCGGAAGCTGTCACCATTCTCTAGTTCCGTCCCCCTAGATCTCAATCGTTCGAGCTCAGCTCCCAGAAAATCGCTGTTCTCCCACCGCTTTTACATATAAAAATTATGCGTGATCTTAGTGGTCGAGATCTAATGTGATTCTTTCTTAAATTCTCCGAATCTAGTCCTTCTCTCTTTCGGGCACTATTTCCACGGCTAATATGCCGTGAAAAGACAAAAAATGGAGGCGGGAGAAGGTCAGATTCATCCCACTTTCTTCCCTATTCTCTGCTTCGACCCAATTCAAAACCTGATACACAGAATTTGGTTTTTCCAACAGAAAATAGAACTAAACGTTATAAAGGGAGAGAGAGGTTCATTCAACGGATAAATAGAACTTCGGAAGAATTGTCTATTACAGTTATGCTGCAGGTTGAATTTCGTTCCTCCAATCTAGCTTTGGTACAAAATAATTAACTGGACAAATTAATTGCGTTAAGGAAATAATGCAAACTCATCTAGACAAAATCTCTAATTCCCAATTTCCAATCTAAAAGTCAATAATTTCTCATGCCCAAATGCAGAGTCTTAAGTTAAAACATCAATACTATTCATATTTTCAAAAATATTTTCTTTTGAAATATGAAATCATTTTCTTGAATTTTTTTTTGGTCGAAATATAATTCGCATTGATTTATCCCAAAGTATTGAGGCCCGAGAGTTGGGCGTCAGTACATAATAGTTGCCAGAGAGAAACTGGGGGGATTTGACCCAATTCGAGGGTAAGCACTTTTTGCAATGGGTTTTAGCGACCCGATCAGCACTATTGTTAGCCTCCTGGTTACAAAAGACAATCTGAATATTGGGCAAATGCGACAGAAAATTCATGCACTGTTGGACTTGAACCCGTGCCTCCCACGTGAGAATATGGTTGTGGGCCACCGCTGTAGATAAAATTTGGCAATCTGTTTCTATGAAAATGGCGTCGCTTGGGAGAGGGTGGGTTGGATAACCCTCAGCTGAAGGCAAATCTGGTCAGGATCTTAGAAAAGTTAGGGCATCCAGAAGCGCAGAAGCTTCGACAAGGATGGGGGACGTCGCCGGGACCGATCGAGCCCCACCGTGCAGTAATCGTCCGGCCGAATCGCAGCACAACTATGCCGCCGAGCCCTCTATTTCACCTGGGAGGTAAGCCCCATCCAGATTTATCTTGAAGGCATGCAGAAGGGGAGGATTCCACGAGCTCATCTGATTTTTGCTAATGCTGGACTGACCCCCTGTTTGTGACCAGGCGTGGAAGCTGTGAAGGGTTGCGGCAGCTCTGTCCAAGACTTCATTGACGTGCGGGGCTCGGTGCTGGAAAACAGCTTCATTTCTCACCTTCCAGAACTCCCACAGCATAGATGTCAGCATTTCCAGGCTCGTAAGCCTCCCTTTTGTTCTGTTTCCAGTAACCAGTCTTCAATTCTACTGAAATCACGATGTGGTATCTGGAAACGCAGGTTTAGACTTGTCCAAACATAATTCGTCTAGGGGCAAAGGAAGCATAGGTGCTCGACGGTCTCGGGGCTTTCTCGGCACAGTAGGCAAAGAGGATTAGGTACAACTTTTCACCTAAACAGGTTGTTTGTTGATGGAATGGCAGAATTGCATAAATTCCATAGGAAAAATCTGATTTTGGGAGGAACGTGTTAGCACCATAGGATTTTCCATAGTCTACTAGGTGGGGTGTATGACGTTGAGGCTGTGTTGCATGGTTTTTCTACTATTATCGATTGAGTAATCATGTACCTACTTTAGACCGTATAACAGCCTGCATGTGTACCTATCCAGATTAGAGCGTCCTGTCCGGAGTGAAGGCTTAGGGGGGTCGCCATAATATGCTAAACTGTGCCATCATCAAAATATTCCTAGATGAGGGGGATTTTCCAGTTGCTCTCTAGTTGTGAGATAAACCCTGACACGAGTGAGGGCTCATGTTGGTTTGCTGGGCCATGTATGACGCCGGTCGGGAGCCACCTATCCTCCCTAGGTTTAATATTTGTACCATTTCCAACCATCCATCTCGTAGCAGGGGAAATGGCATCTCGCCCAGCAAGCAAGCTGATCCATCCCCAAGAAGATCTTTGCCTTTTTCCCGCGTGCCATATATCGATATATGGGTAGTATACTCCTTTGTATAGGCGCCCCCATTGGGAGGTTGGGTTTGTGCTTAGCCTCCAACAAAGCTTTATTAAAACTCATCATGTCCCTGAACCCCAAGCCTCCCTCGATCTTCCTTAGCTTTAGATCCTTCCACCGTTTCCAGTGAATGCCCGCGCTGTACGTGCTGTTTTTCCACCAATATTGCACTATTCTCCTCTCAATCACCTTGCAAATAGAAGTAGGAATCTTGAACACTGACATAACATATTGCAGTATGGCTTGTATCACTGATTTTAGAAGGATTTCTTTGCCCGCATGAGATATCAGCTTTTCTTTCCAGCTTTCCAACTTGGAGTTGACTCTCCCCCTAATCCAAGTAAAAGTATGTTTTTTTTATTCTCCCCAGTCTGAGGGTATGCCTAGGTATTTCCCGGTTTGTGCTGCAATCAGTACCCTCAGTGCTTGCGCCATATTTCTCATTTGGGGATGGGGATAGCCGCGGCTGAAGTGTATTTTGACTTGTTTAGGTTAATTTGTTGTCCCGATGCCATGCAATACTGATGTAGAATTGAAGCCAGATTTTGATATTCCCGGACCATCCCATTTAGAAAAAAGATCAAATTGTCAGCAAAGAGGAGGTGGGAGAGAGTTGGGCACCATCTGTTCAGCTTGATCCCCCTCATGCTGCGATCCTCCATTACTTTCCCAAGTAGTCTAGATAGTACATTGGCCACCAAAATAAATAGGTAAGGGGACAAGGGGTCCCCTTGCCTAATCCCACGGGATGGTCGAAAGTAGGGTAGGGGCTCACCATTTACCTTCACATTTAGGGAGACAGTCGTTACACATTGCATTACCCACCCGACCCATTTTACGTGAAAGACCATCTTCAATAGGCATGCCTCCAAAAAATCTCATTCTACACAGTCATAAGCTTTTTTTCATGTCTAATTTTTGAGCAGCCTGGAATTTTCTTCTTCTTTTTCTAGTGCATATTTGATGTAACACCTCTTGGACCGTGTAGATGTTGTCTTGGATACATCTTCCTTCTGCAAAAGCACTTTGTTCTCTTGCAATTATATGGGGTAGCATGGGTTTAAGCCTATTGGCTAACACTTTTGCTATGATTTTATACCCGAAATTGCATAAACTTATGGGGCAATATTGGTCCAAAGATTCAGGGTTTTGGGTTTTCGGAATGAGGGCTATGCTGGTTTTGTTTAGCTCCGGGAGCATGAGATTGGTTCTGAAAAAATCCTGAATTTCTAGCACTATGTCCGTCTTCAGGTAGTCCCAGTTTCGTTGGTAAAACAGGCCATTTAGACCATCTGGTCCCAACGCCTTCTCAGCCGCATTTGAAAGGTAGCTGTATTTATTTCTTCTTCGGTCACATCCTCCACCAACAGCCTATTCATCTCGCCTGTTATCACTTGTGTGCATTGATCTAGGACCGGCAAAAAGTCCCTTTGGCCTTCCGATTGATATAGGTGTTGATAGTAAGCCAAAACTAACCGTTTGATTTGGTTGGGTGTAGAAATCCAATTGCCATCCACCTTCTTAATCCTTGAGATTCTATTCCTTTGTCTATGTTGTATAGTAGTGGCATGGAAGAACCGAGTATTTCTGTCTCCCCCCTTGAGCCATTGAATTCTCGACCTCAGCCCCCAATACTGCTCTTCTTGCCTCCATAGGCTTTTTATTGCTACCCTAATATCCTTGACTCTTGCTCTCTCTTTTGGATAGCTCTCACTGTTAATCAGGGTTTGTAGTTCCTGTTTCAGTTGGGCTATTCGCCGTTGCCCATTAGGAAAAGAGGTCTCACTCCATTTTGTTAATGCTGCAGTCACGGCATAAATCTTCTTAGGGAGCATCCGATCCCGTTGGTGTACTGATCCCCATGCTTTCTTGATAACCTCCTTGCATTCATTCTTTTCCAGTTAGAATGATTCAAACTTGAACTCTTTCTTCCTTCTCACTCTCTCAGCTTGTAAAGATAGAAGAATAAGGCTGTGGTTGGAGCCTATAGCTGGTAAGGCAAAGGCTTCAGCTTCCGGGTACAAAATCCGACATTTCACGGTACACAGAACCCTGTCTAGTCGTTCCTTTATGTTAGCTCTGCCCTCCCTATTGTTCAACCAGGTGTAAGCACAGCCTTTGCTCTCCATATCCATAAGGGAGCAGTCATTCAGCATTTCCCGGAAAGCTGTCATGCGTGATTGATCAGCAAAACGAGCTCTTCTCTTCTCCCAGTGGAATAGCACTTCATTGAAATCTCCCAAACAAATCCATGGCAGCTTGGTTGAGGAGCTAATTTGGCGAAGTTTGTCCCAAACAACTAATCTTTGACTTAGGTTATAGGGAAAAACATTTATTTTCTATTGAATAGGAAAAACTTTTCTGTTGACTCATTTTTCTGAACAATTCAAAATATTGGAGATAAGAAAAATATTATTTCAAAAATAAATTTCACCAAAATGACGAAGCCTAACAGTGTTTGCATCGACACTTCAATCAATTCTTAACAATGATGCACATAAATGAGGCATGATTCGTGGGAGCATTTTGTGGAATAAAGAATCCCCCTTCGAAAGGGACGAAGAAACCCCGGGAGCTCGAAACCTCGCATCTTTGACCGAACGAAGGGAGGAAGCAAGAGAGAAAGAGGGGGGCTTTCATCTATTGAGGGTTGGGCGTGCTGACTACGTTAAGAGTGTCGACACGCGGGACAGGACAATAGGAGAATGGCGTTGAAGGTTGTGCCACGTGTCCGAGGTTGAGTGGCGTGCCAGCGCAGCGGAGCGGCAAATTTGTAGGCCCCGTCGCCATCCCCGTCCCGCAAGCATTTGGGTTTTCCACCCCACTCGCAAGGATACACGCAGTCAACAAAAGACGAATCTGCATTGGCGGCGGGTGTAGGCGGTTACCTTTCTTGCGTGGATCGTCGGTGAGCCCACTACGGACTTCCTTTTTTGGCTTAGTTATTGTGTATTCCTCGTTAGTAATTTCCTCTCTTTTTCTTGTTAATTAAATCCTAATCAATTAACATCCTTATATTAACGCACTTAATTGTGAAAATAGACTAGCTCCGTCCCTTCCTGCAATGCTCGTGTAGGTTACATCGATCCAAATGCTCATTGGATATGACTCACACTAAATATATAATGAAATTTCCTTTCAATCATAATAGCTAAGTTAAAACTCAAGGTCATCTCTTTTTATCCATTATTTAAAGTCTATTTCAATTGGATGATTCAAATCATAAGCTGTTTAACACAAGAGTAATAAATAAAAGCTCATGAGCTTCCCTCTCATCTTTTTTTTTATAATAAAATTCAAATTAAATGAGGTTTAGATAAAATTATTTCCATTTTTATTTTCTTATGAATATACTTATTTTGATAGATGTAAACTATATTTAAGTACGTGGATTTTCGACAAAGAAAATAAAAATCAACATAGCCTGAATATATATGTTACAAATAAATCGAGTTGTGTACTTATTTTCTTAAATTTTTGCCGAATCAGATAGACTACATCATTTATTCTGTTATGTTGTGCCAAACCAAGGAAAATATATCACTTAAATGAAATTTGCATCATTTAAGAGTGTACATTATTCATTGTTTAATAAGTTTTGCTTAACGAAACAAATTGTGCGATCCATTTCATTCTTAGTTAAATTATTTGATTTAATTAAATAAAAGGTATATTGTTTAAATAAATAAAAAAACTGTATCGTTTTAGATTATAGTAAGAAATTATGTTCAAAACAAATTGTACGTTTAAGGACATATTTGAGAAAGTTCTCTATATCTATCTTATAAAAATTTAAAATCAATAAAACATTGATGGTTGAAATCGATAATATAGATTAAATAGTAATTATAAGTGGTCAAATGTGGCAATGTGACAAAATTGTGCCACGTGTCTTGTCATGTTATTGGTTTTTTGTAAAGATTGCGGGAAAAGTTTGCATTTGTATTATGATATAATTTACATACGATGTTACGATAAATTAACTATTTGATTAAGTTCATTATTGATATGTTATCTTTAATATGAAATACTAACGATAAATAGAAAAAATTAACATACTCACTTGGGTAAACATCGGTGATATAGTCGTATCTCTAGGGGCGAAAAATGATAATTCACGCGTTACATCATTGAATTCACCGAGCCGAAGACCATCTTCCTCTTCCAATCCCGCCAATTTCTCAGCGAACCGCCTCATGAAAAATCTGGACCGGCGCTGCAGAGAGGAGAAGCGGAGTGCTCGGAGATGGAGTTCACTCTTGCGGCGGCAACGCCTTGAAGACCGTGGCTCGCGTCATCACCTGTCTCTCCCGCGTCAGGAACGACCTCGCCATCCGAGCTTCTCCTTGAGGGGCATCCCCTTGCCTTTCTTGAACCTTAAACATCTAAAATTTTCATAATAGATAAATATTGATGCAAGTATAAATATTCATATGTAATTTTTCATAATCTTTCAAAATTTGAATAATATTTTAGAATTAACCGAGAAGAACAAAAGTTACTTTTGACTTTTGATTAGTCTAGACAAACAACAATAGTTTGAATTGGCGTATCAGTCAACTAATATAATTAAAATTAAATGTGATTTGCCTCACGAAATCAAAGACACTCGTAGCAAGCACCATAGGTGTTTGACTTATGCTGACCAGTAGAAGTGGGCAAAAGGGAGGAAAAAAAAATTATGACATGCAAATGGTAGGGAAAATGATAAAAAGCGACAACACAGGTCTGGATTTTTCATGCTATATTAAAAAATTTATGACACGCAAATTGACGTATCACCCTCCAGCTGCAGATTTCTACGCAGATAGGTACGCCAATTTGTGACACGCAAATTGCGGGGAAAAAGGAAGGAAAAAACAACATGGACCTTTGACTTATGCTAACCAGTGTTCCAGACTTGTCTATCAGTAGTACTCCCAAAGTTGTACTTGGAATCTGCATACAAGTATTTGCAGTCTTAGGAATGTCAAAACAATCAGATCGTCACTTAAATTAAGATCCAAGATCAGGGTAAAGACCTGCACAACAGCTGCCACCATGGTTCCTATTGTTGTCGAAAAACCTATAAGAGGAGTTAATTTTTATAAAAAGCGTTCCTTCTTTTCAATTTGAAGTGAAATTTGCTGCTTATTGGTATAAGTACCAACTTGTTCAAAGATCGCACTTGTATAGAACACAAAACCATTCAGGCCTCCACATCGCTAAAGATCATCAGCCCAACGAAAAACCTATGAGAGGAGGAGGCATAGACGTAAAAGGGACATAATTTAGTCATGAAGCGGGCAGCTTGCGCAAAAATAGGGATGCTCCCAATTAATGGATGAGCATATTTCCACTGGAAAAGTTCTGTAAACGGCGGTGTTCCATGTAGTCCTAAAGTGCAAACAGAAAAACATACAATGCTCATTTAAGTGGTCATCGATCTTCTCATTTCAACTGATGCACAGTTAATAACTAACATCAGATTCGTACTTGGATATCTGATACCTCTTGAGAGATATTTGCATTCTTTCCTCTCAGACGCTGGAGAGCTGCTTCAAACTCTTTTTCTCTACCGACTCTCGCCTATAGACTGTTAGGAATACTAGTTCGGTGCTCCGACAGAAATGCACTATGTCAACTCAGGTACCTTTTGCCAATAGACCGTTAGGAATACTAGTTTAGTTTAAATTTTGTTGTGATTTCTAAGTTTGTAATAAAAGGAACAAGCTATAAACTATATCAACTAACAGTGCGTGTATCTAAAAATGAATAAATAGTGAACGGGAATCATGTGATTCTTTCCGATGCACTCTGAATCATTTCTCCTGTTTTCCTCTAACTAAAAAAAAATGCTTGATTTCTTCAATTATGTCATTTCTCAATTATAAATTGCACTACGATCTTGAGTAAAACTATCGTCATCATCCTATATCAAGCTTTGAATGCAATAATAGGACACAAGATGAATATCCGAGCCAGCATTGATAGAGAGCAATCGATTCTTAATTGTTGATTTATGTAAATGAGGCATGTACCGACAATTGAGAAATATTAAGACACTCATGACTTGTGAGATTATCTAATGGGACAAAGAACCACATCCAAGAAAAAGGGATCAATAACCATCGACAATAAATCTTACTTTCCATAGATTTAAAATCACTTTATATGTCCTTAATTATATTGGCTACTTCAAGAGTTTGAGTTACTAGGAAAATTAAAAACCTCAATATATTAACAAATAGAAAAGAAGAATAGAGAACAATCTTAGGATTACAAATTGGTGTCCAATTGTTTTGCAGAAAATTTGATATTTCTTAAAAATATTTGCCAAGAAATAATTTTCTGCAAAACAATTGGACACCAAAATTTTGCTAGAAACTAAAATTGAATTGGAAATTATTTTCTGTCATTTGGAAAGGAAAATCTAGGTTTAATTTCATAAATAGAAATGCACTGTACGAGCATATTGACTCAGGCATGGGTAGCAGGGAATTGAGCATGGGTCCAAAGAAGTTGGGCCCAAGACCCTAATGTTTGTGCCTAGCTCCTTGGCACCTCAAGGCAAGCACAAGTCCACAAAGGCCAATTTGGGACCCAGATGTTGTGCTCATGTCCTTAGTACTCGAGCCTGCATCCATCAAGGTTGGATTGAGATAACCATCCTCGCTCACAAGTCTCTAACACCCTAGCTGGCCTCCACCTAACTTTGTGGACCCAAGCTTGGCCTCGAAGGACCCGAACTCGACGTCGAGGATCCAAGCATGGGCACAAGGGTCTCGAGTTAGGGCATTGGGGAGCCGAGAACAAGCACCGAGGTCCCAAGCCTAACCTTTGTGAATTCGAGCTTGGCCTCGATGGATCCAAGCTTGAGTGTCAAGGATTAGGCACAAGCATCAGGGTCCCAGTCTTGGCCTTGATGGACCTGGGCTTGATCTCAATGGACTTTATCTAGGCCCTAGTGGACCTAGCCTAGCTTGCTACTAAGGACTTAAGACAAGTGTTGAGATTTCCATGCCCAAATGTGAAGTCTCTGGTCCAAGTTTCAAAGCCTAATCATATTTTTGGAAAACAATTTTTGATTCTTTAAAAGGAAAAAATCATTTTCCTAAATTTAAGTATAAGTTTTCTGTTGACTAACAAAAAGAAAAATTCTATGGACTCATTTTCTTAAGCAGTCTAAACACCTGAAATAAGAAAAATGTTATCCCAAAAAATATTTTTTGCAAAATAAAGATAGCCTAATATCTTGAAACTTTTCCAATATACATATAAAGAGAATATGGAAATCCTCTACCTCAAACGGTGTTTCCATTGGCATTTCAATCAATTCTTGATAGTGATACATGTAAATGAGGCATGCATCCACGATGGAGATATATTGAGACACTTATAATTTACGGGAGCATTTTGTGGAATAAAGAATCCACGTCCAAATGTGAGGTCAACATTTCTCTTTTTTTCTAAATGGGATAAAGAATCTGCATTCAAATGGGACAAAGAAAGCCTAGAAGCTTGATTAAGATATTTTTATCGTTCACGAAAATATTTAAATATAAATTATTGTTGAAAAGTGAAAATATTTTTTATTGGCTAACTATTAGGAGCAATATCACAAGTCATTTTTCGAAAAAATATTTTTTAATTGTTTATTTTCCACCAAACAAATGGACCCAAATATAAGAATGATTTCTATTTATTGCTTGGTTGATAGAGACGCATTTGTTCTGGAGGAGTTTTTTTTTTTTTTTTGCCCCAATGTTCTTGAGGAGTTTGGTGCGTTATAATTTACGGCAACTTCTGATCAAGGGTATGTTAAAGTAAAAACGGCTTGGGCTAAAAGCTTATTTTCAAGAAAGGCAATGGGTTTACTACTACTTTCGAATAGGATTATTTTTTGAATATCAATTTTGGGTTCTCCGGTGTCGGCCCTATTGAAACGTACAGAGTGGCTCAATGAGAAGTTATGTTTCCTTCTAATTATCGGGCTAAATATTTCCTAATTTTTAATGAATTTGTTTAATGCGAAAGTTGATATTACCTACCGAAAAAAGAACCTCACAAACTACAAAAGTATCTACCAACCCAAAAAGATGTGTTAAAACACTCACAAGCTGTTGGAGTATCTATTGGAAAAAGAATTCATGTCCATGAAAAGGGTCAATTACAATCGGCAATAGATCTTACTTTTTGATAGATTTACAATCACCGAATACGTCCCTAATTATGCTATCTGCTCCAAGAGTTTGAATCACTAGGAACATCAAGAATTAAATCCCAAATACATTAACAAAATGATAGAGAACGCATCTTGGGGGTACAACTCGGTGTTCCAACGCTTTCATCTGTGTTTCTCGTGATCAAACGAAGCAAGGTGTAAGCAAACGGAGTTTCTTGTGATTTGCTTTGGGCTTTTAATGATCCACATTTGACACTTCCCTCAATTACGCATAAAATTGAACAAAGAAAATGGAAATAGTTGGCTTCTCTTAAGCTTAACACCCGTTTCTCAGCTAAACAAAAACAATCATTGCTGAGGACTTAGAGTGACTTCCTTCCCCTGAGCTCAACGGATCAAGTCCAGCTCTCAGGAAAGGAAATCTCTCCACGACCCTTTTCACATACAAAAACATCCTTAGTCATCAGCATGTATCTATGTACTTCTATGCTTATATTGAATTAAGATTACTCTGTCTCGCTTTTCTATTTCTTCCAATATGCCTCAGCATATAAAAGGTCGTGCATCTCACTTTCCTAATGTGATTTCACTACGTTCTCAAGTGGCTTTATCTTTCGTTAAAGAAGTTGTGCACGGTTGCTTCCCTCTTTTGTGTATTTCATGCTTGCTTCATGTCAAGGAGTACGGCGACCTTTGTAGTTCCATTTCTTACTTGAAGAACATGTCGCTGTAGTACGTACAATATTTCTGAGGTTGGGATATGAGGATTGGGTTACGATTAAGTCTAAATCGTAATTCGCGGATAGGAAGATTAGTGAATGGGGACAATGTGATTCTTTCTCAAATTCTGTAAATCAATTCCCCTGATTCTCCATAGCCAAGGCAAAAAAATCCCCTGTTTATCTAATTTCATACAGGTGAATCAGGATCTTAACTAAGAAGTATCATCGAATTCCTCATTATTGAATCACTGAATATTCTCCTCATGATAAAGGCATTTGAAATAATACTAGTACAACACAAGGCTCATCTCCAAGGCAGCATTAGGACACACATTAAAGCCAAGCTTGCAAAGAGCGAACCACAGTATCTAGGGAACCAGAAGCTATCGCCGTTCTCTAATTCACGAAAAATGCAAATGCTATCAGGAGGACACAAGGTACGACAGTCGACCAAGGCATGTCACCAAGCAGAACATAAAATAGCAAGCTGCACTTGACACATCCGAGGGAAACAGCAATGAGAGTGTAGGCAAGTCGGAACCTTGGGTCTATATCTCGCCCTCCCATCTTGACAATTTTCAGCAGTCTATAGATACGCATGATTTTTGCACGGGTAGTGTTGGGTGGAACATCAGTGCACTAGATCAGGTGATTCAGGTTCTCCTCCAGGGAATCAATACGTTGGATGTATGCAGCAAGTAGATCTGCCATCTCTGCTTGCTCTGCTTCACGTCTTGGAAATAAAATCAGCAAACCTCTTGTTAATCTTTTGGAAAAGCTCAAGTTTTGTACTCTTTCCACATCACATAAGATGGCAATCTTTCCAAAAGATTTTAAGAACTACCACTTTAAGTTCTAAAGGAAATTTAACTCGGTATGATGCCAAGCTTCTAGTGCAAATAGCAAATGAGTACGCATTGCAGTAGTCTAACCTCTGTACATAATGCAGGTATGTAACTCATCTATTGATCCACGGCTAATTAAGCTAGTAAAAACTCATCTTTTCAACAAAATGGAACACCAGAGTACCAGAGGATGCCTCTTTAGCACCTACAAACCTTTCCTAAGCCACTCTAACGACAGTTAACTAGACTCACAAAACTACCAGGAAGGCCCCTGCTTTCCGGCTAGAAACAGAGTAAAGCAAACTGCAGGTCTTCTTCAGAGGAAAAGCTTACAAGACTTACTATTAATAGTTGTTCTCAATGAGTTTCTCATGACAAAAGAAAGAAGCAGAGTCGATGTACAGCCGTGTCTGTTCATCAATGTGATAGAATTTTCCCACTCAGTAACTTTAGGAGAAGAGGTTCACTTTCTTTTCAACCTTGTGATTTTAAAAAAGACATGGCAGTTATTAAGGATTTCACTTCTTGGTATGAATCGTGCTGTATACACTTGCCAAACGGATACCGTGAAAATTTACCAATTCGTAACTACAAGAAGGCATTTTGCAAGAAACGAGCCATACTGCATGCACCAGATATGCCCTAAATACATGCTCTGCTCTGAGTAGAGCCCATTTCTGCTCTTTGGGAGTGGAGTCGTTATGAACATCTCAATTTATTAAAGGAAAAAACGAATAAATGAAAAATTCTGAGTTTCCTCAAAATCCTTAAACTTGCAGACGGAGCGGGGCTACAGATTTAAGGTCACTGAGGCTTACCTTCGACCATTACCATGATCAGGATTGTTGTTCTCCATTAACCTCCCCACTTTGCTAATCTCTCCTTTCCTTCCTGAAAATTTGGTTTCTTTAAGTGCTGTCTTCAGAACGAAGTGCTTCAGGGGACTACGAACGCGAAAAGGCTAATTATATCACAAAAAGCTAATCACTCTCTCCTCTGCGTGGAATTGATGGCGACGAAAGCGACAGGCGGATTCCGAGCAGCTTTGCTTCACGCGGGAAAGACGGAGTCGGGGTTCCTCTGCGATTCCTTCTCTTTTTTGTTTCGCTTGTGTTCATCTTCGCCATTGAACCAAAACAAACACGTCAATGCTATAACTTTCGTCATTATTTTGTTTTGGATCCTATCTTGATTACGTCCGATTACCTTTTTTTGTTCGACAAAAGTTTCATTTATATACAATAATCGCATTGTAGCGGGTATAGTTTAGTGGTAAAAGTGTGATTCGTTTTATTAATCCCTTTTCTAGTTAAGGGATCCCTCGGTTTGATTTGATTTAATTTATATTCCGATGAAAAAATTTATTTCTTAAAAGGATTTAATCCTTTACCTCTTAACGAAGGATTTGAGGAAAAATATACATTCTTGTGATTTGTATCCAAGCTTTGCCCTTAGTGTCGTCACTGTGTCTTTGCCATCCTTTTTGCCGCCACGTGGTCGTCAAATTGATGGGGACTCACTCACAGAAGCGAAAAAGCTAATCATATCTTAAAGAATTAATATCACAAAAAATTTCAAATTGACATATTTATGATAAATTTATCTTAAATTAATTTTTTGATCATGAAAAATCTCAAATTGATATGCTTATTATAAATTTATCCCAAATTAATTTTTAAGCCGTCAAAAACCCTAAACCGATACATTTGTAACAAATATACTCTTCGTTAAATTAGATTAATATCATAAAAAAACCACAAAACTAGTATAACTATGTCCTGAACTAATACACTAGTCAATTATCAAGTGTTCTCCAACTCAATAATTTGATAATAAAATTTAACGAAAATTAACCAATGGTAAATTGATCACAAGTGTACTAGTTTGAAATAAATTTATCAAAAGTGTACAAGTTTAAGGTTTTTTATGGTTAAAAAATTAGTTTGAGATAAATTTATCAAAAGTGCAATAATTTTGAATATTTCATGATATTAACCTTAATTTAAAGTATGCGCCTCGTATGCACCTGGACATGAACATTGAGGGTTGTACTCGTAGCACCCAAATGAACCCAAGATTGCCTTCTCTATTTTTCTTTTTTCTTTTTTTATTTCTTTTTGTTAATATATCCAGATTTATAGACACGGGTTCTAACGATTGAGGCTCGCAGACCAGACAATGCACTTAGGGGCTTATGCAGCCATTGCAAATCCACAAAAAAGTAAGATTTACTGCTAATAGTTGTTAATCCCTTTTTTGTGGACACTGATTATTTATCCCACGAGACATTTTCATATCTACGATTATCTCAACATGTCTCACCATTCCATGCATGACTCATTTACGTCCGTCCACAGTTGAGAATTCGTTGAAATGCCAATGGAAGCACCTTTGAAGCACAGGATCTTCATATCTACGATTATCTCAACATCTCTCCTCTGCGTGGAATTGATGGCGACGAAAGCGACAGGCGGATTCCAAGCAGCTACGCTTCACGCGGGAAAGACGGAGTCGGGGTTTCTCTGCGATTCCTTCTTTTTTTTGTTTCGCTTGTGTTCATCTTCGCCATTGAACCAAAACAAACATGTCAATACTATAACTTTCGTCATTATTTTGTTTTGGATCCTGTTGAAGATATATTTGGAGTCAAAGATATTATTGGGGATTCCGATTATGCTATCTAATTCTAATTGATTTAGTGATGTTTGTAAATAGGAAATTTCTTATTCTTCATATATCAATTCCTTTTTTATTCCTCTTCTCTTACATTATAAGAGGATCGATGTAATTGTATAGAAAGTAGACTGAATATACAAAAAGCTCTTTCTCCCAAAATTCCTCTCAACCTTCGTTGTTATTCTCAGTCTCCCTTTATTTTTCTGACATGGTATCAGAGCCTCCACTCTGGGCATAGCTTCCGCAAAGACCTTAGAAGTCCTTCATCCTGCAAACAAACCAACGAGTATTTAGTTTTTTTAATTTTTGATACCATGGCAGAAGAAATTTCCCAAGATCAAATCCTACCATCGTCAGATCCGGAGGTTCTGCCCGAAGAGGAACAATCTCCTGCTTCAGATCAGAGACCCGGACTTACTCCTTGGGCTACTTCATTTCCAGGGATTACACCAGCAATACCTTGGTTCCCTGTCCAAGGCCAATGGGCCATTGGGCCGGGACAGGCGTGGCCCCAAACTATTGGGCCGGGACAGGCGTGGCCTCAATTCACTGGGCCAGGACAGTCTTGGGCTCAACAATCACCCGGCCAAAATCATCCGGGCCTTGGGGCCCAATCCAGTGACAACCGTCCAGCCCATCAACAGGAAGACCCGACTCAAACGAATCCGGGTCACGGATCCGGATCCTATCCGGGTCAGGGAACGAATCCCTACCCGGCACCATCATCCGGATCCGGATCCTATCCGGGTCAGGGAACGAATCCCTACCCGGCACCACCGCCCGGTTTCTTGCCGTACCCCTTCCCCATTGGTGGCGGCGGCGGCGGCCGGCCTGAACCCGGCGATGCACTCTACACCTCGCCGGCGGACGGACCCGAGCTCCGCCTCATCAACCTGCTGCTAACCAGACCGGAAAACTACTCGACTTGGGCTCGGGATCTCCGGCGAGCCCTCGTCACAAAAGATAAAGACGGCTTTCTTGACGGAGCCGTTCCCTTTCCGACGGAGGAGCGTCAACAGCGACTCTGGAAAAAATGTAATCAGCTTGTGCGTACCTGGATCGGAAATTGTCTCGCTCCGGACGTCGCGGCTGGGCTACCACCGACTGAGGACTCGAAAATATTTTGGGAGAACATCCGAGAGATGTATGGACGCCTAGATCGGGTGAAGCTCTTCTCGATCACCCAAGCATTAACCGAATTGAAGCAAGGGAACCTCTCGGTTACCGCTTGCTTCAATCGCCTCTCCGCGCTGTGCAACGAACTCGAGGCCGCCGAAGAACGCCTACAAGGACCCGAGAACACACTGAGACAATACAAGGAAATAAGGGACCGAGAAAAAGCTACGAGATTCTTACTCATTCTCAATGATTCTTACTCGGCTTTCCGGTCTCAAATACTCGCGATGGAGCCCTCTCCTCCGCTCGGCCGTATATTTCAGCTGGCTGTCCAAGAAGAAAATCAGCGGCTCGCCTCGGCTTCGCACGGTCGAGATGGAGAAGGGATGAGCTTGGTCACCCTTGGCGGAGGAGGATCCGGCGTTATTTCCGGCGGAGCCATGGAAGCTGCTGGAAACTCCAAAGGCAGCAGCAGAACAGTGGCTGCGGCAAGGAAAGTTGAAGAGAACCCTAGGGTTCATCAAATGGACGGCTGGGATGATGGGAAGAAATCCGACGGCTGGGATAAAAGGAGGAGATCCAACGGCTCTCCTCAGTGGACCGAGATGGACGGCTCAGATTCGGCCATCATCCCGCGTGGATCCGACGGTCCTTATCAGGCCACGTCGGCTCCCACTTATAGGGGATCCAACGGTCCCCGCGGTGCCACGTCGTCAGGAAGAATCAGTGGGCAAAATGGTAAATTCAAAAATAAATTTTGTGAATATTGCAAACGCCCGCATCATACAGTTGATACATGTTGGAAATTACATGGGAAACCTTCTGATAAAAATAAAAAAGAAAAGGAATTATCAGTTTATCAGGTTTCCACACAAAGAGGCGATGAGGAACCACAATCAATATCCAAGGAAGAATATCAGCATATTGTGCAAATTCTGAATCGATTAAAAATCGATGACAAGAATGCGGGATTCTCAGGTACCTTTCTTCATAAAGAGAATTTTTTTCCAGTTGATGCATGGATTATCGATACAGGAGCTAGTGACCACATTATATGCAATGATAAATTATTCTCTCATGTGGATAAAGGATCACAATCCCTCATTACAGTTCGTCTTCCAAATGGAAATGTCATCCATGTTACTAAAACCGGAACCGTTCAACTTGGTCCGAACTTCCTACTCAAGAATGTCTTATACATTCCTGGTTTTGAATTTAATCTACTCTCCGTATCCAAAGTGTGCAAAGACAATTCATGTCGTGCAATATTCAATTCAGACAATTGTTTCTTTCAGGACCTTTCGACTGGCAGACTGATGGGCTTGGGTAGTTCTGCACAAGGCCTATATTATTGGATTGATTTTCCAGGAGATTTAAATTTATTAAATAAGAGCATTTCTTGTAATGCCATCAATAGAAATAAAAATCTTCTTTTTCACCAAAGATTGGGTCATAGTGCGTCTTTTCCTCATCCTAAATGTCCAGTATGCCCCTTAGCCAAACAATCTCGAGCATCCTTTCCCACAAGCACTTCTCGAGCCAGTAAAGCATTTTCTCTACTTCATATGGATATTTGGGGTCCATACCATACTTCTCACCGGGATGGTTCACGGTTCTTTCTTACAATTGTTGATGACTATACACGAGCCACTTGGGTTTATTTGATGCAATCGAAAAGCCAAACCTTTTCTCATATATCGAAATTTGTCTCCTTGATTAAAAATCAATTTGATCAATCTGTACATCGAATTCGTACAGATAATGGGCGTGAATTCTTCACTTCTGATTGCATCAATTTTCTATCTTCTCATGGAATAATTCATGAAAGCTCTTGCACTTATACTCCACAAAAGAATGGAGTTGTAGAGCGTAAGCATAGGCATCTCTTAGAAGTAGCTCGTGCATTAAAATACCAAGCCTCCATACGTGAAGAATATTGGGGAGATTGTGTGGTCACGGCTGCTTATTTGATTAATCGCATGCCAACTAGAATTCTTGATGGAAGAACACCTTTTGAAATGCTCTACAACAAACAGCCTAAAAATGAACATCTTCGAGTGTTTGGCTGCTTATGTTATGCAACTAATGTTGGCCCTCTGGATAAAATGGGTCCTCGCTCTACTCGATGTGTCTTCATGGGTTATCCCTCATTTCAGAAAGGATACAGAGTTATGGAAATATCTACAGGACATTTTTTTATAAGTAGAGATGTCATGTTTCATGAAGATGTGTTCCCGTTCAAAGATATGATAGCCTCCTCGACTACCTCATCATCATCAGGAGGCAATAATCTTTTTTTATCTAAAGAAGACTTATCCACGGCTCCACAGTATCTATTAGTTGCTCCAGAGCAGCCTATGTCCATCCAAAGAAACTCACCTATTCGACGAGAATCATCAACTTCACCAGCATTATCTGAAGTTGGTCCTCCGACATCATCTCCATCCGAGGATGATTCCATGACTATGTCTTCGTTAGAAAACAGGATAGCTGAGTCTTTGTCAGAATCTGTGCCTTCACCAGCGCAGATATTAACAGCAGAGCCCCGACGTTCAGGACGACAAACTCGTCCACCTACATGGACTAAGGATTATATTTGTTCTGCGGCAAGTTCACCAGGTACAAGATATCCTGTCTCCTCATATGTTTCATTTGGCAGGTTGTCACCTGAGCACATGTGTTGCATTACTCGTTTATCAGAAGAACAAGAACCATCTTCCTTTAAAGAAGCTTCATGCGACCCTCGATGGCAAAGTGCAATGGAATCTGAATTGAATGCACTGATAGAGAACCATACATGGGATATTGTTCCACTACCCAAACACAGAAAACCAATCGGTTGTAAATGGGTCTACAAGATCAAGTTTAAAGCAGATGGTACAGTTGAACGTTATAAGGCTCGACTGGTAGCCAAGGGATTCACTCAAAGAGAAGGTTTCGATTATCATGAAACATTCTCTCCAGTTGCCAAGGAAGTCACTGTTCGTACTTTTCTATCCATTGCTGCTATTCGGAATTGGTCATTGCATCATATGGATGTAAATAATGCCTTTCTTCATGGAGATCTTGATGAAGAGATTTATATGGATCTTCCACCGGGATTACGCAGACAGGGGGAGTTGCAAGTATGTCGTCTACGCAAATCCCTCTATGGATTGAAGCAGGCATCTAGACAGTGGTATGCCAAGTTTACAGCGGCACTAACCGACGCAGGTTTTCAGCATTCTAAGCATGACTATGCTTTATTTACAAGGAATGCAGGTAATTCATCAATTTATTTGCTCATATATGTTGATGATATACTTATCATGGGGAATAATGATTCTCATGTTGAAAAATTCAAAGAATACTTGCATTCCACATTCCACATCAAGGATCTAGGTCCCCCCAAATATTTTCTTGGCATAGAAATTGCTCGGTCAGATAAAGGGATCAGTCTTAGCCAGAGAAAGTTCATCCTTGAGATTATTGCAGAAGCAGGATTATCGGGATGCAAGCCAGCTGTTATACCGATTGAGCAAAATGCCAAGCTGACTACTCATGAGTACGATCAGAATTCCTCTTCTTCTACTGAAGATCCCCCACTCAAAGATCCATCAGGATATCAGCGACTGGTCGGGAAACTAATATACCTGACTATGACAAGGCCTGACATTTGTTATGCGGTGCAGATGCTTAGTCAATTCATGCATAACCCAAAAATGTCTCATATGAATGCTGCCTTAAAGGTTGTGAAATATTTGAAGGGGTGTCCAGGACTTGGAATATTTCTATCTCATGACTGCAACATGAAAATGTCAGCCTTTTGTGATACAGATTATGCGACTTGCCCAATGACTAGGAGATCTATCACTGGTTTCTGCATTAAATTGGGAGGATCACTAATTTCATGGAAGACAAAGAAGCAATCGACCGTTTCATTATCATCAGCTGAATCAGAGTATCGGGCCATGGCAAAGACTACCTGTGAAATTATTTGGATACGAGGATTACTCTCAGATCTTGGAGTACAGGTCAATGGACCAACTGAATTATTTTGTGACAATGATGCTGCACTCAAATTGGCAACAAATCCAGTTTTTCATGAAAGAACAAAGCATATAGAAATTGATTGTCACTTTACTCGAGATAAAATTTCAGAGGGAATCATCGTAACAAGGGGAATTGGAACTGAAAATCAACCTGCAGATATTTTCACAAAGGCATTATGTCAGAGGCAACACACATACTTGTTAAGCAAGCTTGGTGTTCTTGATATCTATAAGCCACCAGCTTGAGGGGGAGTGTTGAAGATATATTTGGAGTCAAAGATATTATTGGGGATTCCGATTATGCTATCTAATTCTAATTGATTTAGTGATGTTTGTAAATAGGAAATTTCTTATTCTTCATATATCAATTCCTTTTTTATTCCTCTTCTCTTACATTATAAGAGGATCGATGTAATTGTACAGAAAGTAGACTGAATATACAAAAAGCTCTTTCTCCCAAAATTCCTCTCAACCTTCGTTGTTATTCTCAGTCTCCCTTTATTTTTCTGACAGATCCTATCTTGATTACGTCCGATTACCTTTTTTTGTTCGACAAAAGTTTCATTTATATACAATAATCGCATGGTAGCGGGTATAGTTTAGTGGTAAAAGTGTGATTCGTTTTATTAATCCCTTTTCTTGTTAAGGGATCCCTCGGTTTGATTTGATTTATATTCCGAAGAAAAACTTTATTTCTTAAAAGGATTTAATCCTTTACCTCTTAACGAAGGATTCGAGGAAAAATATACATTCTCGTGATTTGTATCCAAGCTTTGCCCTTAGTGTCGTCACCATGTCTTTGCCATCCTTTTTGCCGCCACGTGGTGGTCAAATTGATGGGGACTCATGTCACGCCCCGACCTTTGAGCACGCGGCAACCCCTGTTCTCTCGTGGTCATTTGATGAGACGTCCCAGGACGTATCGCCGACCATTATTTTTATCTTGTAATTATGCACATGCGGAAGCAAATCACAAACCCCCAGTCAATTACAAAAGTAGGGATAGTAGGAAAACCCAATAAGAACACATTCAAAAGTACTGCTTTATTTATCTACTGATTAACCCTAGGAAGTTTACAAATACAAGCCCTTACCACGGGCATCTTCCTAACGAGCCAATGAGGCCAACAAGCCAGGGTTAATCTACTTCCTTCAAAGACGGCCATGAACCGTAACACGCGTCGATTCTTCATCCTACGGACTTGAAAATTATTAACCACGACGGGTTGAGATAAACTTAGCAAGTTAAAGTCCTAAGCCCCGGTTAGGAACTTCGCTCGCCTCGGGAGTTTAACATACAACCTAATCCATCAAATCAAGCAACACCACTTCAGAGAAAATGACAGCACAAGACAATTTAATAAACAGGTGTAATCACAGGCGACCCTACCTGGCCTTGGCACATGCAACCTGCAGAACTGTCACTTAAATCATCACGACATTAAGAGCATGCGAATAATCAGAGCATCTCACACAACTTTCCCATGTCTCACACTCACACATGCTCCGATTATTACGACTACTAGGGCCACGGCACAACTTTATGGTTGGCGGTCTACCGGTCGAAGACCAGGTATCGTCCTCTCCCATGAGGCACGGCGACGTCACAGGCTCTCTCCCATCGATGGCATTCCATAAGGAGCATGGGCCTGGCCTCAACCGCGACTCCGCATCTGACCACTGTCAGGCGACCCAATGGTCACGGCACAACCCTGAAGGATTGGCGGTCATCCGGCTCAACCGGGCTATCAACTTTAATCTAACCATGTAACACATCAACAAACAGTTCATTCTTATCTTTGCTTTTGCTTGGTCGTGAATGCAACATCGCTCGTGCACTCATGCTCATGCGACATGCCATCTCAGATAACCCACGTATGATGTCATGCGGTATCACTCGACAATTCCAAAATTCCAAATTCCACCAATCAACAATCACGTGCATTCCCTAATTCTCGGGAATAACTCAATAAATCAAACACTTTCACTTCCACTCGGTCTTCGATCATGCATTTCATTATTATTCACGCATATAATTAACAATCGGCACTTCAAGAAAGCATAACAACCAAGAACACAATAATTTGAAACCAAAGTTTTCTTCTGTATGAACAGTGCCATGAACAGTACTTGTGAACAGTAATCGTGAATAATGATCGTGAACAGTAATTATGAATAGTAACTATGAACACTAACTAATCCGAAATTAATAAAATAATATTAAACTTAACCATGGTTACTAAATTTAACCTAACTAGGGTTAATTAACTCAACCATGATTAATAATTAACCATAGTTACTTTAGAACTAACCTTAGTTACTTTAATTAATTAACCTAGGTTACTTTATCACTAACCATGGTCAATTAACTAATCATCATCAGTCTTAATTAACCAACATAATCAACCAATCAAATTTAATTAATCACAAACATACACTAATTAACCCCTGAGCAAGATTAACCCCTAAATAAGGATTAGGAAATTAACTTACTTGGATCGGAAATCCGGCGACACCGGCGCGTAAAGGAGGACGAGGGCTACGAGGGGTAAGCTTGGGGACGACAATGGACGACAAACGGTGGCCAAAACGGGCCAAAACAGCCCTTGGATTACTGTTCACGCGGAATGCAGTTTCTGGGCGAAAATGGCCGAAACGAGCGGCTAAAGGCGACCAGGGGTGGCCGGTGGTGTGCGGCTGTCTCCCTGACTTCCGTGGCTACACTTTGGGCGGTGGTGGTGGCTCCGGCGATAGTGGCAAGGTCGGATTCCAGCGGGAAAACAGAAAACACAGCAAGAAAAGGAAGAAAAAGGAAGAGAAAAGAGAGAGGAAAGGGGGTGGCAGTCCAGTGATGGTGGGGCGGCTCCTTGACGACGGCAAGGCAGCAAGGACAGCAGCTAATGGTGGCTGGTTCGGGGGAAACACAGCAGCACAGCTGCTGTTTTTGGAGGAAAACTAGAAAAGAACTCGAGAGAAAGAGAGAAAGAAGGAAAAGTGGGAGAGTGGGGAGGAAGAGAAAGCAACGTGGGGAAGGGGCTGCTGAAATTGAGGAGAGAGAGAGAGAGAGAGAGAGAGAGAGAGAGAGAGAGAGAGAGAAAGCAAGAAGCCAAGCAAGAGACCAAGTCAAACTTCCCTTCCATCAACTTGCCCCAAAAATCTCATTTCCTTGACTTTCTTCCCTTTGTCCTCCAAGAATAAATGCATCTTCTAGAAAGGGCAATTTGGTAATTTCTCAAAGTATAGTATACCTTACTATACGCGTATACGGACAAAGAATTTATACGGGCTAGAAGAAAATCGGTTTGGGCTCAAATTGAAAGGAAACGGGCTTGAAAAATCTAACGGGCTCAAAGGCTTGAAGTTGGGCTTCCTTGGGCCCACTTGGCTAGCTTGGGCCCACGTGGCCGACTCCTCAAAGGCGCAAGGCCCATTGGGCCTCCAATCGGTCCAATTCCTCTTGGTTTCAATTTTTCAGCCCATTAAACCCTTTTTCCGATAATTCCCGGACTTACCAAAATTCGAGATGTTACAACTCACCCACGGAAGCAAAAAAGCTAATCATATCTTAAAGAATTAATATCACAAAAAATTTCAAATTGACATATTTATGATAAATTTATCTTAAATTAATTTTTTGATCATGAAAAATCTAAAATTGATATGCTTATGATAAATTTATCCCAAATTAATTTTTAAACCATCAAAAACCCTAAACCGATACATTTCTAACAAATATACAATCCATGATTTATTCTTGATGTTTAATTTTGGCGGTCCTCCTTTATTTTATTATAGATTTAGTCCTTAACCTGACTTCCGATCCCGATTTCAAATATTTTCTTCCATGAGCAAACAAAAATTGCTGGGTAAGTGCCAAATCAATATGTGTTGACACCCGAACTTTTGTTTATTTCGTCTTAAATGCCCATTTACTTTACTTATATAAATACATATTAATTTCTAGAAAAGATAAAAAAATTAAAATTCAAAAAAAAAAAATCCGAATGGGCTGGCTTAGCCCAGCCCATTCTCTACTCGCCCATCTTTTTTTTCTTTTCCCTTCAACAGCCCATCTTCCCTCTATTTTTCTCCTCAGCCCAGCCCCATTCCCCCTCCTTTTTTCTTTCTTCCTCCACGTGAACATTAGCAAGCAGCAAAAGCGCAGCAGCAGCGAGCGGGGAAAAGGCAACAACGTCGTTTCGGTCCTCTCGGACAGTGACGCCAGTCGCATGATGCCAGCAAGGGAAGATTCCCTTGCTGCGCTGTCACACGGCCATAGGGGGGGACCGAATTTTGTTATGGAGAGAGAGGAGGATCGACGAAGGCGGGGCGGCGATTTTTAGACAAAAAAAATGGGAGGAAGAGAGGAGGATCAAAAAGGGCAGATTCTGGTCATGAGCAAAAAGGAAAAAAATGGAAAGAAGAGAGAAGGAAAACCAAGGGCTCGTTTTTCAGTGCGGAGAGGAAGAAAAAAGAAAGAGGATGGCCTGAGCAGAGGGGGATAGACGGAGGAGAGAGGCTGGAAAGACAACCGGCTATTTTAGGACAGAGCAAGAAGCAGGGCGCGGCGATTTTCGGACACAGGAGTAGAAGGAAAAACCAAAGAGAAAAAAAGAACAGCGAGTAGATCCGAGAAAGAAAAAGCGAGATCCAAGAGAAAGAGAGCCGGCAGGTCCGCTCGTGGGGGAAGAAGGAAGGCTCCACGAACAACTCGCCGTTGCCGGAAGCTCATCCGCCACCGTCATCCGTCGTGGCTTGTCCTTGAACCAGGTAGGTTCCGCACCTGCTTGTTGCTGTCCTGCCTTGACGAGGAGGCAGGCCGGAGCTCGCACCGACCAGTTCGCGCTTGACCCGGCCCCTGTCGATCCTCCATTTACGCCTCTGTACATGTTGGTATGGCTAGATAGAAGCTCGGACCCGGTCTCAGGCCAACTCAAGTCAAAAAATCCATTGTTTAGCCCATGCATAACCTATTCGCTGAAATGCCCAAACGAAATCCGAAAAGTTTCATGATTGAATCTGTCCTTGACAATATGGTTTCATAGATTTTTGATTGTATATTGCTTGCTCTCGTGTTTCTCTTAGCATTATAGCTATTTTCATAGGTTTCCGTGCATTTTTTAGTTGAAAAGAGACGTTTTTAGTTTCCAGCAAAGGAAGTGTTGCGGATTGCCGAAAGTCATTGTGGACGACGAGAAAGATCATGAGGCTTGGGTATTATTGGCTAACCATGGAAACTGATTGCATTAAGCATGTTCGCTATTGTCATCGATGTCAAATATATGGAGATAAAATTAATGCCCCGCCAAATGAATTGCATATGATGACTCAGCCATGGCTTTTCTCTATGTGGGGAATCGACGTAATTGGGCCGATCAATCCTAAAGCTTCTAATGGACATTGTTTCATTATGGTGGCTATCGATTACTTCACTAAGTGGATCAAAGCAAGCTCATATGCTAATGTCACCGCGAGGAATGTGGCCAAGTTTATTCGGCGTGATATCCTTGCACGCTATGGTGTGCCTAAAGCCATCATTACAGATAATGGTTCCAACTTGAATAACAAAATTGTTGATGAGTTCCTACGTGAATTTCAGATTCGTCACTTGAATTCGTCACCCTATCGTCCATAGATGAATGGTGCTGTAGAGGCGGCTAACAAGAACATAAAGAAGATTCTGTCCAAGACAGGGGATAACTATCGTGATTGGCATGAGCAGTTGCCGTATGCATTAATGGCGTACCAAACTTTGATACGAACTTCAACTGGGGCAACACCATTTTCGCTAGCTTATGGTATTGAGGCCGTCTTACCAGTAGAGATGGAAATCCCTTCATTGAGAGTTCTCTCACAAAGTAAATTCTCTGAAGCTGAGTGGGTGCAGCAAAGATATGAACAACTGAACATGATTGATGAGAAAACACTTACTGCATTATGTCATAGTCAGTGCTATCAGAAGCGAGTTGCAAAAGCTTTTAATCGCAAAGTTCGACCCAAGCATTTACAAGAAGGTGAGCTTGTGTTGAGGAAAGTTTTATTTATCATACCGGATCCACATGGAAAGTTCACTCCGAACTACGAAGGACCATATGTCATCAAGAAGATACTACCTAGCGACGCGTTAGTTTTGGTAGAGATGGATGGCAAAGAATTGCGAAAGACTGTAAATGTTGATTCAATGAAGAAGTACTTTTCATGAATGAAATCAGGAGACCTTAGAGCCTTTTTTGATACAATCCGAGTCACTTAGATCATGCATTGTTCATAACATGCATATCGTGCATATCACACACTTCATGCATATTTGTGTATATGTTTTAGATTTGCAGGACCCCGATGACTTTCAAGAGGAGTCGCTGGTCACACGATTTTTCTGAGGTATTCATTAAATGTCTAATCGGCAACATAACAAAAATATGAAACAAAAAAAATAAAAATACAAAAAAAAGAGGAAAAAACCTCAAATTGGTAGGTTACTCATTTTGAATCAAAATTCCTCATGGCAATTAATCTACTCAGATGATCTCGACTTAATGGAATTGAGATGTTTAATCATGCCAAGCGAGAAGTGCTTAGGATGATGAAAGGCAACCCATTCCTAAACACATCCTCCAAACACCATGAGAAATGAGCGAAAAGAAAACTGTGTCGTTTAAGGACGAAGGAGTCATTTGCAATTGGCATATGGACCAAAATGAAAAGATGCATTCCTTTTCTCTATCTTATACACCGCAGGTGACGATAGTCAGCCCCTTTGAGCCTTTAAATGTGAAGAAATCAAAAATACCCATATCAAGAACCACCCCACAATGGAGCAAATTTGGAGGTTTTAGTTGACATTATATGGTGAAAAGATGAGAAAGATTTCTTTGCCTTCACTTGCATTAATCTTTTTGTGGTAACTTCAGGTAAATTCTTATGAAAGCTTGAAACATCCCAAGGTGAAGAAGAGCATTCATTTATCTACACAAACACTGATATCCATTGCTTAAACCAAGTTGAGCCTAATTGTTCACTTCTGACACCCAAGTGGTGATTATCTCCCATATTGGGGCAAGGCACATGATTGACCAAGGCCATTGGCGTTTATGCGAAAATGTGCAAAGCATCTCGAAAGTCCTAAAAGCTCAAAAAAAAAAAAGTTCAAAAGAGCAAAAGTCCAATGAAAATTAAAGGGCATGAAAAAGCAGTGTGCCTGGTAAAAGCAAGGCCAATGCCTGTAAAAAAAAAAGGGTTTTCAAATGCAAGATGCTTGCATTGAAAAGAAAATCATTGCAAATGCAAAGACCAAATTGAGAAGGACTAAGCTCTTATTTGATTAGTCAAAAGACTTTTAAGACAATTCAAATTTCAAAAGTCAAGTACTTTCAAAAAGATTGAATGATGTGACAATGATGCCATGATAATCACCAACTTTCGAATCCCTTTTTGTGAAAAATTATGAGGCTTTTGAGCCTTAACCAAACCAACACTACAACCCTTCCCTAAGTCTCTTCGAATTGGGATGATTCAAGTGAAAATAAGGATTTTTTAAAGAAGCTACCGCTCGAAGAAGTGGGAGCAAGGTTGTCTTATCTCATCTTAAGGTTACTTGACTTGTAAACCTAACGAAAATGTCGGCAGATAATTGTTTCATTTCATAGCCAATGATGCTCATCCATTGTTAAAACCATGACCAAACCTGCATTACGGTCCTTCTGAAAGACCTTTTGGATTGGTCAAGATGTATTTATTGCGAATGATTCTCAAATCCTTCCACACTGGAAATGTAAGGTAAATTGAGTAATTAAATTACTTCCCATATGAATGGATGTGATCAAATAGCCCTTCTTAAAAGCATGTGATAAGCCATTTCTAACTAAAAGCTCTTGCTTGGCATGCTTAATAAACCTCTTTCATGGGTATGATCATTCTAACATAATTCTCCTCTTAAAGGGATTTAATGATTAATGATACATTTCAAGCTTGATGACAATTTTGTAGTACATGATACCAAAAGACGTTAAATGTTTTCAATGTGACTGGACTTGGCTTGATTTGCTTGTGCAATTAACGCTACAATATTGCCAATGCATGTTTCTGATATTGTTTCTAATGACATTTACTCAAGTTGAATTTAACAGGTTCAATCAATAAAGCTATACAATCTCCAATAGTTTATGGTCAACCTAAAACCATGCAATTTCCAAAAGGGTTTGTGGGTCTTCCTTAAAACCACAAGGTTCATGGGTCTTCCTTAAACCATGCATTCTTAGTCGAAACCCGTTGTTACACAGTAAGACCTCTCTCCAAGTCGAAACCCGCTGTTACATGGTAAGACTTTGCTAATTCGGTCGAAGCCCGTTGTTATACGGTAAGACCTCCCTCCAAATGGAAACCCATTGTTACATGGCAATACTTTACTAACCCATTCGAACCCCGTTCTTACACAGTAAGACTCCATTAATTTAGTCGAAATCCGTTATTACACGGTGAGACCTTACTAACTTGGTTGAAACTCGTTTGCACGAGTCGAAACCTCAAAAAAAAAGAAAAAGAAAAAAGAAAAAGGTGAGTGAGAGAAAAAATGAATGGGATAAATTCACCCTTCTATGGCTCGTCGGTAAAAGTCGAGTGTCACTTAGTCTTTGAAATGAATCTCTTTAAGCTCCCTTTCAAAGAGAGGCAGCTGTTGACACCCGAACTTTTGTTTATTTTGTCTTAAATGTCCATTTACTTTGCTTATATAAATACATATTAATTTCTAGAAAAGATAAAAAGAAAATTTTAAAAAATCCGAATGGGCTGGCTTAGCCCAGCCCATCCTTTACTCGCCCATCTTTTTTTTCTTTTCCCTTCAGCAGCCCATCTTCCCTCTATTTTTCTCCTCAGCCCAGCCCCATTTCCCCTCTTTTTTTCTTTCTTCCTCCACATGAACAGGAGCATGTAGCAAAAACGCAGCAGCAGCGAGCAGGGAAAAGGCAACGACGTCATTTCGGTCCCCTCGAACCGTGATGCTAGCCGCGTGACGCCAGCAAGGGAAGATTCCCTTGCTGCGCTGTCAAGCGGCCATAGGGGGACTAAATTCTGTTATGGAGAGTAGGGGTGATTGGGTCCAGGGTGGGTAGGGTCCAGACCTCGACCCTATACCCGACCCTGTTATAACCGGTTCCCCTTTTTTGGACCCTATACCCGACCCTGTTTTCATTGGACCCTGTTTTGGACCCGACCCCATTTTTTCGGTCCGGAAACAGGATCTACCCTGTTTTTATTAAAACCTGTTTTTTAACCACTTAATATCCTATACGATTTCAAATTTTACATTAATTCGCGAGAAAATAATAACATAATCATCCTAATTTGACATACAAGAAAGTGCAAAAATCATAACATTGCATAAACATTATCAACAAACATGGTCTAACATTAGCCTCATTCCCACAACTATTAATTTAATTTTGCATTACATTCAATATTCCACCAAACACAGCTAATTTGCATAAAAAATAAGCAATTTAATTTGCTTGGACAGTGAGGTGGCGACGTGGTTAATTTGAATATGCTTGGACATAGAACCATTTTTCTCCTCCTTTGCTCTAACACCCACTCCAACTCATTTCTTCCATTTGGCAAGCAAATCGATCGCCCACAACACTAGTGCAAAATCTCTAGCAAAGAACTGCAATTCATGTACAAAGAAAAATCAACAAGAAAAGTCTAGCTCATGAATCTCAAATATTATTGGGCAAAAAGTAGAAAAAAATTTGATGTGAACCAACATCAAGCTACTTATTTAAAGAATCCTCAAATAATTCTTCTTTTCTATTTTGTAGGAATCCATAGATCCTCTTTGAATAAAACTTAATGCACAGCCAAAGTAATTGTTTTTCTCTACCCCTAAGCAATTGCATCTTCTTTTTTGTTGTCATAAAACAAAATCGTATGATATGAATTAACTTTCTCTTAACAGAATCATACCTTCTCTTGAACACCTGTTAAATATGAATTGACCTTCCCTATCATCAATTTTTTCACTAATATATAGTAACCTCACACATCAAAATCGTATGACATTGATGATGAAGTACTGGTAGACACCATGCTCTTCTCAAGCATCATAAATGTTGACACATTTGTGGACACTAGAAAGAGTTATAGCCTGGTATACCAAAATAATCTGTCAAGTACAATATCTTAGACATTAAGATATTTATGCGCTTGGAAGGTAGTCAAAAAACCTCAGTCTGATGTGCTGTCCTGAACTACTTTTAACTCTCTAGCTTACCTATTGGAATGCATCAACAACTCTTTCAACATGCTTGAACTTCAGCTCCATGTTCAGAACTAATGATCACCAATTATACACTTGATTTTTCATTAAGATATCCGTTCTTTTCAAATAAGGCTTTCCCCTTTTTCTAGTTTAAATGATTCAAAATGTACCGTTTCATAAATTATCATGAATGCCAAATTAAGCTTGTTTCTGCAATATCATAGCAACTGACTCTAATAGTCTGGAAAATGTGGAAAGATTCATCATTATCATTTAATAAAATGAAGAATACTTATAAATCAGCTCCACTCATGACAAACTTCTAATGACCCAAGATACAAATACTTTACGGATGATTGACCCAAGATGTGCAATACCTGAGTTGCAAGAAGAGCCCTATCAAACTTGTTGGACGAGAACTCAGCCTCATCCACACCCTTCAGAATTTCCTGTGCAACGAGCTCCGAAAGCCGTTCACTATTGAAAATGATTGAACCAGTTAAACCTGTTGCACAACGAGGGAGACAGAAAGCCAGAGGTTATTGAAATCGCCTAAATCGGTTAGATGACCGACAAGTGAACAAAAATCCAATCCTCGACTCAACAAAACAAAACACTTAGTAGCAAAGAGAACTCATTGTCTGGATTCGGAGCTAAACATTCTAACCATTGAACCAAACATGACATTTTCTGGCGATAAAAGCTCCATTTCAAACATGACATTTTCTAGCGATAAAAGCTCCATTTCTCTCCTTTCTTCGCGTCCACAAGGCACGGCTCGTCGACTCATCAACAGTAAGAACCACACAGAACCTTAACTAACAAATAGAATCCTACAACCAGAAACCAACGACTCGATCGCAAATGCTCAAGAGCAATCAAAATCACCGCACCGCAACTGAAAATTAACTGAGGGAGGCGTTCGGAAACTTCAACGTGAATCCTGAATAAAATCTGTTCAGCAAGCAAGTGGTGGCCCAATCGGATCGCCAGCGACCGCGATTGAACAAACGGAAGCGGAACAGAGGAGGCTATTACCTGCGCCGACGAGAATCAGGACATTGGAGCTGGAAACTCGAAACCGGCCCCGGAGGTCCAAAACCTCCTGCTCCAGAGGCGGACCACATTCCCAACGCCCTTGACCCGGATCTGGTTTGGCAGGTGCGCCGTGGACAGTGGACACAAACTGTCGAACACACACGCAAGGACAGAGAGGGAGAGGGAGAGGGAGAGGGAGAGAAAAAATCGATTACCTTGACAAGCAGCAGCAGAGCAAGTCGATTGGGGGAGAAGAAGTGAGCAGCAATCGTCCAACATTTCGTGGACCCAACACTCATCGTCGAGGGAGAAGAAGCGACCAGCAATCGTCGCCTCATCGGTTGAGCAACGGCGGAGCAAGTAGATCGGGGGAGAAGAAGCGAGCAGCGATGGGAGAAGAGCAACGATGGGAGAGAAGAAGCTAGGGTTCCGTCGATTTGTTGATCTGCAAATTCTACTCTTTCTTTTAAAAAAAAAAACAGTCCGGGCCGGGTGGATTTTCCAGTGGAACCGGTTCCCGGATCAGTTTTTCCGGGTGGTCCGGTCCGGTTCCTGGGTCAACCCGGTCCGGTTGCACACCCCTAATGGAGAGAAAGGAGGATAGACGGAGGCGGGGCGGCGATTTTCAGACAGAAAAAAACGGTAGGAAGAGAGGAGGATCGAAAAGGACGGATTCTGGTCAGGAGCAAAAAGGAAAAAAATGGAAAGAAGAGAGAAGGAAAACCAAGGGCTCGTTTTTCAGTGAGGAGAGGAAGAAAAAAGAAAGAGGATGGCCTGAGCAGAGGGGGATCGACGGAGGAGAGAGGCTGGAAAGACAACCGGCAGTTTTAGGACAGAGCAGGAAGCAGGGCGCGGCGATTTTCGGACACAGGAGCAGAAGGAAAAACCAGAGAGAAAAGAAGAACAGCGAGAAGATCCGAGAAAGAAAGAGCGAGATCCGAGAGAAGGAGAGCTAGCAGGTCCGCTCGTGGGGGAAGAAGGAAGGCTCCACGAACAACTCGCCGTTGCCGGAAGCTCGTCCGCCACCGTCGTCCTCGAACCAGGTAGGTTCCGCCCCTACTTGTTTCTGTCCTGCCTTGACGAGGAGGCGGGCCGGAGCTCGCGCCGACCAGTTCGCGCGAGCCTCGGCCCCTCTCGATCCTCTATTTACTCTCTGTACATGTTGGTATGGCTAGATAGAAGCTCGTACTCGGTCTCAGGCCAACTCGAGTCGAAAAATCCATTGTTTCGTCCATGCATATAATCTGTTTGCTGAAATGCCAAACGAAATCCAGAAAGTTACATGATTGAATCCGTCCTCGATAACCTGGTTTCGTAGATTTTTGATTGTATATTGCTTGATCTTGTGTTTCTCTTAGCATTATAGCTATTTTCATGAGGTTTCTGTGCATTTTTGAGTCGAAAAGAGAGTTTTGGTTTCCGGCAAGGGAAGTGTCGTGGATCGCCGGAAGTCGTTTCAGGCGACGGCCGGCGACGTTCGGTGTCGGTCGAATGGAACAGCCAACGCTGAACGATACGGTGACTCCTTTAGGATCGGTGAGAACCAGCGGCAGTGTCGGCAGCTGCGTGGGGGAGCTTGCGCAGGTTTCCGGGGAGCCTCCGGCGCGTGGGCGGCTCTGCGAAGAAGAAGACCAGAAAAAAAAAAAAAAAAAAAAAAGGCAGGAGGGGGCCGTCCCGAAAATTCAGACAAGGGGGCTGGGCTGGTTTATATTTTTCGGATGGGCTTAGATTGGATTTTGGGCCGAATTTTTCTAATAGGGAAATGGGCGTTTTTGTTAGACTTTGTTAATGGGCCATTTTAGAGATTTTTCAACCGGGCCGTTCGACCAGCCCGGTCACTTGCTCCGGCCCGGACCGATAGGGTCCGGGTCGGTTTAGTAGGGCCGGGTCACCCAACCTGGTCCGAATCACTTTTTTAATAAAAATTAAAAAATTAAAAAATCTTAAAAATTTTCGAAAAATCATTAAAAATTAAAAATTGTTTTTTTAATTTCAGAAAGGTTTTAAAATTTATTTTTATTTTATTTATTTTTATTTCTTTTTTCGAATATTCAAAAATAAGAAAAAAATTAGAAAATTCCAAAAACATTAATAAATATCTTTTTAAAATTTTCAGAATAGTCAAAAAATATAAAAAATCGTGAAAGCTTGTTTTGTTTAATTTCAGAAAATTAGAAAATATTAAAAAGCATTAGAAAATATTTAAAATATTTAAAAATTTCATAAAAAATCCAAAAAAAATCAGAAAAATTGCAAAAATTCAGAAAAATAAAGAAAACATCTAAAATTGAATAAGCCTTTAGGGCTCTACAATAGGTTTTTATTTTATCTTACATTCTTGTGCCTTGTTTTGTCTTGATTTTTGGACGCTATTTCCTTACTGTAGAACAATTAGGATAAACCTTAGTTTCCTCGAATACATTGCCAATATCTCACTAATGCACGTTCAAGTTACGTATCGAAAGGGCGTTAATCATGTGACTAACGTAATCAAGCCCCTGACCCTAGACCCTCTAGTAGCGTAAAAAGTGAGACACGCTCCCATATCTCGGTTCCTAGTCAATCTCAATAGACTAGTGACGACTTTCTATTTAAAAAATTTTGTGAATATCTTAACGTTGCGTGAGGTATGAGCTTGGGAGAACTTGAGTTAATTAAGGGCCGTCGGCTCGAAATTAACAATACCCATAAACCTATTTAAACAAATTTTAAAATTTTTTATAGGTCGCGACAATATGCTAGTTCACTCAATTCGAATTTATCAAGATGATTCATGCAAAAAAAACTTGCATATATATGGTTCTAATCGGGCTTTCCTAAGATATCTAATGGTATCGCTTCTGCTCGCGCATTAGCGCATTTGTTTTAACTATTGCTCATTTATTGTGGAATGATCATTTGTGAAGGACAATTTAGCCTCTACTTGTAATGCTTCCCCGAGTTCAAATGGACCAAATACTCGAAAGTTGCTACCAGGTCATTGGTCAAGGTTTCCCAAGAGCAGGCCACGTTTCATTTTTTCATTGGCCGCCTGTCCTCCTATTACCAGACCTATCACTATTAAACTGTGGGGCCAGCGGTTAAAAACGCGCCCTGAATTTTTTTCGTTCATTTTTTTTTCTTTTGCTTTTTATTGAGTTATTTTCATTTATCAATAATAAGAAAAACACGTACCCTTTTGTCTGTCTTTGTTGATTAATCCTTTGAAGAGGAGGAAAATTCAACAAGATATAGAAAGATGTGTAGGTTTGTTCTTTCAATATTAGAGTTCCTTTTTTTTTAATGATATCCTAGGACTACGAAAACTTCAAAGTGGATATTCTTTCATGAAAAAGGAAAAAAATTATGAAGTTGCTGAAAAATAATAGAATTCAAGCAGAGTTTATTGAAACAATTGGATATTTAATTATTTGCATGGACCTACATAGTTTATAGAAGCTATATCCGACACGGGCATTTTTTTCTATCACTTCAAACAAATTAATATTAAATTAAGTGGCAATTAAAGCATTATAATAATTGCAAGTGTTATCTACCATAGATAATTTCTGTAAATTTACTAAACGATAATGAATGCAGCTGTCGAACCAAGCTAAAAAAAAAACATACAACATGTTATTCCACAACAATAAGCAAGTGAACACTGGTTTTGCACATGCCGCATAACAATGTTTAGCCCTCACGTTGCATCTTTTGTTTGAATCTGGACGAAGAAATCAACATTTATCCCAAAATCGAGATTGAGGATTAGTTCACTGACTAAATATGTGACAAAAATAAAGTATCGGGATTAAAATTAAATGGGAATGCTCATACATGAACCAGTTTTGTAATTCCCCTTCAAGTTATAAGTTGGGAGCTACGCATCAATGTGGGATTGGAACACCAGGAGTACTATTACTTTCGTATGGCGCTCACTCTGGTGCTAAAATTTTTTTTTCGCTCACTTGAGTGCCAAATCGGAATGAAATCAATCACTTGAGTGCCACTTTGCCGGACAAGCTGACGTGGCCGCCGAAATGCTGACATGGCAGCCGGAAAGTAATATTTTAATATTTTAATTAATTTTTTGATTTTTTTGAATTTTTTTCTTTCTTTTTTTAAGGTCTGCGAGGGCCACCATTGACCCTCATCGGCCGCCAAGCTCTCGCCCAGATTGGGCAAGGGCCCCCTCGCCGTCGGCCACGAAGGCCTTGGGTGAGGCCGGTGAGGCCATCAAAGGTCCTAGGTGAGGTCGGCGAGGCCGTCAACAGCCTCACCCGCGGCAACGATGGTGAAGGCCAGGCGACCCTTGCCTAAATCTGGCCCTGGGCAAGGCGCAATGGCCCTCAGCAGCCGCGAGGAGGCTGTGACGGCCTCACCCATACTTTCATATGGCGTTCACTTTGGTGCCAAAATTTTTTTTTTCGCTCACTTGAGTGCCAAATCGGAATGAAATTGATCACTTGAGTGCCACTTTGCCGGAAAAGCTGACGTGGCCGCTAAAATGCTGACGTGGCAGCCGAAAAGTAATATTTTAATATTTTAATTAATTTTTTGATTTTTTTATCGATTTTGAATTTTTTTTTTTTTTTTAAGGTCTACAAGGGCCACCGTTGACCCTCGCCGGCCGCCAAGCTCTCGCCTAGATTGGGTGAGAGCCCCCTCGCCGTCAGCTGCGAAGGCCTTGGGTGAGGCCGGCGAGGCCATCAAAGGCCCTAGGTGAGGTCGGCGAGGCCGTCAACAGCCTCACCAAAGGCGACAATGGCGAAGGCCAGGCAGCCATTGCCAAAATCTGGCCCTGGGCAAGACCGCAATGGGCCTCGGCAGCCGCGGGGAGGCTGTGACGGCCTCACCCAAGGCCTTCGCGGCCATCGACGAGGGTTCCATAGCCGGCGAGGGTCAATGGTGGCCCTCGTCGACCTTAAAAATAAAATAAAATAAAATAAAATATTAATTAAAATATTAAAATATTGCTTTCCGGCTACCACATCAGCATTCCGGCGGCCACGTCAGCTTTTCCGGCGAAGTGGTACTTAAGTGATCGATTTCAGTCCGATTTGGCATTTAAGTGAGCGAAAAAAAAGTTTTTGCACCAAAGTGAGCACTGTATGAAAGTAATGACACTCCTAGTGTACTTACCCCCATCAATGCTATAACCTAAAATAATATTGTCTTGGGTAAATATCAGTGATATAATGGTATCTTTAGGGGGCATAAAATGATACCTAAACGTGCTATGTCATTGATTCACAATCGTCGTCTTCTTCCAATCCCGCCAATTTTTCAACGACGCATCATAAAAATCTGCAGTGTCAGTGCAGAGAGAGAGAAGCGAAGCACTCGAAAATGGAGTTCTCCCTTAGCGGTAATGTCTTGAAGACCTTGGCTCGCTCCATCACTTGCCTCTCCCGCATTGGCAACGACCTCGCCATCCAAGCTTCTCCTTCCCAGGTCATTCAATTAATTTCTTCCCCGCACTTCTTCTCCTCCTCCATTGTCTCTCTCACCGTGGCTCCGGCGTTCGCCGCTGAAATCCACGTCGATCATCGTCCCTCAACTTCATCCATCGAGTGAAATAGCTACACAGTTGCCTCTTCATGCGCCGTGCTGAGCGATGCTTAATTTACATGCTATGTTCTGTTAGGTATTGGCCCGTTTTTCTCGATATGGTGCCCCGATTGACAAATCTGAGAATCCTTGCACCGATTGCCAAGTGCGTGGAGATTTCGGCGGTGGATTGGGGCAGAAATTGGTTGACCTAGGTTGCAATTGGCCCTGTCGACGATCAATACAACTTGACTTGCATAAATATGAAGTCATTGGAAGGATCCAGTATTGTTGATAAGTAGACCTGTTAAACAGGTGGGTTGGGTCGGGTTTGAGTCGGGTCATAAACGGTCCGACCCAAATTGACCCATTAACCCGTTTATGACCCATTTAAGCATAGTATAAAATTTTTGACTCATACCCAACCCAACCCATACCCAATCCATACCCAACCCATACCCGACCCGACCCATATTATTAAAACATTTCTCTATTTAACTAATCTTAGGAAAATTTATTCTTATAATCTTTTTTAAAGATTTTAAACTTATTCAAGTTCATTAACAACTCATATATTTTAGTCTTTTTAATTTTTAAACCCATTATAGATACACTTATCAAAATGGGTGTATAACCCATTTATGACCCATTTAAATATTAAATGGGTCATAAATGGGTCAGGCTTTCTTTAAACAGGTCATAAATGGGTTATACTAAAAAAGAAAACCTGACTCATTTATGACCCATTTAATATTTAGATGGGTCATAAATGGGTTATACACCCATTTTGACAGGTGTATTGATAAGGTGAATCAAAGTCATTATATCGTAAGGCCAAGGCAACTCACTGCTGTAGCCTGGACAACTATCAGTTATGCTCGAAGAAAATGTCAGAATGGTGAAACCACAGGAGGAAAGCCCTATGGATAACCTTCTACGGGTGCGGCTATTCTGTCTTGCTAATGCTTTGCTGGTTTTTCTAGTTACTATGATGGTAATATATGGAGTTTTGCAACACTCAAAGTGCAAGCACGATTGCGCTCTTTAGCATATCTCTTATGTGACCATACTTTGCATGACTTCCTTTTGCCTCTCGCATTTTACTGCCAAATAACAATAGAAGTTCCAAGTTCTAAGCTCATGTTTGGCACGTGGCACTATTTGTGCTGATTTGAAGCTAGATAGAAACAGTATTGATCTATGTATAAATATCACCTTCTTACTCATATATATTCATATTTGACTTCCACTTTTCCTTTTACGCACTTAAATCTTCAAAATCTGCCTATCAATTGATTAACTTCAAGCTAGACCTCTTTGATGTGTTTGCAATATGTGATGCACAGGTTTAAAACAACCTTCTTTCGAAGGTATAGTGCCATTGGAGATCTTTCTGGTATATTTCGTTAGTTTATAGTTGTAAGAATCTTACAAAATCTCTATGTAATGCTTATGTCATTTTTTCATATACATCAAAGTGACATGATACAACAAAAAGGACAGAATTGTAATTTAAAAATAGTTAAGATATGACCTTCTAAAAATCTTACTTACTAACAATGAATTTAAATCTAACCATTGGTTAAATATTTTTCCTATATTAATTTTATATATTATATCTAACTCTCTCCACGCATTTAAAAAAAAAAATTCACAAGAATGTGGGTACTCTTTTTATAGTACGGGAAAAAAAAGCAACTTTATGCATGAATTTAAGAACCTACATCTCAATCGATTTGATTTATTTATTGTTGTTGTGTGATGTGGGAAAATACATAATAAGCAATTAATCACACATGGCCATTGCTCTTCGGCCATACACTAGGCATGAGTATCTTGCGACATTTTCGAGTAATGTACGAAGAAATCACCCAATTAATTTTGGTAAACCAATCTCAAAAGCACAACGATAGTGACAAAACCAAAGCATTGTTGATCTAACTACTTATCTTATTGCATTTTTTTCTATAAGGGAAAAAGTACTTAAATTTTTTTGAATCTATCGCATTGTACTCATTTAGTCAGCAATCTTTTAATTGGACTAATTTAGTCTTAAACATTTTTATAATTGTACCGATTCAATCATTTCAATAAATTTAGGTTGGAAATCCCTAATGTGACCACTGTATGTCATACATGATACAGTTGGCACTAACATAAATATTTTTTTATAAAAAAATTAAATATTTTTAGATTTTTTATTAATTTTGTCTTTTTCTTTTTTCTTCTTTCCCTCCTTTTTTTTCCCCTTATTACCCTCTACCAATTGCCCACTACAAAAGGTCACTGGCTACCTACAAGGGCAAGGGCTGGACACCCTCATTGGCCTTTGGCAAAGCCCAAAGAGAGGACCCCATGCCAAGGTCGTTGCCACCATTGTCAAGAGCCTTGCCAGCCTCTAGTGAGGGCTGGGCGAGGATCCCCTCTCCAGATCTAGTGAGGGGCGGCCTCGCCTAGCCATCGTCGGCCCTAGCCCTAGTTAGTGACCTTTATCAGCTAAGGAATAGAAATTTTTTTTAAAAAAATCAAAAATTTTGAAAATTAAATAATATATCCACATTCGCATAGGACAATTGATGTCTACGTCAATAATTTCTAACCTAAATTGATTAAATTAGGACTAAATTGATTTAATTAAAAAATTTACAATTGAATTGATATCTCAATGCAATAGGTTCAAAAAAATTTTATACTTTTCCCTTCTACACAGCTTGTTTGGATAAACTCCATAGGCCGTTCCACACCTAGAAAATTAAAATCAACTGTAAATTAAAGAATTGTGAGAGGGTGACGGTGCGTTACTCACTTCGCCCCAAACAGACCCACCACAGAGTTATTTGTGGAATACCGGCTGACTCGATCGTTAAGTTTGAAAAATCAAAAGAAAGCAAGTGGCAATTTGGAGGGAAAAAAGTCTCCATGGGTGGGACCCTCTCGAGTCCATCCACGGTGCGCCTTAATCTTTTAATTGGCAAAAAAAAGTAATTTTTTGTTAACGCATGTAGAAATACTTTTAACTCCATCACTCTCAAGGATGAACCGAAAACATGATGATTTACAATTACATTATTATGCATCACTCTAGCTACATAATAATATCTAGAGCTTGCCTGCAGTAATTTGTACTTTCTCTTTTTCGCACAATCCCGATGGACGTCTCTTTTGACTTTTTTAAACCTTAAACATCTAAAATTTTCATAATAGATAATATTCATATGCAATTTTTTCATAATCTTTTAAAATTTGAATAGTATCTTTGAATTAACAGAAAAGTATAAAAGTTAATTTTTAACTTTTGATTAGTCTAGACAAATGACCATAGTTTGAATTGACGTATCAATCAATTAATATAATTTAAATTAAATGTGATTTTGCATCACGAAATCAAAGATATCTGTAAGACATATCTGGAAGACCGATGTGAACGCCGAGGAACGGAGGGTGCGCATTCTTCCTCTCTCTCTCTCTCTCTCTCTCTCTCTCTCTCTCTCTCTCTTCTTCTGCAGGACATTGTGATTCGGGGCTAGGGACTGGATTGCATCGTCCTAGGATTATAGCCTTACATGTGCATTCTAATAAGCGGGACTGTATAGTGGGACCCATTTGTGATTTATATCGTGGCAAGATGTTAGCCTGGCTTCACGGCGGGTGCGCTAATGTAATAATTGACAATTGATTGGGAGGTAATTGATTCTATTTTATTATTTTCAATTTTTTTTAAAAAATGAAATGTGACGAGCTTGTCAAAAATGCAACACCCAAGAATACAAAATACAATACGATTTATCATGTTCAAGGATAGTAAAAATAAATTTTTGGTGGGGTTAAATGCCAAATAACAAGAAAAACAAGCTATTTCTTAGAAAAATACACAATAACTAAGGCTCTACTCGTTTCGCAAATAATGTTGCTTTTTAAGAAGTTATTTTTCAAGAAAACGTAATTATTTTTCAGGTGAAACTTGAAAATGAAGTAAAAAAATATTTTTTGCTATTCACTTGGGAAAATATTTTCCTTTATACACTCTTTTTCAATAATTTTATTATTATTTTATTTTTTGAAATCGTTATTTATTATTTTTTAAAATTGATTATTAAATTATTTTTTTCTTTTTCTTTTTGTTTCTGTGCTCTCTCCTTCCTTGGCCGGTCGCCGGCCTCTCTTCTGATCTCCCATAAGATCTCTATTCTCCCACCGTATTTAAAATATAGCCTTAGTCGTCGACGTCTAATGATTTTTCCAATAGAAAATAGATTTGAGCGCTATAAGAAGAGACAAACAATCGTTGAATATAATTTCAAAAGAAGTGTCAATTTCAGTTATGCTGCTGTTTAATTTTGCTCGTCCAATCTCACTTTGGTACGAGATGATCAACTTGACAAGTTTATTGTGGTGTAGAAATAATGCAATTCCATCCCAACAAAATCCCTAAGATGAAAGACCAAATTATGAGAAGCTCCAAGAAATGCTCTAATTTCCCAATTTCCAATCCAAAAGTCAGTGATTTCTTCTGAGAGTTTTGGACTCGAAACCCATGGGCATCGCCTTCTGTGACATCAAAAATCCTCCGTTGTGCTCTCTAGCCTTAGAATTCCTATCAAAGAGATTCATACTTTATTTTAATAGACTATTATTAATATGCTTTGTCAAATAGCAACTGGAGTTTAAACTCGGTTTTGGTACGAGGAGATTCAAAAGACCCACGAATCCAGATTTTTCTTGTTACTCATTCTCACCTTTTCTAATCTTTCCTGGGTTGTTCACCGGATATACTGTATTCAAAAGTTGCAGGTTCATTTGCAAATGAAAAAACCGAGCTAGATTTTGATGAATTGTGATCTTTGATGTCATTTTAATGATAAAAAGTTGCCTCGAGTTAGAAGGAAAGGATATCAAAGGAGATGAGAATCTGCACAACAGAAGCTGAGATGAGACGAAGCAGTTTATCGGTGAGAGATGTGCATCCAGCCAAAATGGCCGAGCAAATAGAGCTGGACATCACTGTGGCCAAAGAAAAAGATATAAAAAAGAGAATTGCTGAGGAGTTGGGGCGACTTGCTTCCCCTGAATCTCAATGGATCACGCCCATCTCCCATGAAATCTCTAATTCCCACCCTTTTCGTGCATATTAAAAAATAAGAAAATCTTAGTCATGGACATATATCAATATATGTCTATACTTATACTAAACCAAAATTAGTCGTGGGATTCTCCGTTTCTTGGGGGTCCACAATGGGAAGATTAAAATCAACCCGAATCATTGGGCGTACTTTATTGATATTGCTCAGAACTACCAATTCTAAGGGACGCAAGGGGTTGAGGTCTTACAATTGGCACTTTGACTAGAATTGGTTAAGGTCTTACAATTCTATAAGCATGGGAGCTTCCCGGGTAGTTTTGAGCGTATGGGGGGTTTTGTGTTCTGCATAGTGTGTTGTCGGAGGTTTGAAGGAGTTAAGGAGGAATCCCTTGTACTACGACGTTAAATTTTATCCACAGGAAGAGCTTACATAAGCTTAATTAGTCATAGATCAATAGATGGGTGACACTCCTACAGTGCATGCATAGGTTAGACTCATGCACCGCATAGACTCATTAGCTATGATTTGCACCGAAAGCCTGACATCATACCACGAATCAATTTTCCTTTTGAACTTAAATTGGTAGTTCTTGATGCGTTTCTGCAAGTTTATTAGTTAAGAGGTCTTGGGAAACACTTGATGTCATTGATGAACCCATGAGCATTTATTGTGAATTAGAGAATTGTGACAGTTTTCAGTTTTCCTAATATTGTGGTTTGCTTTTTGGGAAGTTGGTATTGATGTGTATTGTGTTAACGCTGGTCAGGACATGACTTTTTGTTGTACTATTATTACCTTTGGGACATGAATATTGTGTTGTACTGTTATTACCTTGAATATCTTATATATGTAGAAAGTATAATATGTGATGTGATGAAGATAGTGGTACCACTTAGTTAAGATCCCGGTGCAATACAATGAAGTTGGAGACACGTGATTTTTTTCCTTTGGCTAAAGAGAAATAGGGGAATTGAATACATAACTATATTGTCTGCACTGAAAGTTCGAGTCACTAGGAACATCAAGAATAAAAATTCGGATATATCAAACAAAACGAAAAAAGGATAGAGGACAAATCTTGGGGGTACGGCTTGGCGTTCCGACACTCCCATCTATGAGTTGGTCACGACCAGATAAGACAAAGTGCAAACAAACGGAATTTATTGTGATTTGCTTTGAGCTTTTGAGTGTCCCAATTTGACTCTTCATCTTAACGGATCAGGCCCATCTCCCAGGAAATCTCTGTCTCCCAGCCCTATTAACACATAAACACCGAAAACCAAAAGTTCCTAGTCATCGGCATCTATCTATATATGTCTATACTTATATTGAAGCAAAATTACTGGGTCTCCCTATTCAATTTCTTCCAACGTACAAAAGCTTGTTCACTTTCCTAATGTGACTCCGCTTTATTCTCAAATTGGTAAATCTTTCATTGTAGAATTTATGACCGGTTTCTTCCCTCTATCACATATTACATGAGGTACGGACCTTTGGAGTGCCAAAAGTTGGCACGGAAGGACACTTAAGTATCAAAAATTACAAAAAAGGTACACTTAAGTGCCAAAATCGGAGCAAAAGGGATCAATTAAGTGCCAACGGCGAAAAATTCCGGTCAAATTGCCACGTGTCCATTTTCCGGCGACTTCATTTGCTGACGGAGCATTTTTTTTTTCAAAATAAAAAATCCACGTGGCAATTTAAAAAAAAATTGTCCACATCAGATTTTTTAAAAATTAAAATCGATTTTATTAAAAAAAAAAAAAAAGGGGAGGAGGGGATCGGTGAGGAGGGTTGGTGGGAAAATTCGTATGTTGATGAAGAGACACGATTGAATATATATGTTATATTCCTTTCCTTTGCCCAGCGAAACTCATAGAAAGAGCAATTTAAATTCTTGTTAGCTTTTCCTCCAAAGAAAAGACAAGACCTGCGATTAGCTTTACTTAGTTTCAACCCGGGAAGCATGGGAGCTTCCCTGGTAGTTTTGTGCGTCTGGGTGGTTTTGTTTTGTGCATAAGACTTATCGGAGTGATTTAGGAAAGTTTGAAGGAGTTGAGGAGGTGTCCCTTGTACTCCGATGTTACATTTAGTCCAAAAGAAGAGCTTTCATCAGCTTAATTAGGGGTGGATCAATAGGTGGGCTACACTCCTGCAGTGCATACAGAGGTTAGATTCGTGCAATGCATAGACTCATTAGCTATGAATTGCACCAGAAGCTTAACATCATACCACGAATTAATTTTCCTTTTGAACTTAATCCGGTAAATCTTGATGTGTTTCTTCGAGTTTATTAGTTAACAGGCTTTGGGAATTGCTTGATGTTTATTGTAGACACATATCTTAATAGCCTTTGGAAAAATTGTCATGTTGTATGATGTAGAAAGGGGTCACAACTTACGATTTTGCAAAAAACTAGCGTCTAACAAGCAGTTTCCCTATATTAATTCAAAGATATGGAGCAGAACTTGTGATTACAATCTCTGCAATATATAACGACCATCTTGATTCCATGGAGAAGGCCTTACTTCTAGCCATTAGGGACATGCATAGCTACACAGGTCCAGCCAACATTACCGTTGCACTTGTCATGCTTATCTACACATTGGTCAAAAACATCCGATGGAAATTAATTTTCAAGATAGGAAGGCAATTAGCCCAAGGTTCCAACCTGTGTACGCTCTTATGTCTATTGCTTTTAGATGTGCTGCATGCAATATGTTGATTTACATTTTGCTTGGTGACATGCCTTGACTGATTCTTATTCCCCACGTCTTGATATTGATGATCCCATTGAAATTCAAACCTAAGGATTAATTGGAGAATGGTGACGGGTTTTAGTTTCCTAATGTTGTTGTATGCTTCTTGCAGAGTTGGTATTTTGATGTGCATCTTGCCAATTCCAGCTCGAACAAGAATCTCATGTTGTATTATTATTACCTCAAACACTTTTTACATAACATTGCAAAAATATATGATGATGAAGACAATGGTACTACTTATGTAAATGAAATTGGAGATACAAGGATTTTTTTTTCTTTAACCAGAGAAACAGGGAATTGATTAAAAAATAAAATAAAATTGAGAACAAATCTTGGGGGTACAGCTTCTTGTTCTAGCACTTGCCCATCTGTGAGTTGCTTGCGATCAAACAAGACAAGGGGCACGCAAACGGAATTTCTAGTGATTTGCTTTGGGCTTTTGAATGTCCCCATTTAACTCTCATCTTAATGGATCAGGCCCATCTCTCAGGAAATCTCTGCCTCCCAACCCTTTTATCACGTGAACACCAAAAACAAAAAATTCCTAGTCATCGACGTCTATTCTTACATGTCTATACTTGGATTGAAGCAAAATTACTGTCTTCCTTTTCAATTTCTTCCAAATACGCCTCAACATACAAAAGGTCATGCCTTTCACTCTTCTAATGTGAGTCCGCTTTATTCTCAAATGGGTAAATCTTTCGTTGAAGAATTTATGGTCGGTTTATTCCCTCTCCCATATGTTACATGCTTCCTTTATGTCAGATTTAGTAGTTTTCATTTGTGAGTCGAAGTTTCATTCGAGATGGTGTCTATCTAGAATATTGCTGAAGTTAGATATGAGGATCAGGCTACGAACTACATCTAAATTGCAATTCATGGATAAGAAGTTTAGGGAATGAGGATAATGTCATTATTTCTCAAATTTTATGAATCAATTCCCCTATTTCTCTCTAGTCAAAGAAAAAAATCTCACGTGTCTCCAACTTCATTGTATTGCACTAGGATCTTAACTAAGTGAAACCATTATCTTCATCACATCATATATTATACTTTCTACATATAAAAGATATTCAAGGTAATAATAGTATTTCGACAATAAAAATTAAAGAGGCAATAACAATACAACACAAGATTCATGTCCCATAGGTAATAATACTACAACACAAAATTCATGTCCTGACCAACATTAGCACAATACACATCAATACCAACTTCCCAAAGATCAAACCACAATATCAGGAAAACCAAAAACGATCATTATTCTCTAATTTGCGATGAATGCTCATGGGTTCATCAATGCAAGAACACGGAGAACGAAAATCGGCCAAGGCATGACATGAAGTGGAATGTATATCAAAAGGCAGCACCTGACACATCCGAGAACAATAGAGATGCCAGCAGATGTAAGTCGGAACCTTGGGTTCATATCTTGCCTTCCCATCTTGAGAATTAATAATTGCCCGACGATTACAAGTATTGTGTAAATACACACGATGATTTTAAGGTTAGTGATGGCTGGAATGCCCATGATTCCAATGGCACCAACCATAATCTTCAGCAGGATCTTCTCCACGAAATGAATTGCAGCAATTCCATCTGCATACTCTGCTCCACGTCTAAGAAATAAAATCAGCAGACCATTTATTAGTGTCCGTACAGTCTTTTGGAAAAGCTCGAGTTTTGAGCTCTTTGCATCGTATAAGACGGCAGTCTTTTCAAAAGCTTTAAAGAACTACCAATCTAAGTTCTAAAGGAAATTTGATGCAATATGACACCAGGCTTCTGGTGCAAATCATAGCTAATGCGTCTATACATCGCAGGACTCTTAACCTACATATGCGCTGCAAGAGTACAGCCCATATATTGATCCGCGGCTAATTAAGCAAGTGAAAAACTCTTCTTTTCAACAAACTAGAACATCAGAGTACGAGGGCATACCTCCTTTAACACCATAAACATTTCGTAACCTTCGCTTACAACACTTTCACAAAACCAAGACCCCTCAGATGTGCAAAACTACCAGGTAAGCCCCCTGTTTACTGGGTAAAAACAGGGTAAAGCTAACTGGATGTCTTCTCTTTTCTTAGGAGGGAAAGCTAAGAAGACTTTCGATTTATATGGTGTTCTCAATATGAGTTTCTCAAGACAAAAGAAAGCTGCGGAGTGCATATACAGTCGTCTATCTTCATCAGCGCGACAGAATTTTCCCTCTCGCCCAGTAACTCTAGGAGAAGGTTGACATTTTTTCCAACTTCGTGATTGTCAAAAAGAAATGGCAATTATTATGGACTTCACTTTTCTCGGACGAACTCAGCTGTTTTAATGGTGTGCATACTTGAGAGGGATTATTCCTGGTATGAGTCCTACTGTATTTAATTACCAAATGGATATCATGAAAGTTTACCAATTCACACGGGAAAAAAATGATCAAGAACTACAAGAAGGCATTTTGCAGACACCAGATATGCCTCTGAGTACATACTCTGCTCTGAGTAGAACCCATTTCTGCTCTGAGATTTGAATCATTATGAACATCTCAATCAATAAAAGGAAAAAACGAACAGTAGAAAAAAATCTGGATGGTATAAATCGGTGTTCCGACCCAACTCTCACCATCTATCGCGAGAAACAGACCATTTTTCTACAAGCAAGTGAAAGATTCCCCTGGGCTCTTAAGTAGCACATACAACGACTAATATGCAGGTTTCTTCGCCATAAAACGGCACGTATTAGTATATACAGTGTGACGTGGTCAGAGATAGAAACAGGAATCAACGTCAAGATTGACATGAGTTTTCCTCAGAATCCTCAAACTTACAGACGGAGCTGTGTGGACCATGCTTTTTTATATATTCAAGGTCCCTGAGGCTTACCTCCGACCACCGTAGTCAGCTGGACTGCTGTTCTCCATTAACCTTCCGTCTTTGCCTGATCTCTCCTCTTCCTGAAAATATGGTTTCTTCAAGTGTTTGTAGATTGCTGTCTCGTGAACGAAGTGCTGCAGGGGAAGAACAAGTAGTGAGGGCCGGTGGGTATCTTGGCTTGGGCACCTACCTTGAGCTTTGATTCTCAGAAAGCTTTGGGACCCACTACGCGAATGGCTTTTGGACCGATATGTTGAATTGAATGACGTCGAGCTTTTGGACCGATATGTTGTGAATTGAATGACGTCAGCTCGACGTCATTCAATTCACAACATATCTGTCCAAAAGCCATTGGCGTAGTGATTGGGTCCCGAAGCGTTTTGAGAAATTTTTGATCGTACGGTGCAAATTTCATTTTTTGCATCCAGCGCCTCCACCATCTCACGTGCAAATTTCATCCGGCACCCCCGCCATCTTACAGTGCGGCCCGGCAACCCCCTCGGTCTCACGGTGCAAATTTCATCCGGCACCCCCACCATATCACGGTGCGGCCCGGCAACCCCCTCGATCTCACGGTGCCAATTTCATCCGGCACCCCATCGATCGCACGTTGCAGTTTTTATCAGCACTTTGCGTTTCCCGTTTTGCTTCCATCGCACCGTGGGTTTTTATCCTATGAAGGGCACGGTGCATTTCATCCCGTCTTCGATGCGGATGGGATGGGTCCCCCCCCCCATTTGCGTTTTGATCGCACGGTGCATTATTTTCCGATGCGGACCCATTTGTATTTTGATCGCACAGTACCCACGAATCCGCAAGGCAAGTCTGCTTTATAGCGCCTTGACTTGAAAATCGGGTCGTAGCACCCTTTGGATTTGTTATCTATATTCCTTTTTTGGCCTTTTTGTTAATACATCCAAATGCAGCCACATTGGCTGTATTCCCGCGACGATCCGTACACTTATTGAATATGATTTACAATACCGTCCATTAAATTTCTTTTCGAATTCAAACTTTACAGTCCTAAATGACAAAAATTACTAAAAAAGTCATAAACTTATTACAATCAAATCAATTCAACCATAAATTTGTTTTTGGGCCAATTGAATCTTAAATTTGTTTGTATTTGTACAAGTTCAATTCATCCAATCAAATTTGACTTATATTGATGTAGCATGATTGATGCTAACGTGACATGACTGACATTGACGTTGACAATTTTTAATGATATTTTAATGTATTTTCTAATTTTTTAATTAGTTTTTTCCTCTTTTCTTTTTCTTTTTTTTCCTCTTCATTCTTCCTTAGGCTAGTCGTCGAACCAAGGTGATCGGCCAGAGGGGAGGCCTAGTGAGGTCGACCTCATCATTGTTGGGCAAGGGCAAGCTTGCCTAGTGACGACCTTTGCCGGTGATCGGCCTAATGAAGAAGAAAGAGGACATTATATAAAGAGAAAAAAAATAATTAAAATTTCAAAAAAAAAGTAAAATATCATTAAAAATTATCCATATCAATATTAGTTGTGCCACGTTAGTGCCAATTGGTCAAATTTAACTGGATAGATTGAATTGGTTCAAATACAAAAGGTTTAAAACTCAATTGGCCCAAAAAAAAAGTTTATAACTAAATTAATACAATTGTAATAAGTTTATGACTTTTTTTGGTAATTTTCCTATTCTAAATGTATTCATGTGAGTATTTGTAGTATTAAGAAGTACGCACAATATTCGTTCCAAACACGCATCTTGATAACTTCAGCTACTAGAAAAAAAAACCGTTGTCTCCTATGATACTTAAAGAGTTGAATCTTTGCATCTCGCGTTTTATGTGCAAGGCCCGTTTTACATACTAATGAAGTATTAAGACATATTTCGTTTTTCAAAGTAATTGAGAAGCGTGCTTAACAAAACTATCCGTGGACACATTTCTTGATGACTTGAGGTGCCGCAAAACACTGTCGTATGACAAGTATTTTTGTTGATATTAATTCCTAGTGTGGAGCAAAGCATGCAGCTCGTGCTAAAATTAAAAAAAAAAAAAAAAACAATCTTCTTAATTTCATGGAGGAATTCTTACTTTGAGCCACTAGGGACTTGTACGCCCATGGCAATCCGACCAACATTGCCAGAACAACCGCCATGGTTATATACACTCTGGTCAAAATCGCTTGGCGAAAATGAGATGGGAATATCATATATGGACTTGGGTTTCAACTCTCTTTTTGGTGAGGGCAGCCTTTCTCGATATTACTTAAAGAGAATAGATATTCACTTAAAATTTATCATATCACCGTAATTCAAATTTTACAAAGTAATTTCAATTTTCCAAGTATTACCCTTTCTTTCCTTAGCATTTTTTATAATTGATATAGAAATGGCTTGCAAGTTTACTACTAATTAATAGACTAATGTCTCTACATTAAATGAAAAACGAATGATGATCTTTGAGAAAAGAATTCGTAAAGTATTAGAAAATGTCTCATGGAAAATTACGAAAAGGATTCCTATACTGTTGCCACTATTCTATTTTGATCATAATACTTTATCTTGTAACGGATCAGGTTAATAAATTAATTTCCAGTTATCAAGAAAAAATTATATAGGTGATCAAATATTGACTGAATATGTTGATAAGTGTGGGGTATTCAAGTAGTGCTAATGTGAAATGAAAAAAATATTCATTCAAAATAAATTATAAAATAGTCGAAGAAGTATTGTCACTATTTAATTTTAGTGGCCGTCCTTTATTTTATTATTGATTTAGCCCTTTACCCGACTTTTGATCCCGATTTCAAATATTTTCTTCCATATGCAAACAGAAATTGCTAGGTAAATCTCAAATCAATATGATAGTTCACCCAATTTGAAGAAATTATCAAAGACTGTTCACACACACAAAAACTTGAATATATGATTCTAGTCAGGCTTTCCTTAGGTATTTAATAGAATTGTTTCTGCTCACACATGAGCGCATTTGTTTTAACTATTGCCCATTTTTTGTGGAATAATCATTTTATGAAGGACAATCTAGCCTATGCCTGCAATGCTTCCCCCAGTTCCAATGGACCAAATAGCCGAAAGTTGCTGCTGAAAGAAGGGGGGATCATTTAGAAAGAATTACTACCGGGTCATTTGGTCAGGGTTTCCCGGGAGCGAGCCAAGTTTCGTTTTTTTTTTTTTTTTTTTTTTATCATTGGCCGTCTGTCCTCCTACTACCGAACCTATCACAATTGAATTGTGGGGCCAGCGGTTGCAATCGAAGCAGCGGCCGAAAGGAGCAAGTTAGGGTGCATTTGATAATATTTTTATTTTTACTCCTGGGAACAATTTCTTTTGAGAAATAGTTATTTTCTATTTATACTCCCTATAACAATTTCTGAGTAAAATAAGGTGTTTGGTACTACAAAAATTTATTATTCTTGAAATAGAAAAGGAATAGAAACGCGTTTAGAATCAACAAAAATTTTTTATTTCCTTTTTCCCCAATGGCGATAGTGACCAGTGGGCAGTGGGCAGCCACCAGTGACCGACGGCTGCGGGGGCAACGACAACTAGCGGCCGGTGGCAACCAGCGTCCAGCGGCGGCAGGCGAGCGGCGATCGGTGGTGGCGGTGGTAGGTGGCAGGTGGCAGTGGGCCAGTGGCAACATGCTATAAGCGATGAGTAGTCCCCAAGACATAGTTTCTAGAAATTGTTTCCAATAATAAGAAGTTACTTTTTTTTGCTTCTCATTTCTACTCCAAATCTATTTCCAAAAACAATTTTCTATTCCCGAGAATAGAAAAATCAGTTTGTATTACCAAACGCATTTCTATTCTTTTTCTATTCCAGGGAACAAAAGAATAGAAAAATAGAGAAAGAAATGTTAACAAACGGAGCCTTACAATCTCCTGGCTCTTTCATATATCTTTTAATTATCTTTTAACTTTTCCAATCTTTATATATTGTTTATATTTTTTCCAATTACATGAATAATGATGATATATGTACCTATACATAATTAGACCATTGCATTGTGTACAAGTAATTAGTATTTGACAATAAATACATAGTGAAGAAAAACTTGTTATGCTATGACATCATTATTTTGTTTTTCCTATATTGATGCTCCACTGAGCCTTCGATATATAGTAAATGATATCATTCTTTCTCTATCTTTGTTGATTAATCGTTTGAAGAGGAGGAGAGTTCGAAAAGATAAAGAAAGAAAGATCTGCAGGTTTGTTCTTTTTAATTTAGAGTTGCTATAATTTTTTAACGAAATCCTACGGCTCCAAAAACTTCAAAATAAATATTCTTTCATAAAAAAGGAAAGAAATTATGAAGTTACTGAGAAAAATAGAACTTTAAGCAGGATTGATTGAAACAATTGGATTTGTAATTATTTGCATGGACCTCCATTGTTTAAAGAAGGTATAAACAACACGAGCATTTTTCTATCACTTCAAATTAATTAGTATTAAACTAAGTGGCAATTAAAGCATTCTAATAATCGCAAATACTATTTATCATAGATAATTTCTGTTAATGTACTTAATGATAATGAACGAAGTTGTCGAACCGTGCTAAAAAAATGTTTATTATTTTTTTATGTGTCGAGCTATATATTTTCTGCAACAACACGTGGGTGCCCACTGGTTTTGCACTATTATGACATGTAAATACCGGACAACAATCTTTAGCCCTCACTTAGCATCTTTCGTTTGCATCTGGACGAAGAAATGGAAAATTATCCTAAAATCAAGATTGAGGATTAGTTCACGTGACAAAAATAAAATGTCGGGTTCAAAATTGAACGTGAATACTTATACATGAATCACTTTTGTGATCCCCCTTTATAAGCTGTGATGTTCACGTTAGGTATTAGCTCGTTTCACTCGATGCGGAGTCAGATTAAGAAATTCTGAGAGTCCTTGCACCTATTGTGGAGTGCGTGGAGCTTTCGGCGGTGAATTTGATGCACAAATTTGTCGACCTAGGTTGTGTTTGGCCCTGTCGACAATGATTACGACTTGACGTGCACAAAAACCTGAAGTGGCTAAAAGAATCCGATACTGTCGATGGGGTGATTCAAAGTCGTTAGATCGTAAGGCTAAGGCAATTCACTGCTATAGCTAGGAGAACTATCAGTGGTACTCGCAGAAAACATCGACTGGTGAAACCATAGCAGAAAAGCCCTATGGACGGGTGCAGCTATTCTGTCTTGCTGATTTTTCAGTTACTTTGATGGTATTATAAGGAGTTTTGCAACACTCAATAAGTGAAGGCATGATTGCACTTCCTAGCATATCTCTTGTGTGACCATGCTTTGCATGACAATAGAAGTTCCAACTTCTAAGCTCAATGTTTGGCACTTGGCACTATTTGATGTATTAGAATTGAAATAGTTTTCATCTGTGTGTACAAATATCACCTTCTTACTCGTATTTATCGGATTAATATTCTTATTTGATTAAGAAGATAACCAATCTTGTTTGATTAATAGGCTGAAGGGTGAAGGAAGGCATACTGAGCTGATCATAAGCGCGTTCAGGTCGCTCGTTAAGTACTCGACAAAACGTCGAGGCCATTGAATGTTCAAGATCCCAACCTCTCACCCATGATAAGATCAGTGTCCAAGGATGAATCGGGTGGAGTTTAGTTTTTTGATTGGAACTGCTGCCGCTGCCGCTACGAAGTCAGACGAAACGTGTCCAATTTAGCATTTTCGTTTTTCCCTCGAGTGATTGGGACATGATGGACACAGGTGGTGGTTAGTGTAAGGACAATCGATTGTCTCGTACGCGCGAGCAAGCATCCATGATAATGCTCGGTTCTCACCGGGTGATGGATGACGCGCTCTGTGGCTCTGGATCGCGGGGGCATCATCTTAACGTGCCTAGCTTTTGATCGTGTCGTGCTTGAAGAAGTATGGAGCAGATTTGCTTCTTTCATGTGCGCATGTGCATGAGACTCTGAATGGTTGGGATGATGCGGAGGAGTCCTTTTCGCTGTGATTTTCACTGAGATTTGGCTTGCGATGCAGCTGTGTTTTACTCCCATGTGGAAGGAGAGAAAATGAACTCCCATTCACAATGCTGCTGCTATCTTCCCTAGTGTCGGTCATTCACCATAATAGTCGGTACTTGGACCCCATATGTGAAAAGTCACAGTTAGAAAATCTAACCCAAAGACGTAAAAATTTAAAGGAAATCACACGAATATAAAGAGCATATAAGACTCGTAGTCAAACGATGTGAGACGATATTTCAGCACTCCCTCTCGCGTGCAAGCCATTGAAATATTGCCCCACATCGCTTGACTACAGGTATTATATGCTATTTAATTTCATGTAGTCTCCATCAATCTATTAACTTAAGTCTTTTGGTTGGACTTTTTAATAAGTTTGTCTTTTTTTTCAAGCACTTATTTGCTTCTTTGATGAAATATTTTCATGCCTAATACTTCAAAAAAAAACAACCAAACCAAGCTGGTGGGGACTAGTGATGGAATGTTACTATGAACAAGATCGATTACTTTTTTCAAGTCGTAAATATCGATCATTATGTTGTTTATTAGTGGTTCAATTAATCTACTTGTATCACGTTGTTTATTAGTGGTTCTAAATGTTTTTAGATGCAAAGGTACTGAAAAAGATCATCACAAACATGGCACTAATTAGAACCTTGAGTACGGTTGTGCGGTTGCGTTAGTGGTTAAATTGGATAGTCCCTCCAAAACGATTTTCTTCATCCTTAGTTTTGTAGATGGACTTGGTTTTTTGCAATGTCATTGAAGTAATTGGGTTGATGCCAACGAGGAAGGGGATGATGATAACGAGGATGGTGATGAGCTCTGCATTCAATCAAACACTACCGTACAATGAAGATCGATAGCATTATGTTCCCTGTTTAACTATGATAACCTTGCTCTCTTGGTTTTACCGGTAAGTGCTTGTGCCTTCCAATGCTTGATATTTCCTGTCCTGTGTTTCTTCAGGCTTCAAATGGTTGGAGTAGTGTCTTGCTTGCTTTTAGCATCCTTTGTCATTTTTCTTTTCTCGTTTTTTATCCTGCTTGAATATACCTTAGCGTTCGTGCCTTATAAGTAAGTCCAGAATGCAACAAAGCTGCCATTTTAATGCAATTCCTTTTCCCCCCCTCTTTTTTTTTTCAGTATTAAGTTGATGTGCTTTGTTGAAGGCTGTGTTGGTATAGGTATGTCTCTGCACTTGTATTCTATCATAACTGATAACACGTTGCTCGCTTCCTGCCAAGGAAAACAGAGCGGCGCTGATAGATCCTACACGTCACACGCTTTATGAACAGGACCTGCAGTTTAGAACTATTGGAGATGGTGTTGAAATTGCTTGTAGTTAATTCATTTGTACAAACCCAAATGGATCCCTTGCGGTGGAAAGTTTTTCTGTTTTGTCTTTTGGAAACCATTTTAAGTTAATCTGAGTATATAGAAGAGGAAGGGTCAAAAGGTTTATGAGATGTTTATGTTCGTTTCTTAAAATCTCATCTAGAATGATTACGTCATTTTTAAATTCCAAACAATTCAGTTGAACTTTTCCTTGTCAGTTGCTTCCATTATCTATACTCGTAGGAATATTTTCTGCGGATTGGTTCGTGTGCTAATACCATGTGATGAAGTAAAATACAAAACATGCACGGATGGTCGTCGTTGTTCGGCCATCAACTAGGCATAAGTACCTTGTTACATTAGCAAGTAATGTTTGAATGAAATTACCGAGTAAATTTGGTAAACCAGTCTTAAATAGCGATAAAATTGTAGCTTTGGTAATCTGGTTAGTTGTCTTATGGCGGGAGCAGGCGAGCAGGTGATGAATCAAGTTTGTGCTTGTCTGGCTTGCTCTACGTGTGTAGTTTGATGTCCAATTAGCTAGTATAGTTTAAATTTTGTTGTATAGAGGTAGTCAAGTTTGTACTACGAGGAACGAGCTACAAATTATATCAAACACAAAATGAGTCTCCAAAATTTTTTTTTTAAAAAAAATAGTGAATGGGGATCATGTAATTCTTTCCAATGTACTCATTATTTTCCCTGGTTCTCTCTAGCTCAAAAAAAAAAAAAAAAATTGCCCAGTTTCTCCAATTTCATCGTTTCTCAATCTTAAATTGCACCACGATCTTAAGTAAAATTACCATTATCATCCTATATCCTGATTTGAATGTTATAATAGAACACAAGGTGAATGTCCGAGCCAGCATTAACAAAGAGCAACTATTAACTTTTCATTCATTTAAACCATTAAAAAAATCAAAATCAAAAATTTATAAAAATAAAAAAAATAATAAAATATTATTAAAAAATTATCACCAGGGCTGGCCAATGTCCACGTTAGTGTCGACAAGTCAAATTTAGTCGGATTAACAAAATTGACACAATTACAAAAGGTTTAGGACTAAATCGGCCAAAAAAAATTATAACTAAATTGATACAATTGTAATAGATATAAAATTTTTTTGATAATTCTTTCGAGATAAGTTTATGATTGAATTGGCCATCATACATTAAGTTTTTTACTTTTCGTGCAATATTGCTCCCTAAAACTAACTATTTATTATGTTTTGACATGTTAGACTACATAACAAAGTTATTTTTCGGCAGCATGCCCGCTAGTTGTGCACTAGCATAAAACGTTGATGCCAAATATTGATCTTTAGCTCTTAAAGCTTACACTTTTAGTTTGCATTTGGACGAAAAAACAAACGGCATTCCTGAAATCAAGATTGAACATTGGTCCACCGACCAATTACACGACAAAAAATAAAGTATGAGGATCAAAATTGGACACGAGTATTAGTAGAAGGACCATTTCTGTAATTTCCCCTCAAATTCTAAGTCGTGATTTCCGCTTCAGCGCCACATGTTCATCTACAATGCTTACTTAGCACTTTTTGTCAACGTTTGGACGAAAAAAAAGGAATTGGTCTTGAATATGTGACGTGGGATAAGTTTAGGGGCCAAACCCGTCACAAAATCAAGTACAAGGACAAAAAAAATAATAGGGAATGTCCAAGGTATCATTGGCAAGGATCAATCAATAATCAGCCCATTCTCCGCCAAACATAAAGACTGAACTAAGAAAATGGAGGTGCTTTAAGCTTAAATCCTATTATCCGCTAAACATATAAAAAAGATAATTGCTGAGGAGTTGGGGCGACTTACTTCCTCTGAATCTCAATGGATCACGCCCATCTCCCGGGAAATCTCTGATTCCCACGCTTTTCGTGCATATTAAAAAAAGAAAAAAACTTAGTCATGGACATATATCAATATATGTCTATACTTATACTAAACCAAAATTACTCGTGGGATTCTCCGTTTCTTGGGGGTCCACAATGGGGAGATGAAAATCAACCCGAATCATTGGGCGTACTTTATTGATATTGCTCAGAACCACCAATTCTAAGGGACGCAAGGGGTTGAGGTCTTACAATTGGTACCTTGACTAGAATTGGTTAAGGTCTTACAATTCTATAAGCATGGGAGCTTCCCGGGTAGTTTTGAGCGTATGGGGGGTTTTGTGTTGTGCATAGTGTGTTGTCGGAGGTTTGAAGGAGTTAAGGAGGAATCCCTTGTACTCCAACGTTAAATTTTATCCACAGGAAGAGCTTACATAAGCTTGATTAGTCATGGATCAGTAGATGGGTTACACTCCTACAGTGCATGCATAGGTTGACATCATACCATGAATCAATTTTCCTTTTGGACTTAAATTGGTAGTTCTTGATGCGTTTCTGCAAGTTTATTAGTTAAGAGGCCTTGGAAAACACTTGATGTCATTGTAGACTAGTATCTTGATAGCTTTTGGATAAACTGTCATCTCGTATGATGCAAAAAGAGCTCACAACTTAAGCTTTTGTGAAAAGCTAGTGTCTAACAAGTAGTTTGCTTAGTTTAATTCTCCCACTAGCAAAGGTCGGTAGCTACCTACGAAGGCAAGGGCCTAGACACCCTCACTGGCCTTTGGCAAAGGCCAAAGAGAGGACCCCATGCCAGGGTCATTGCCATCATTGTCAAGGGCCTTGCCAGCCTCTAGTGAGGACTAGGCGAGGATCCCCTCTCCAAATCTGGCGAGAGGCAGCCTCGCCTAACCATCGTCAGCCTTGGCCCTAGCTAGCAACCTCTATCGGCTAAAGAATAGAAAAAATAATATATCCACATTAGTACCAATTGTGTTGCATAGGACAATTGATATCTACGTCAATAATTTCTAGCCTAAATTGACTGAATTAGGACCAAATTGATTTAATTAAAAATTTTACAATTGAATTGATATCTTAATGCAATAGGTTCGTAATTTTTTTTGTACTTTTCCCTTCTACACAGCTTGTTTGGATAAACTCCATAGGCCATTCCACACCTAGAAAATTAAAATCAACTGTAAATTAAAGAATTGTGAGAGGGTGACGGTGCGTTACTCGCTTCGCCCCGAATGGACCCACCACGGAGTTATTTGTGGAATACCAGCTGACTTGGTCGTTAAGTTTGAAAAATAAATAAATAAAAAGCAAGTGGCAATTTGGAGGGAAAAAAGTCTCCATGGGTGGACCCTCTCGAGTCCATCCACGGTACGCCTTAATCTTTTAATTGGCAAAAAAAGTAATTTTTTGTTAACGCATGCATAAATACTTTTAACTCCATCACTTTCTAAGGATGTACAGAAACCATGATGATTTACAATTACATTATTATGCATCACTCTAGCTACATAATAATATCTAGAGCTTGCTTGCAGTAATTTGTACTTTTTCCTTTTCGCACAATCTCGATGGGCGTCTCCTTTGACTTTTTTAAACCTTAAACATCTAAAATTTTCATAATAGATAATATTCATATGCAATTTTTTCATAATCTTTTAAAATTTGAATAGTATTTCTGAATTAACAGAAAAGTATAAAAGTTACTTTTTAACTTTTGATGAGTCTAGACAAATAACCATAGTTTGAATTGACGTATCAATCAATTAATATAATTTAAATTAAATGTGATTTGCATCACGAAATCAAAGGTATCTGTAAGACTTATCTGTAAGACCGATGGGAACGCCGAGGAACGGAGGGTGCGCATTCGTCCACGAGGCAACTCGATTGAGGAAAATAGCGAAGAGAGAGAGAGACAGAGAACATCACGAGAGCTTCTCTCTCTTCCTCTCTGTCTTCTTTTGTGAGGACTGCATCGTCCTAGGATTATAGCCTTACCTTACATGTGCATTCTAACAAGCGGGACTGTATAGTGGGACCCATTTGTCATTTATATCGTGGCAAGATGTTAGCCTGATTTCACGGTGCGTGCGCTAACGTAATAATTGACAATTGATCGGAAGGTAATTGGTTCTATTTTATTATTTTCAAATTAAAAAAAAAAAAAACGAACGAAATGTGACCAACGGTCAAAAATGCAAGACCCAAGAATACAAAATACAATACGATTTATCATGTTCAAGGATCGTAAAAATAACTTTTTGGTGGGTTTAAATGTCAAATAACAAGAAAAACAAACTATTTTTTAGGCTCCGTTCTTTTTTCAGAAAATGTTGCTTTTTTGAAAATTATTTTTCAATAAATTATTTTTCAAAAAAACGTAATTATTTTTTAGTGTTCGGGTGAAACTAAAAATGAAGTAAAAAATGTTTTCCGTTGTTTGAAAAAATATTTTTCTTTATACGCTCTTTTTCAATAATTTTATTATTATTTTACTTTTTGAAATCGTTATTTATTATTTTTTAAAATTGATTATTAAATTATTATTTCTTTTTTTTATGTGTTCTCTCCTTCCTTGGCCGGTCGCTGGCCATAGCTCGAGCTTGCCTCTCTGGTGAGGCTCAAGGCTCGCTTGCCTCTAGCGAGCCTACTCAATCAACTCACTGGCGAGGTGAGCTTAAGGTGGCAAGGCGAGGGCCTCGCCAGATCGACGACGCTCGAGCATCACCAAATGACGGCAAGGCTTGGGCCTCACAAATCAACAACACTCGAGATTCGCCAAAGGCCGCGACGCTCCAGCATTGCCGATCTAGCAAGGCCTGAGCCTCACTGCCTCTGGCGACGCAAAATCGGCGAGCTCAGCTCACTTGTCACCTGCCGTTGCTGTGGCTGATAACCAGCAATAAAGGAAAAACAGCAAAAAGAAAGAAAGAAGTTGGGACTAATAAGGGGTGTGAGATAAGAGAGAATAAGTGTGGAAAATGTTTTCTATAATTTGAAAAGTGTAAAACATTTTTTTCTATTTAGAAGACTTTTTTTTCAATGAATTTGTTTTCCATAAAACGAACGTTGGAAAATTCAAAAAACATTTTCTTGAAAGTTATTTTTCGTAAAACGAACAGAGTTTAAGGAAAAAAAAAAAAAAGGGAAGCCACACCACCGGCGACACGGAGGCACTTAGTGGAGTGTAATCACCTCCAATGAAGAGTTGTCTATCTTATCATTTTTGCGGAGGAAAAGCTATTGAGGCTTTCGAAAAATAAAATCACAATTAATATTAATTTCTCTCAATGCACGTGATAGAATTTTTGACCCTGTAACACTCCGCTTATTAAGAAAAAATGGATGATTTAAATATTTTTCTCAAGATGATTGTTTATATCACTTACAAAAAAATTTAATGAATAAAAATATTTTCACAATCTATAAAAAAAGATTTAGATACAAATTATCGTGGATAATGAAAATATTTTTATTAATTAATTATTTCAAGGAATACAAGTGATTATTTTTAGACAAATGCTTTTCAAATTATTCAGTATTCATGATAAAGCCTAATTATTGGCAATTTTTTGTAGCTTCAAGATTTTCAGAAAGATACGACAGTAAATGTAAAACCTTTTATGCTTACACATGTAAACAGTTACAGTGGTATTCAAACCTATGGAAAGTGATTACGCTTGCCATGAATTTCCCCATAACCGAGTTATCAAATTCTTAACTTTTCCAATATGCATAGGAAACAAGCATGACTTCAAATGGTTTCGGCATTGGCATCTTAGCCAATTCTCATCCGTTGATGCATGTATGATTAAGATACTTTAAGAAAATCCTAATAGAAATATTGCTCAAAAAGTCCTGAACTTATTACATTTTTACCAATTCATCCCTAGACCTTTTAATCTTGACAATGAAGACCCAAACATTTTGACAATTTGTCAATTGAGTTTGTTTAATCAATTTTAACTGATATTCGTCAATGTGGACAATTTTTTATATTTTTTCTTTTCTTTTCTTTTTTCTTTTTCTTTATTTCTTTTCCTTTTTTCTACTGAGTCCGACAAGGGTCAGCTAGCCTTCATTGGGCTTGGACTGGAAAAAGAAAAAAAAAAAGAGAGAAAAAAAAGTTTAACAAAATTCAGAAACTTTTAAATTAATTATAAAAATCGTCAAGGTCAACATTGGCCATACCATATGTGGAATGACTGGTGTCCACATTAAGATTTCCATAAAAAAATTTGTTGGATGTGTTAAATTGGTACAAATGTGAAAATAATTAAGACTAAAATGACATAATAAAAAAAATTTATGATTAAATTGACACAAATATAATAAGTTTATGACTTTTTGAATAATTTTTTCCACTCTTGGCCTGTTAGAGTATCTTGTAAGATAAAGAATTCACGTCCAAAACAAAATGTCCATGGGGACCAACAATAAATCTTATTCAATGGATTTGCAGCCATTGTACACATCCCTGAGTACATTTTGTGATCCGAGGGTCTGAGTAGCTAGGAGCATCCAGAATAAAAACTTGGATATATTAACAAAAAAAGAAAGAATATAGAACGCATCTTGAGGGTACAGATTGAAAAAGACGAAGCAAGTACGCGGAATTTCTTGTGGTTGCCTTTTGGCTTCTAATGGGAGAGAATGGTCTCCCTTTGACTCTTGACCTCTGGGACCCATAAAGTTGAACGAAGATAGCTGGCTTTTGCTTAACCTCCATATCCTCAGCTAAACAAAAAAGACCATTACTTGGAGCGACTTCCTTCCCCTTAATCTATCTCTGTTCTCCCACCGTATTTAAAATATAGCCTTAGTCGTCGACATCTAATTGTTTTTCCTACAGAAAATAGACCATAGCGCTATGAGAAGAGACAAACATTCATTCAATGGATTAATAGAATTTCAAAAGAAGTGTCGATTTCAATTATGCTGCTGTTTAATTTTGTTCATCCAATCTCACTTTGGTACGAGATGATTAACTTGACAAGTTTATTGCGGTGTAGAAATAATGCAATTCCATCCCAACAAAATCCCTAAGATGAAAGACCAAATTAAGAAATGCTCTAATTTCCCAATTCCCAATCCAAAAGTCAGTGATTTCTTATGAGAATTTTGGACTCGAAATTCATGTGGGGCATCGCCTTCTGTGTGAAAAATCCTCCGTTGTACTCTCTAGCCTTAGAAATCCTCCCAGAGAGATTCATACTTTATTTTAATAGACTATTATTAATATGCTTTGTCAAATAGCAACCGGAGTTTAAACTCGGTTTTATTCGTCCAATCTCACTCTGGTACAACATAATTGACTAAACAAGTTAATTGCATTGCAGAAATAACGTAATCTCATCCTGACAAAATCCCTAATAAGATTTGAGAAATAATACATTAAGAAAGGATCCAAGAAATGCTCTAATTCCTAATTTCCAATCTAAAAGCCAATAATTTCTCGTGCCCAAATGTAAAGTATCCAGTTAAAGCATTGACATCTAATTATATTTGGGGAAATAACTTTTTTTAACTATGAAATCATTTTCCTGAACCTAAACATTAGTTTTCCATTGACTAGAAAAAAAATTTCATGGACTCATCTTCTTAAGTAATCCAAATGCTAAAACTAATAAAAATATTATTTCAGAAAATAAATTTCACAAAATAAACGAAACCTAATATCATGAAACTCTTCAAACTATGCAAAGAAAAAGAAGAGGAGATCCTCCATCTCGAACAGTGTTTTCATTGACATTTCAATCAATTCTTAACAATGATGCATGTAAACGAGACATGGATCAACAATTAAGATATATCAAAATACTGATGAGTGGCGAAAACATTTTTTGGAATAAAGAATTCACGTCCAAATGTGAATCGGCATTTCTCTCTCTTTCCGAAATGGGGTAGAGAATCCACGCTCAAAAGGGATGAAGGAATCCTGGGAAGCTCGAAACCTCGGATCTTTGATTGAACGAAGGGATGAAGCAACGGAGAAAGAAGGGGTTTTATTTTTGGGCGTGCGAAATACGTTGAGCGTCGACATGCGGGACAGGACACTAGAAGAATAGTATTGACGGTCGTTCCACGTGTCCGAGGTTAAGTGGCGTGCCAGCCCAGCAGTGGAAAAGCGGGGAGCTTGTGTCACACCTTATGCCACGAATCTCCCTTTTTAAATAGGCCTCGAGTCAAAAAAACGTATGAGCTTTCTAGCAGATTTCGTTAATGTAAGTTAGCCGTAGTACAGTCTTCTATACCGTAAAAGCTGTAAAAGCCGCCTTTTTCGGCCTCTGATGGTGTGGACCTTTGTTCAATACATAATGTAAGTTAGCTTTAGTACAGTTTAACTATGCTCATTTTGACGAGTTAATCTAAGTTCTTAGTCCAGTATAAACTTTCATACCTTCCTGGTCCTGCTTGCATTTTCTTTCTTGTACTCCAGGCTTTATCTACACAGATAGCAAGACCTTCCATCATCGGTTGGGTAATTTTGTGAGTACAAAGAGAGAAATCCCAATCATCTTGAGTTTCCGTACTTATAGCCCATCAAATTCATGAAACTTTCAATCGGGTAATTTCGATTCATACATAAGAATAACGATATAGAAATTGATGTTGGTTACAACAAAAGACCAGTCCTCATATCTTGACTAATTCGAAGTGGAGCTTCAATTGAAGCAGTTAATTTTTCAGATCAGCAACTCTATGTTTATTAGTTACTAAATCTAATCATGCAATGAAATAAGATATATATCATTGTAATGGTCCAAGCAAATTAATATCAAGTGAAGTTTAATAATGTTATGGGATAATCTATATTTAAAATTCAGAGTAATTAGTCTATGATTTAATTGCGCTTTCAATCGTATATAATTTTATATCTTCAATTGACCTACAACAACTAATGCTCTCTCCAGATTTAAGTATTGGGCTTCAGGAAGTAACCTCGCCTTAAATCCCATAATATTGAGTATGTATAGTTGAAATCGGTCCAAATTGATTTTTTGTGGTCGACTGCCAAAAGAAGAATGAGCATGTCTCAGAAAACGGAATAAAATATAAGGTACATATTGCTGTTATTTTTCTAACAAACACACGGAAAAGTACGCATTTATATTATAATAAAATTTGAAGATGATATTATTATGAATTGACTATATTAAAAATATATATAACTAATTTGATTATGTATATTATAAATATATGGACCGGCGCTGCAGAGAGGGGAAGCGGAGTGCTCGGAGATGGAGTTCTCTCTTGCGTCGGCAACACCTTGAAGACCGTGGCTCGCTCCATCACTTGTCTCTCCCTAGTCGGAAACGACCTCGCCATCCAAGCTTCTCCTTCCCAGGTCATTCCATCAATTTCTTTCCAGCACTTCTTCTTCTTCTCCGTCATCTCCGTCGTCTCTCCCACCCGCAGCTCCGGCGTGTCGCCACTGAAATCCATGCCGATTGTCGTTCCTCAGCTTCATCCTCATCGAGCGAAATAGCCACGGCAGTTGCTTATTCGTGTGTCCTGCTGAGGCGATGCTTCGTTTAGATATGCTATCTATGATGTTGTGTTAGGTATTGGGTCGTTTCGCTCGATACATAGTCCGATCGAGAAATTCGAGAATCCTTGCACCGATTGCTGAGCGCTTGGAAAAATCAATTGTAAATTATGGAATTATGAGAGGGTGACGGTGCATTGGTCGCTGCACCCCGAACGGACCCACCACGAAGTTATTTGTGGAATACCGGATGACTTGTTCGTTAAGTTTAGAAAAAATCAAAAGAAAGCAAGTGGCAATTTGGAGGAAAAGAAGTCTATATGGGTGGGACCCTCTCGACTCTATCCACGACGCGCCTTAGTCTTTTAATTCGCAAAAGAGCAATTTTTTATTAACACATGCATAAATGCATTTTACTCCATCACTCTCAAAGGATGTACAGAAATCATGATGATTACATATACATTATTAGGTATTATTCTAGCTACATAATAATATCTAGAGCTTGCTTGCACTTTTTTGTTTTTCGCACATCTTGAGGGGCATTCCCTTGCCTTTCTTGAACCTTAAACATCTAAAATTTTCATATTAGATAAATATTGACACAAGTATAAATATTCATATGTAATTTTTCATAATCTTTCAAAATTTGAATAATATTTTAGAATTAACCGAGAGGAACAAAAGTTACTTTTAACTTTTGATTAGTCTAGACAAACAACAATAGTTTGAATTGGCGTATCAGTCAATTAATATAATTAAAATTAAATGTGATTTGCATCACGAAATCAAAGACACTCGTAGCAAGCATTATAGGTCTTTGACTTATGCTAACCAGTAGAAGTGGGCAAAAGGGAGGAAAAAAAAATTATGACATGCAAATGGTAGGGAAAATGATAAAAAGCGACAACACAGGTCTGGATTTTTCATGCTATATTAAAAAATTTATGACACGCAAATTGACGTATCACCCTCCAGCTGCAGATTTTTACGAAGATAGGTACGCCAATTTGTGACGCAAATGGCGGGGAAAAGGGAAAGAAAAAACAACATGGACCTTTGACTTATGCTAACCAGTAGCAGTGGGCGTGTTCCAGACTTGTCTATCAGTAGTGCTCCCCAAGTTGTACTTGGAATCTGTATACAAGTATTTGCAGTCTTAGGAATGTAAGAACAATCAGATCGTCACTTGAATTAAGATCCAAGATCAGGGTAAAGACCTGCACAACAGCTGCTACCGTGGTTCCTATTGTTGTCGAAAAACCTATAAGAGGAGGAGTTAACTTTTATAAAAAGCATGAAAGATCGCACTTGTATAGAACACAAAACAATTCAGGCCTCCACGTCACTGAAAGATCATCAGCCCAACTCCAACCTAGAGGAATCTTCAGTCAGGCATAGACGTAAAAAGGACATGATTTAGTCATGAAGCGGGCGGCTTGCGCAAAAATAGGGATGCTCCCAATTAATGGATGAGCATATTTCCACTGGAAAAGTTCTGTAAACGGCGGTGTTCCATGTAGTCCTAAAGTGCAAACAGAAAAACATACAATGCTCATTTAAGTGGTCATCGATCTTCTCATTTCAACTGATGCACAATGAATAACTAGCATCAGATTCATACTTGGATATCTGATACCTCTTGAGAGATGTTTGCATTCTTTCCTCTCAGACGCTGGAGAGCTGCTTCAAACTCTTTTTCTCTGCCGACTCTCGCCTATAGACTGTTAGGAATACTAGTTCGGTGCTCCGACAGAAATGCACTATATCAACTCAGATACCTTTTGTCAATAGACCGTTAGGAATACTAGTTTAGTTTAAATATTGTTGTGATTTCTAAGTTTGTAAAATAAGGAACGAGCTATAAACCATATCAACTAACAGTGCGTGTATCTAAAAATGAACAAATAGTGAATGGGAATCATGTGATTCTTTCCGATGCACTCTAAATCATTTCTCCTGTTTTCCTCTAACTAAAAAAAAAATGCTTGATTTCTCTAATTATGTCATTTCTCAATTGTAAATTGCACTACGATATTGAGTAAAACTATCGTCATCATCCTATATCAAGCTTTGAATGCAATAATAGGACATGAGGTGAATGTCCGAGCTAGCATTGACAGAGAGCAATCAATTCTTAATTGTTGATTTATGTAAATGAGGCATGTACCGACAGTTGAGAAATATTAAGACACTCATGACTTGTGAGATTATCTTATGGGACAAAGAACCACATCCAAGAAAAAGGGATCAATAACCATTGACAATAAATCTTACTTTCCATAGATTTAAAATCACTTTATATGTCCTTAATTATATTGGCCACCTCAAGAGTTTGAGTTACTAGGAAAATTAAAAACCTGAATTTATTAAAAAATAGAAAAGAAGAATAGAGAACAATGTTAGGGTTACAAATTGGTGTCCGATTGTTTTGCGGAAAATTTGATATTTCTTAAAAATATTTGCCAAGAAATAATTTTCCTTGAAAATGACAGTATTTTCCAGAATTTTGCTAGAAACTAAAATTGAATTGAAAATTATTTTCTATCATTTGAAAAGGAAAATCTACTTTTAATTTCCTAAATAGAAATGCATTATACAAGCATATTGACTTGGGCATGGGTAGCGGGGAATTGAGCATGGGTCCAAAGAAGTTGGGTTCAAGACCCTAATGTTTGTGCCTAGCTCCATGGCACCTCAAGGCAAGCACAAGTCCACGAAGGCCAATTTGGAACCTTGATGTCATGCTCATGTCCTTAGTACTTGAGCCCGCATCCATCAATGTTGGACTGAGATAACCATCCTCACTCACAAGTCTCTAATAACCTAGCTGGCCTCCACCTAACTTTGTGGACCCAAGCTCGGCCTCGATGGACCCAGACTCAGTGTCAAGGATCCAGGCATGGGCACAAGGGTCTCAAGTTAGGGTATCAGGGAGCCGAGAACAAGCACCAAGGTCCCAAGCCTAACCTTTGTGAATTCAAGCTTAGCCTCGATGGATCCGAGCTGGAGTGTCAAGGATCAGGCACAAGCATCAGGGTCCCAGACTTGGCCTTGATGGACCTGGGCTTGGCCTCAATGGACTTTAGCTAGGCCCTAGTGGACCTAGCTTGGCTTGCTACTAAGGACTCAAGACAAGCATTGAGATTTCCGTGCCCAAATGCAAAGTCTCTAGTCCAAGTTTCAAAGCCTAATCATATTTTTGGAAAACAATTTTTGATTCTTTAAAAAGGAAAAATCCTTTTCCTAAATTTAAGCATAAGTTTTCCGTTGACTAACAAAAAAAAATTCTATGGACTCATTTTCTTAAGCAATCTAAACACCTGAAATATGAAAAATATTATCCCCAAAAATATTTTTTGCAAAATAAATATAGCCTAATATCCTAAAACTTTTCCAATATGCATATAAAGAGAATATGGAAATCCTCTACCCCAAACGGTGTTTCCACTGGCATTTCAATCAATTCTTGATAGTGATACATGTAAATGAGGCATGCATCCACGATGGAGATATGTTGAGACACTTATAATTTACAGGAGCATTTTGTGGAATAAAGAATCCACGTCCAAATGTGAGGTCAGCATTTCTCTTTTTTTCTAAATGGGATAAAGAATCCGGGGAGAATTGCCAAAAAAGTCCTAAACCTGTTGCGGTTGTGCCAATTCGTTCACGAAAATATTTAAATATAAATTATTGTTGAAAGTGAAAATATTTTTTGTTGACTAACTATTAGGAGCGATATCACGAGTCATTTTTTGGAAAAATATTTTTTTAATTATTTATTTTCCACTAAACAAATGGACCCAAATATAAGAATGATTACTATTTATTGCTTCGTTGATATAGAGAGGCATATGTTCTGGAGGAGTTTTTTTTTTTTTTTCCCCAATGTTCTTGAGGAGTTTGGTGGGTTATCATTTACAGCAACTTCTGATCAAGGGTATGTTAAGGTAAAAACGGCTTGGACTGAAAGCTTATTTTCAAGAAAGGCAATGGGTTTACTACTACTTTCGAATTGGATTATTTTTTGAATATCAATTTTGGGTTTTCCGGTGTCGGCCCTATTGAAACGTACAGAGTGGCTCAATGAGAAGTTATGTTTCCTTCTAATTATCTGGCTAAATATTTCCTAATTTTTAATGAATTTGTTTAATGCGAAAGTTGATATTACCTACCAAAGAAAGAACCTCACAAACTACAAAAGTATCTACTAACCCAAAAGGAAAAACTACAAAAGCTTCTTTTCGTCAATGGGTGAGATGTGTTAAGACACTCGCGAGCTGTTGGAGTATCTATTGAAAAAAGAATTCATGTCCATGAAAAGGGTCAATTACGATCAGTAGTAGATCTTACTTTTTGATATATTTACACTCACCAAATGCGTCCCTAATTATGCTATCTGCTCCAAGAGTTTGAATCACTAGGAACATCAAGAATTAAATCCTGATACATTAACAAAATGATAGAGAACGCATCTTGGGGGTACAACTTGGTGTTCCAACGCTTTCATCTATGTGTTTCTCGTGATCAAACGAAACAAGGTGTAAGCAAACGGAGTTTCTTGTGATTTGCTTTGGGCTTTTGATGGTCCACATTTGACACTTCCCTCAATTACGCATAAAATTGAGCAAAGAAAATGGAAATAGTTGGCTTCTCTTAAGCTTTAACACCCATTTCTCAGCTAAACAAAAACAATCATTGCTGAGGACTTAGAGTGACTTCCTTCCCCTGAGCTCAATGGATCAAGTCCAGCTCTCAGGAAAGGAAATCTCCGGCTCCACGACCCTTTTCACATACAAAAACATCCTTAGTCATCAGCATGTATCTATGTACTTCTATGCTAATATTGAATTAAGATTACTCTGTCTCGCTTTTCTATTTCTTCCAAATATGCCTCAGCATATAAAAGATCGTGCATCTCACTTTCCTAATGTGATTTCACTATGTTCTCGAGTGGGTTTATCTTTCGTTAAAGAAGTTGTGCACGGTTGCTTCCTCCCTTTTTGTGTATTTCATGCTTGCTTCATGTCAAGGAGTACGGCGACCTTTGTAGTTCCATTTCTTACTTGAAGAACATGTCGCTGTAGTACGTACAATATTTCTGAGGTTGGCATATGAGGATTGGGTTACGATTAAGTCTAAATCGTAATTCGCAGATCGGAAGATTAGTGAATGGGGACAATGTGATTCTTTCTCAAATTCTGTAAATCAATTCCCCAGATTCTCCATGGCTAAGGCAAAAAAATCCCCTGTTTATCTAATTTCATATGGGCGAATCAGGATCTTAACTAAGTAGTATCATCGAATTCCTCATTATTGAATCACTTAATATTCTCCTCATGATAAACGCATTTGAAATAATACTAGTACAACACAAGGCTCATCTCCAAGGCAGCATTAGGACACACATTAAAGCCAAGTTTGCAAAGAGCGAACCTCAGTATCTAGAGAACCAGAAGCTATCGCCGTTCTCTAATTCACGAAAAATGCAAATGCTATCAGGAGGACACAAGGTACAACAGTCAACCAAGGCATGTCACCAAGCAGAACATATATCAACAAGCCGCACTTGACACATCCAAAAGCAACAGCAACGAGAGTGGAGGCAAGTCGGAACCTTGGGTCTATATCTCGCCCTCCCATCTTGACAATTTTCAGCAGTCTATAGATATGCATGATTTTTGCACGGGTAGTGTTGGGTGGAACATTAGTGCACTGGATCAGTTGATTCAGGTTCTCCTCCAGGGAATCAAGACGTTGGATATATGCAGCAAGTAGATCTGCCAGCTCTGCTTGCTCTGCTTCACACCTTGGAAATAAAATCAGCAAACCACTTGTTAATCTCTTGGAAAAGCTCAAGTTTTGAACTCTTTCTACATCACATAAGATGGCAATCTTTCAAAGCTTTCAAGAACTACCACTTTAAGTTCTAAAGGAAATTTAACGCAGTATGATGCCAAGCTTCTAGTGCAGATCATAGTTAATCAGTATGCATTGTAGGAGTCTAACCTCTGTATGTACTGCAGTATGTAATTCATCTATTGATCCACGGCTAATTAAGCTAGTGAAAACTCATCTTTTCAACAAAATGGAACACCAGAGTACCAGGGGATGCCTCTTTAGCACCTATAAACCTTTCCTAAGACACTCTAACGTCAGTTAGTCACAAAACATAACCACCTAGATGCACAAAACTACCAGGAAGGCCCCTGCTTACCAGCTAGAAACAGAGTAAAGCAAACTGCAGGTCTTCTTCAAAGGAAAAGCTAATAAGACTTACTATTAATAGTTGTTCTCAATGAGTTTCTCATGACAAAAGAAAGAAGCAGAGTCGATGTTCACTTTCTTTTCAACCTTGTGATTTTAGAAAAGACATGGCAGTTATTAAGGATTTCACTTCTTGGTGTGAATCCTGCTGTATACACTTGCCAAACGGATACCATGAAAATTTACCAATTCGTAACTCCAAGAAGGCATTTTGCAAGAAACGAGCCATTTTGCATGCACCAGATATGCCCTAAATACATGCTCTGCTCGGAGTAGAGCCCATTTCTGTTCTTTGAGAGTGGAGTCATTATGAACATCTCAATTTATTAAAGGAAAAAATGAATAAACGAAAATTTCTGAGTTTCCTCAGAATCCTTAAACTTGCAGACGGAGCTGGGTTACAGATTTAGTCACTGAGGGTTACCTTCGACCATCACCATGATCAGTTGTTCTCCATTAACCTTCCCACTTTGCTAATCTCCTTTTCTTCCCGAAAATTTGGTTTCTTTGAGTGTTCGCAGAGTGCTGTCTTCTGAACGAAGTGCTTCAGGGGACTACGAGAGCAGCGTCAGCATTAGCCGACTTGGTTGGGGAGGATGGGCCAGGGGGTGGGGGTGGGGTGCTCTTTTTCTTCTTGGGGAGGGATACTCATTTTGGAGGAGGACGGCGCCCGCGCCGTGGATATAGTACTTTTTGGAGGAGTTCCGGTGGAGTGCTCGCTTGGTTTTAGATTTGATGGGGCACGTTTGGCTCATATGGATATATTTTATCCATCGATAAGACCAGCGAGGTCCATTTAGGTCTGGGATTGCCTTTTCATATTTGACGGGGACCCACCCACGGAAGCAAAAAGGCTAATCATATTTTAAATAATTAATATCACAAAAAATTTTAAATTGACATATTTATGATAAATTTATTTTAAAATAATTTTTTGATCATGAAAAATCTCAAATTGATATGTTTATGATAAATTTATCTCAAATTAATTTTTGAACCGTCAAAAACCCAAATTGATATATTTGTGACAAATATACCATCCATTAAATTGGATTAATATCATAAAAAATCGCAAAACTAATATAACTATGTCCTAAACTGGTACACTAGTCAATTATAAGTGTTCTCTAACTCAATAATTTGATAATAAAATTTAACGAAAACTAACTAATGATAAATTGATCACAAGTGTATTAATTTGGAATAAATTTGTCAAAGGTGTATAAGTTTAGGATTTTTTATGGTTAAAAAATTAGTTTGAGATAAATTTATCAAAAGTGCACTAATTTTGAATTTTTCATGAGATTAACCTTATTTTAAAGTCTACGCCTCGTCTGCACCTAGACATGAACATTGAGGGTTGTACTCGTATTACCCATATGAACCCCAGATTGCCTTCTCTATTTTTATTTTTTTATTTCTTTTTGTTAATATATCTAGATTTATATACACAGGTTCTAACGACCGAGGCTCTCAGACCCGACGATGCACTTAGAGGCATATTCAGCCACTGCAGATCCATCAAAAAGTAAGATTTATTGCTAATAGTTGTTAATCCCTTTTTTGTGGACACTAATTATTTATCCCACAAGACATTGTCATATCTATGATTATCTCAACATGTCTCACCAATCCGTGCATGCCTCATTTACGTGCATCCACAGTTGAGAATTGGTTGAAATGCCAATGGAAGCACCTTTGAAGGAGAGGATCTTCATCCTCTTTTGTTATTTATAGAGATAATGACACAAATGGTCTCTAAACATTAATTCAATATACAATGTGGTCCATAAACTTTTAAATTGTTTAATGTAGCCTATCATCTTTTATTCAATATAAAATGTGGTCCATGAACTTTTAAAATATTTACTATAGTCTCTAGACCTTTTTACATGTTAGCCTATAAACTATATGAAAATGTTTAACATTATCATGTTCAATATTATGGAATGACAATATTGAACATTTGTATATAGTTCGGGGATTAAGTTAAGCATATACCAAAACTCAAAGAATCATATTGAATAAATTAAAATTTTAGATACCACGTTGCATATTGGATTATAGTTCAAAGACCATTTGTGTCATTTTCCCTTATTTATATTGAAAAAGTTTGATACTAATATGGTATATTAGTTTAGGTAAAACTCATGGCCAAAGTAATCTCTCTCCATAAGTTTTAATACCTTTACAAGTACTTACTCATATTAGAAAAAAAGAATTAAATTTAAGCTCCATTTGTTTTGTAAAATTAAATAGTTTGAAAAATATTATCCTCAAAACAATCACTTGTACTGTTTGAAATAATTAATCATTAGAAAATTATTTTAATTATCGATAAAAGAAATTATCTAAACATTTTTGTAAAAATGAAAACATTTATTGTCCATTCATTCTTGTAAGCAATATAAGCGATTATTTCTAGGAAAATATCTATCAAATTAATATTTTTTCGTGAAATAAATGGATCATTTTTGTTTAATCTTCAAACTTTGAAAAAAATGCCAAGAAGCCACTATCACATGAAGAGACCTCATTTTCGCTAGCCACTCTCCCATGCACGAAAAGAATGCGCATTTTGAGAGAAACTCTTTCTTCTTCTTCTAAGCTTTTTTTTTCCCCTTTGGTAGGAGAAACTCAGATTACTTTGCAATAAACTTTATTTTTATGATACCCGTTGTCAAAAGACAAATCGGCATTAGCAGTGGATGTAGGCGGCACATTCCTTGCATGGATTCTCAGTGGGGTCACTTTCTCCCGACTCTTTCATGGCTCAATTAATTGTGTATTCTTTGTGAGTAATTTCCCTTTTTTAATTAAATCCTAATCAATTAACATCATTATATTAATGCACTCAATGTGAAAACAAACTAGCTCCGTCCCTGCCTGCAATGCACATATAGGTTATATTCCTGCAGCAATCCATAGACTCATTGGATATGATTTACACTGAAGGCATGGCATTATACAATGCATTCAATTCCTTTTTGAATTTAGACTTGCAATTCTGGATGTGTTCATGTGAGTATATATAGTTTGTATTATTAAGAAGTACGCATGATATTCATTTTACACTTGTATCTTGATAACCTTAGCTATCAGAGAAGGGGGAAAAACCACTATCTTCTATGATACCTAATGGGTTCAAATCTTTATATCACACAAATCATGTGCACGGCCCATTTTACATTCTAGTGAAGTATTAAGACATATATCATTTTTGAAAGTACTTGAGAAGTGTGCTTAACAAACCAGCCGTGGTCACATTTCTCAATAACTTGAGCTTTTGCGAAAGATCACTTTGCTAATTTTAATTCCTAGCTACGGAGCAAAGCGCGCAACTTGAATTGCTAAAATGTATAACTAATTTTTTTATTCCACGGGGGAGTCCTTACTTTGAGCCACTAAGGACATGTATACCCATGGCAGTCCAACCAACATTGCCAAAACAACCGCCATGGATATGTACACCATGGTCAGAATTGCTCAGCGAAAATGAGATGAGAAGATAATATCTGGACCTGGGTTTCGATTTTGTCTTTTGGTAAGGGCGGCCTTTTTTTCATAGTACTTAGAGAGATTTTTTTTAGATATTCATTTACAGTTTTTATATCACCATAATCCAAATTCTATAATATAGCCCCGTACCCCGAGCATTAGGGTATATTTGATAACATTTATGTTTCTCAAAATTTATGTTCTTTTATTCTTCGAAATAGAAAAACAACATTAGTAATGTCAACTAATTTTTCTATTTCCTAGAACAGATTAGTGGTCAGGAAATAGATTTTGAATAAAAACAAGAAATTAAAACAAAATGTTACTTATTTATTCTCTTAGGAACAATTTCTAAAACAAATCATATTATCTTCTTCTTCTTCAGCTAGAGATAAGTTTCGACGACCTTATTGAAGCCTCACCAACTAACGAGGTCAAGGCTTGACCTCACCAAACCCCTCACTGAGGGCTAGCGAGGCTCGCCCAAGCCTAGTGAGATTGCCAACTCTCATCTCTGGCCGGTCGCTGGCCATCACCCAGGCCAGCAACTAACTAGAAAATGAAGAAGGAGAGAGTGAAAAAAATAAATAAATAATAAATAAATCTCAGAAAATTATTAAAAAATTGAAAGAATTTCTAGGTCACAAAAAAATTAAGAATCATACCATGCGTATTTTTATTCTTTTTTTATTTATTTCGGGAATACAAATTTTATGCTATTACCAAACACTTTCAAATGTTCAGAAACTCTCTAAGAAACATAAATATAGAAAAAAACTATTTCTAAATATAAATTATTCTCCAGAACAAAAATATTACCAAATGTGCTTTTACCTTTTCTTGCCTTAGCTTTTCTTTTGAATTCATATAAAACACTAGTCTCATGGCTTGCGAGTTTACCACTAATTGATGGGCTAATGTCTTTCATCGAATGAAAAATGAATGATGAGCTTTGAGAAAAGAATTCATAAAAGTATTGGAAAATTGATGGTGGAGAAATTAGAAAAACAATTTCTATGTTATTGCCACTATGTAATTTTGATCATCATACTTCATCTTGTAACGAATTGGGCCCTTAAATTAATCTCTAGTTATGAGAAAAAAATTATATAGCCAATCAAATATTAACTGAATATGATGACTAAGCACTGGAGATATACAAATAGTGTTGGCGTGGAATGAAAAATCAATTATTCGGAAGAAATTACAAAACAATCCATGATTTATTCTTGATGTTTAATGTTGGTCATCGTCCTTTATTTTATTATAGATTTAGTCCTTAACCTGACTTCCGGTCCCAATTTCAAATATTTTCTTCTATGAGCAAACAAAAATTGTCAGGTAAATGCCAAATCAATACGCTAGTTTACTCAATTCGAATTTATCAAGACGATTCACGCAAAAAAATGTTGCATATATATGGTTCTAATCGGGCTTTCTTAAGATATCTAATGGTATCGCTTCTGCTCCCGCATTAGCGAATTTGTTTTAACTATTGCTCATTTATTGTGGAATAATCATTTGTTGAAGGACAATCAAGCCTATACTTGTAATGTTTCCCCCGGTTCAAATGGACCAAATACTCGAAAGTTGCTACCAGGCCATTGGTCAAGGTTTCCCAAGAGCAGGCCACGTTTCATTTCTTCATTGGCCGCCTGTCCTCCAACTACCAGACCTATCACTATTAAATTGTGGGGCCAGCGGTTGGAAACGCGCCCTGAATTTTTTTCCTTCATTTTTTTTTTTTTTTTGCTTTTTACTTGAGTTCTTTTCATTTATCAATAATTAGAAAAACACGTACCCTTTTTGTCTGTCTTTGTTGATTAATCCTTTGAAGAGGAGGAAAATTCAACAAGATACAGAAAGATTTGTAGGTTTGTTCTTTCAATATTAGAGTTCCTTTTTTTTTTTTAATGAAATCCTAGGGCTACTAAAACTTCAAAGTGGATTTTCTTTCATGAAAAAGGAAAAAAAATTATGAAGTTGCTGAAAAATAATAGAATTCAAGCAGAATTAATTGAAACAATTGGATATTTAATTATTTGCATGGACCTACATAGTTTATAGAAGGTATATCCAACACGAGTATGAGACTTATAAACAGATCAAGAATGTCTATTCTTCTTTCATTTGTTTATGTGCAAGGATGTTGAGAGTTTAATTGAGTTTAATATGTGACCCTCAGGTCAATGTCGTAGCGCAATAGACTTAAGCATGCATCTCGAACCATCTTCTCATTCCATTTCTCAACATTGCTCCCCAAGATTTGCTTTGTCGTCATAATCCCTCCCTCTATTAAAATATTTAAATAATAAATCACGCATTCATCTCAAAATTTAAACTTTTAAATTAGTTGGCAATGGTCACACAAAAAAATTCCCACATGATACCAAAATTAGGAAGTCTTGATTTCAAATCTTCTAGGTCCTCATTTACCTCCCTAATTAATCACGTTTTAAGACTCTATTCGTTTCATGGAAAATGTTACTTTTCTGGAAATTATTTTTCAGGAAATTATTTTCCAAGAAAACGTAATTATTTTCCGATATTCAAGTAAAACTTGATTTTGAAGTGGAAAATATTTTCTGCTGTTCGCTTGGGAAAATATTTTCCTTTATAAACTCTTTTTCAATAATTTTTTATTATTTTATTTTTTAAAAGCGTTATTTATTATTTTTTAAAATATATTATTAAATTATTTTTTTCTTTATTTTGTGTTCTCTCCTTTCTAGACCGGTTGCAGGCCATGCCTCAAGCTTGCCTTGCTAGTGAGGCTCGAGGCTTGCCTACCTCTAGCGAGCTCGCATGATCAGCTCACCGGCAATGTGAGCTCAAGGCGATAAGGCTCGGGCCTCACAGATCGGCATCGCGAATTATGCAGTTTCAATTCGGAAAGTAGTTGAACTACTAAGAGGAAGAAGAAGCACAACGCCATGCAAAAGCTAAGTGAGGGAGATCGATCAATTAGGGCAAGCGATTGACTTTGTTCTACTTTAAAAAGGAAGGATTCGATTGTTTTGAAGGGAACAAAGAAAGGCAAGCATGAGGGCGTTGGGTTTGTGAAGTGAGGGAAGAGAGGATTACAGTTTTTTATTTTGAAAATGGGTAAATTTGGAAATAAGTTTCCGTCTTGTGACGCTCGGGCGTTGCTGATTTGGTGAGCTCGGCTTGCCTATCATCGGTCACCGACCGTTGCCGTAGCCAATGACCGACTGAAAAAGAAAAACAGCAAAAAGAAAGACAAAAAATAAAGAAAAATAAAAAAATAAAAAAATCGATTTTATTAAAAAAATAACAAAAAAATCGATTTTATTAAAAAATAACAAAAAATTCGAATTTATGAAAAAAATCTAAAAATAAAAGAATTTATTTTTCGTGAAACGAACGCAGGAAAATCCGGAAAACGTTTTTCTAGAAGTTATTTTCCGTGAAATGAACGGAGTCTAAGCTAAAATCCAAGTGCAACCCACACTTGAGAAGAGTGTAGAGTGTTAGAATATTCAAATAATAAATCACGCATTGATCCGAAGGCTTAAGTTTTTACAACAATTTATACTTTCTTCCAAAAAAAAGGGGGTTTCTTCAGGTGTTTGTAGATTGTTGTCTTGCGTATATAAAGGCTCCATGCAAGTGTCGGGAATATTAGATCCATAAACTGCTTAAGGATGACTATGAATTTTCTTTCATTTTTTTATTTGCAAGGAAGTTGAGAGTCAAATTAAGAGTTTTAATATGTGCCCTCGAAAGCTCAGTGTCCGTAGCGCGATGAGACTTAAGCACGAATCTTAAACCGACCTCTCGTTTCACCTATCGACATTGCTCCCCCAGTATTCGTTTTCTTTTTTCTTTTTTACCCTTTCTGTTAATATTTCCAGATATTTTATTCCCGATTTTTCTACCGACGGAGACTATCGCAGACGACCTAGTAAGCGGCACACTCAGTCATTGCAAATCCATAAAAAAGACGTAAAGACCCTTGGAATGCCAAAACTTAGTAAAATGGGATACTTAAGTGCCAAAAGTTATAAAAGGTACACTTAAGTGCTAAAATCGGAGCAAAAGAGATCAGTTAAGTACCAACAGCAAAAAATTCCGACCAAATTGCCACGTGTCCATTTTACGACGACCTCATTTGCTGACGAAGCATTTTTTTCAAAATAAAAAATCCACATCACAATTTTAATAAAAAAAATTGTCCATGTCAAATTTTAAAAAAATTAAAATCGATTTTATTAAATAAAAAAAACAGAGAGAGACGCCGCCGTCGCCGCCCCACCCTCGTTGGGAAGGGTCGGCGATGGTGGGAGAGAGTCAACCGAGGTCGCCGAGCCTCGGCCACGGGCCCTCGCTCAGCCGAGCCAAGGGCCGCCGGCTGCCCAGACCACGCCGAATCTGGGGGACTGCGCGGTCTGGGCGACCGGTGGCCCTTGGCCCAGTTAGGCGAGGACCGGTGACCCTCGCCTCGCTGCAGGCCGACTGGGGCCCAGCGACCCCAACTGACCCTTGCCCACCGTCGCCAACCCTTCCTAGTGAGGGTGGGGCGGCAACAGTGGTAGCGGCGAGGGCTACACAGCCCTCGCCGGATCCCCCTTCCCCCCTTTTTTTTAATAAAATTGATTTTATAATAATATATTTTTAATTATGTAATATTATGTAATTAATAATTTTTAAAATCCACGTCAGCACAAAACGACGTCATTTTGGCTGATTTTTCGCCAACTCAGTTTTCAACAAGCCACGTAAGCAAGAAAATTAATAAAAATTTCCCACGTAGGATAGGGTTCCGACAACTTGGCACTAAAGTAATCCATTTATTTTGAAAAGTGGCACTTAAATGTCTTTTCGTGTCAAGTTTTGGCACTCGAATTGTACTTATGCCCCATCAAAAAGTACGACTTATTGCCGACAGTCATTCATCCTTCTGTTTTTGTTTTTTGTTTTTCCTTTACATGGATATTTTATCCCGGGGGGCCACGAGAGACTTCCACAGCCATGAGCGTATGGCATGTCTCATTTACACGCGTTGACGGTTGAGAATTGGCTGAAAAAGAAAGCATAAAAGTATTGAAAAATATATCAGGGAAAAATTACAAAACCGATCCCTATATTACGGCTATTATCCAGTTTTGGTCATCATTCTCTATCTCATGACAAATTGGATCCATGGACTAATTTTCGATTATAATTCTGGGAAAATTTTATATAACTGTCCAACTATCAACGGGATTTGTTGACTAAGCGCCGGAGGTACACAACGGGATGTGCTTTGAATGTAATTATAGAACACGAGCTGAATATTTGAGCCAGTTTTGGCAAAGAGCAACCAATTCTTAGCCGTTGATTCGTGTAAATGGGACTTGTATTGATGATTGAGACATGTTGAAACACTCATGACTTGTGAAATTATCTTGTCAAACAAAGGACCATGTCCACAGAAGGAAAATTGTTCAAAAAATCAAAAAATTATTGCATTTTTGTCAATTTAATTTTAGAGTATTTTTCAATTACCGGGATTTGTCCTAGTAGCTATCTTTCTCACATGGGAAGTGAGAGGTGGGGGTTTCCAATCCTCACCTTCTTAGAGAGTTGAAGTGGGAATGATTTAATTTTGATCGTAAATTTCAACTCCCACGCCCTATAAAAAGAAATGGGAAAAGTCCAAGAGTGAGACTTAGAATATGATTAAAGTAAAACTGACCAAAAAAAATCCTTAAGTTTTCAATTTTTTCTATTAAATCATAAACATTTTCACTGAGAGTAAGAATTAGAGTAGGAGTAGAATTAAACCGACTAAAAAAAAAAATCTAAAGTTTTCAATTTTGCCAATTGAATCATATATATTTTTATGTTTTGTCAATTAAGTGTGTTTAGCCAATTTTGGCAAGAAATCGCTAACATGTATGACAATCATCTTACGTGACACGATCTAACATGGACAATTTCTATTAATATTTCAACATTTTTATCAAATTTTTTATTTTATTTTTTATTCTTGTTTCTTTTCTTATCTTCCTTTTTTTTTTTCCAAACCCTAGCCAACGAGTCTCTAGCTGATAAGCAAGGGCCAACAACCCTTGCCGACCACAAGCAAGGGCCTTTGCACACTCGCCAAGATCTAGGCAAGGGCTACAACACCCTCACCCATCCCAATCGAGGGTTTGGGAAAAAGAAAAAATATCTAAAAATTTGAAAAAAAAATATTAAAACATTATTACAAATTATTCACATTAGTGTCGGTGAACAGCTAGCCTACACATTAGCGATTGACCGGATGGATTCAATTGGCAAATTGTAAAGATGTTTAGGATTCAATTAACCAAATTAAAAGATTTAGGCTTGCAAAAGTGCAATTAATTTCGAACTTTCTAGACAATTTTTCTCATCCAAAAAAAGATGGGTCAATATCTATCAGCAATAGATCTTACTTTTGATAGAATTTTTTATTGGTACTTTCAATAGACTTAAAACCACCGAATATGTCCTTAATTACATTGTCTGCTTCAAGAGATTGATTTAGTGGGAACATCGAGGATGGAAACCTAAATATGTTAACAAAAGGAGAAAAAACAATAGAGAAGAAATCTAGGGGTAGCAAATTAATATCACAAAACTTTTTCAATAGGCATAGAAAGAGAGGATGGAGATCCTCGGCGTCGGGCGATGTTTCCATTCGCATCTCTATAAAGTCATTACAATGACACATGCAAAGGAGGTATGCATCAACGGTCGAGATGCGTTGAGATACTTATGGCATGTGGGAGCGTCTTGTGGGATGAAAATTCCACGTCCAATGAGATCTATATCAACAGTGGAGATGGATTAAAATACTCGTGATATGTGGAATCATCTTGCGAGATAAAAAAAAAAAAGTCCACGTTCATAAAAGGGCGTACTTATAGAAAATCGGGAGTGATAACTACGTTGATTATTGACACGCGGGGTAGGACAATATGAGAACGAGAAAATATTAGGTATCCTAAGAGTGCCACGTCATTCCTACTCTGAACCATTCAAAAATCGCCACGTGTCCTCAGTCCCACGGATCATTGAAAATTCCTTTGTTTCTCCTCTTTCTTGTCTCTCGTCTCTCTTCTACCCCTACTCCTGCACTTGCTTTCTCTCTCTCCTCTCTCCTCTCTCATCCCCGCACTTGCTTTCTCTCTCCTCTCTCTCACCACTCTCCCTCTTCGCCATCCCCTCATTCGACCGACCAACTTCACGACGGTGGAGGCACTCTTTCAAGGTGGAGGTGGAGGTCGCGCGGTGGCTCGTGCGATGAGCCACCGCACCCAATTCACGAACTTTGAGGCGGCGGATGCAAACTTGAGACGGAGCCGCTCGGTGGCTCGTCCGACAAGCGATCGTGGCCTCATCCAACCGACGAGCCGCAGCGCCACCCCTTTGGCTGCGCTGTCACCGAATCGCTGCCCTTCGTCCGATGATGGTTTAGTGGGAGTAAGAGGGGGCGGCGAAGAGAGAGAATCGAGTGAGAGAGAGGAGAGAGAAAGCAAGTGCAGGGGTAGGGGTAGAAGAGAGACGAGAGAGAAGAAAGAGGAGAAAGAAAGGAGACTTAATGACCCGTGGGACTCGAGGACATGTGGCGATTTTTGGATGGTTCAGAGTATGGATGACATGACACTTTTAGGGTACCCAATATTTTCTCAGAACGAGAATAGTGTTGAAGCCTGTGCCACGTGTCCGAGGTTGAGTGCCACGTCAGCCCAGCAGCTTGAGAGGGGAGCCTCCTTGGAGGCTGGGTGACGTACTCGCTTACGTTAGCCACTTATCTGAGTCGGCTCAGATTGCCGCTTTGAGATTATTGAGCAGCTGTGGTGTGTGTGGCCAGGCGCCCTTTCCCTCTGCTCTTCCTATGTAAGCCTTAGTAGAGGTTGCGTGCTTCCTGCTCGTAAAAATATTTTGTGCTGTAGATTCCTATGAATAAAGCAAATTACAGTACGACGTAATGTTATTCTCACGAACATCGACCGTATGTCAGAATGATTTCTATCTAGTACTTTGTCGATTGCAGCGCATTGGTATTTGAGGAGTTTCACGGGCTGTAATTTGCGGCAACCTCGGTCAAGTAAAGTAAAAACGGCTTAGGTTGAAAGTTTATTTACCGACCAAAGGGGGAAAAAAATTCGACTTGAATCTTAATTTTGGGTGGTTCGGTGTCGACCTGTTGAAACATGAAAAGTGGCTCAATGAGAAGTTGCGTTTCCTTCTATTTATCTAGCAAAAATATTTTCTAATTTTTTTATGAATATGTTTAAACTTCATATATTACAAGAATATCTTCTTTAATCAACAGGTGGGATATGTTGAGACACTCATAGTCTTGTGGGACAATGAATCGACGTTCAGGGAAAAGGATCGATGATTATCCACATTAAATCTTACTCTTCGATGGATTCTGTAAATCGAATATGTCTCTAATTACATTGTTCTCTCCAAGAGTTTTGAGTCATTAGGAATATCAAAAATAAAAACCTGGATATATCGAGAAAAAGAGTAAGAGAACAAAACTTGGGGGCAAAAATCGGTGTTCCAATACTCTCACCTTTGAGTTTCTCGTGATCAAACAAGAGAAGGCGCGAGCAAACAGATTTTCTTATATTGAACCAAAATTACTCTCGTCCAAATATGCCCCAACATACAAACGGACTTGTATATCAGTTTCCTCTTTGTTATCGAATGGGTTTATGTTTCATCAATAGAGTTGTGGCTGATTGCTTCCTCTCTCACATATGGTATGCTTCCTTTATGTCAAGGAGAATCTCAGGCTCAGTTATTTTCATTTGGGACTTGAAGTACATGTCAAGGGATGTACAATATTTATGAGGATGGGATAGGAGGATCAGGTTATGAAGTCTATCTAAATTGCAATTTGTGAATTGAAAGATTGTGATTCTTTCTCAAATTCTCTAAATTAATTCCCCCGATTCTCTATGGCTAGGGGGAAAAATCCCTTATTTCTCCGATTTCATATTATTGTGTTAGGGTCTTAACTAAGAAGTATCATGGCATATATCATCATTGTACATGCTGCTACATGATGTACAAAGTATTTGAAGTTATAATAGTACAACATAAGATTCATGACCGAGCCAGCATTAGGACACACATCAAAACCAACTTCGCAAAGAGCAAACCACAACATCTAGAGAACTAGAAACTATCACCATTCTAATTTGCAACAAGTGCAAATGCCATCAGGATATAAAGAATGACAATTGCTCAAGGCATCTCTCCAAGCAAAACGTACACTAGTGGACCGCACTCGATGCTTCCAACAGCAATAGCGACGAGAGATATGCATGAACCTTGAGTTCATATATTGCCCTCCCATCTTGATGATTTTGAGTAGTCTGTAGATACGCATGAATTTTACACACGTAGTATTGGCTGGAACACCCATCAACTCGTTGACTTGACTTAAGAACTCCTCCAGGGAATGAAAACGTCAGATAGATATGCAGCAATCGGATCAGCATTCTCTGCTCTACGTCTTGGAAATAAAATCAGCAAAATACCTGTTAAGTGTGGTCTTTTGGAGAAGTTCGAGCGTTCACCTCTTTCTGCATAATGTAAGGCAACAGTCTTTCCTAAAGCTTTCAGAACTACTGACTTAAGTTCAAAAGGAAACTGATGCGCGGTATGACACCAAGCTCCTGGTGCATATTGTAGCTGTCTTTGCATTGCAAGAGTCTAACCTCTGCATGCACTACGAGAGTGCAACCCATCTATTGATCCACAGCATTAGCACTCCAGCATTTTGATTCCACGGAGGAGTCCGCTTCAAGCCATCAGTGAAATGTGACGTGCGGACCCTTAGAGTGCCAATACTTGACACAGGAGACACTTAAGTGCCAAAAGTTCGGAAATGTACACTTAAGTGCTAAAATCGGAGCAAAAATAATCAATTAAGTATCAATGGCGAAAAAATCCGACCAAACTGCTACGTGTCATTTTCCAGCGATTTTATTTGCTAATGGAGCAATTTTTCAAAATAAAAAATCCACGTGGCAATTTTATAAAAAAAGAAATTGTCCAAGTCATACCAGAAAAAAAAATTTAAAAATCGATTTTATTTAAAAAAAAAAAGGGGGAAGGGGAGGTTCGGGCGAGGGCTGTGCAACCCTCGCCGCCACCGCCGTTGCTGCCCCACCATCACTGGGAAGGGCCGGTGACGGTGGGGCGAGGGTCAGTCGGGGCAAAGGCCGGCGACCCTTGCCTCGGATCTGGGCGAGGGCCCGCAAGCCCTTGCCGCAAGTTAGCCGAGGTCGCCAGCCACTGGCTAAGGCCCGACGACCCCAACTGACCCTCACCCCACCGTCGCCAACTCTTGCCGGCAATGGCGAGGGGCGAGAGGTGACGGCGGCAGCAGCAAGGGCTACACCGCCCTCACCCAATCCTCCCCTTCCTCTTTTTTATTTTTTAAATTAATCAATTTTATAATAATATATTTTTTAAGTTATTTAATATTATTTAATTGATACATTTTTTAAATACCATGTCAACACAAAAATGACGTCATTTTGGCTGAGTTTTTGCTAACTCAGCTTCTAGTGAGTCACGTAAGCAAATTATATTATTAAAATAAACCATATCAGATTTTCGGCGGCCTTCGTCAGAATTGGCACTTAAGTAATCTAATTTTCAAAAAAGTGGCACTCAAATTATATTTCGTAACTTTTGACACTTAAACATCCCTTCGTGTCAAGTTTTGACACTTGAAATGTAATTTTATCGGTGAAATGTATACCCATAGTGATCACACCAATATTGCCAGCCTCGGTCATGCTTATGTACACCCTGGTCAAAATCATCCAGCTGAAATGGCAAGACAAGATTTGGACCTAGGGTTTCGAGTTTCTTTGGAGGAGGCATTTTTTTTAATACTACTTAAGAGAGATTTTTTCAAGCATTTACTTACAATTTATCGCATCACTGTAACTCTTATTTTACAAATTAGACTCAGTATTGTGAGTATTACCTTTTCTTCCTCTAGCTTTTCTTTTCTAGCTTTTCTTTTCTATCGGAATAGAAAAGTAGTCGCATGACCTGTGACATTTATCATTAGTCAATAGACTAGTGTTTTACATGAAATAAAAAATGAACAATGATCTTTGAGAAAAGGAACATATAAAAGTATTGAAAAATATATCAGGAAAAAATTACAAAACCAACCCCTATATTGTTGCTACTATCCAATTTCGGTCATTACAAATTCGATCCATAAACTAATTTGATTATAATTTTGGGAGAAGTTTATATAACTGTCCAAATATCAACGGGATATGCTGACAAAGTGCCGGAGGTACAAAACAGGATATGCTTTGAATGTAATTACAGATCACTAGTTGAACGCTCGAGCTAGCATCGATAGAGAGCAACCAATTCTAAACCGTTCATTTATGTAAATGAGGCTAGTATTAACAATTGAGCTACATTGAAACACACATGACCTGTGAGATTGTCTTGTCAGACAAAGGATCATATCCCTAGAGAGAAAATTGTCTAAAATGTCTTAAATCTATTGCACTTTTATCAATTTAGTCTTAAAACTTTCAATTTTATCAATTATGTCCATCTAATCAATTTTGACCACAAATCACTAATGTGACAGCAATTGCCTTATGTAACACAGTCAACATTAATGTAGACAATTTTTAATAGTATTTTTTTATTCTTTTCTTTTTATTCTTTTTTTTCCTTACTTTTTTTCCAAACCCTGGCTAGTGAGTTGTCAACTAACCATTGCCGACTATAGGCGAAGGCCAACGACCCTCCTTAGCCACAAGTGAGGGCCTCGACAGCCCTCGCCTAGCCCAGGCGATGGTTTTATAATTAAAAAAAAGGAAGGGCAAAAAGAAAAGAACAAAGAAAATAAATAAAATAAAATAAAATAATTCAAAATTTAAAAAATACTAATATATTATGAAAAATTATTTATGTCAACACCAGATGTACCCCATAAGACAACTAGCATCCATATCAGTGATTTTTAATCATAAATGACCAAATGGACTCAATTAGCAAAACATAAAATGTTTAGAACTTAATTGATAAAATTAAAAAATTAAAGACTGAATGGCAAAAGTGAAATAGATTTAAGACTTTTTGGACAATTTTTCTTGTCCAAAGATGGGTCAATAGCTATCTACAATGGATCCTACTTTCAATAGATTTAAAATCATTGAATATGCCGTTAATTACATTGTCCGCTTTTTTCTTTTTTTTTTTGGTTGGTAACTACATTGTCTGCTTCAAGAGTTTGATTTACTAGGAACATCGAGAGTAAAAACCCGTAATATATTAACAAAAGGAGAAAAAAGAATGGAGAACAAATCTACCGGATGCAAATTAATATCATCAAACTTTTCCTATAGGCATAGAAAGAGAGAATGGAGATCCTCAACTTTAAATGATGTTTTCATTAGCGTCTCAATCAATTTGTAACAATGATACATGTAAATGAGGCATGTATCAACATTTGAGATACATTGAAATACTTATGACCTGTGGGAGCGTCTTGCAGGATGAAAATTTCACATCCAATGGGGCCTGTATCGACAGTTAAGATGCATTAACATACTTATGATATGAGGGATCATCTTGCGGGATAAAAAATCCACGTTAAAAGGATAAAAAAACCCTAGGAGCTTGAATCCTGGAATTTGATTGAATGAATGAATGAACGAAGGAATGAAGCTAGAGAGAGGGGTTTTATTTAGGGTTTATAATATGAAGAAGCGTACTAATTTATATTATCTATGGGAAATTTTGAAAAAAGAATCGGAAGTACCCAAATTTTTTTAAAATAAAGGCTCAAAGGAGACCTTGTTTTAAATAAAAGCTTGAAGTGCCATTATTTTCTCAAATAAAAGCCTGAAGTAAATTTTATTTTAAATAAGGGCCTAGAGTGGCTATGTCTGTTTCAAATAAAGGCCTAACTTTCTGATAGTTAAGAGTATTTTCATCATTTACCATTTACCGTTTTCTTTTTCCTTGTTTTTTTTTTTTTTTCTTTTTTAAATCCGGTCTTCTTCTTCCTATGTGACCCTTACTAGCCACAAATGAGGCGACCCTTGCCCTGAGAGAGGCCCTCGCTAGATCTAGCGAGGTTTGACGTCACCCATGCCGATGAGGGCCAACCTCACAAATGCCACGAGGGGCGACCTCCCCCAGGGCAAGGGTCCCCTTGCCTAGATGGTCGGCAAGGGCTTGACAATCCCCGCCAGATCTGGCGAGGTTCAACCTTGTAGATGCTGCAAGAGGCGACCTCCTCCAAAGCGAGGGTCGCCTCGCCTAGGCGAGTCCATGCCTCGCCTATGATCGACAAGGTTGGCCCTCACCCAGCCCTCTATGGGCAACGCCAGTGGTTGGCCGACCATCAACATAGAGGAAGAAGAAGACTAGAAAAAAAAATAAAAAATAAAAGACCATTTGGACGAAAACTTGGAAAATTTACCCGGCCGACAATCGGCGAGCCTTTATTTAAAACAATCAAGATCATTCAAGCTCTTTTTTGGAATCTTTTCTTTTTTCGTGATAAATTTATTATATATATATGTACCGGTTTGAAATTTTTTGTAGTCAAAAAAATTTATTTGGGATAAATTTGTCATAAACATACTAGTTTGGAGTTTTTTGTCATAAAATATTAATTTGAAATAAATTTATTATAAGTATATTAGTTTTGGATTTTTCTGAATATTAATCGAAAGAGAACGGGGCGCCAAGTATTTGACACGTGAAACAGGACAATGAACTATTGAAGACGTGTCCGCGGTTGAGTGGCACGCCAGCCCGGTTGTGCGAGAGGGGAGCTTGGAGAATGGTTGATGCAAACGCTTGCATTAGCTAAACTGGCCATTTCTCTAAATTCGGCTCAGCTTTCCGCTTGGAGACCATCGAGCGGCTGTGATGTAGTCTGGTGCCCTTTTCCTCCTCTTTCAATGTAAGCTTTTGTAGATGTTGGCATGTTGCGTGCTACCTGCTCGTACAAATATTTTACGCTGTAGATTCCACCGCGATGAATAAAGCAACTTACAAGTACAATGTAATGTTATTATCACGAACATCAACAAAATATCAGAAAGGTTTCTATTTAGTACTTATGTCGATTGCAGCATATTTGTATTTGAGGAGTTTCATGAATTATAATTTACAGCAACTTCAGTCAAAGTATATATTAAAGTAAAAACTGCCAGGGCTAAAAGTTTATTCTCAAACAAAGGAAAAAGGGTTTACTCATTTCGATCTGAATTATTTTTGAATCTTAACTTTGGAAAGTCTGGTGTCGACTCCACTGAAAAATGGCTCAATGAGAAGTTGTGTTTGCTTCCATTTATCTAGCGAACTATTTCTTATTTTTTTATGAATATGTTTAATGCAGGAGCTGATGATACTTACGAAAGAAAGAAGATCACATGTTACAAAAGTATCTTTTTATGTCAACAGGTGAGATACGTTGAGGAACATTGCGACTGTATAATCGAGACCGGCCGGGTGGGCTACTCAAATCTCAATCTATACTCATAGAGCTGATTTCTGAAGTACCATTCTTACCCCTCTCTCTCTCTCGTTTTCCTTCTATCTGGTTCTGCAAATTCGGAATTTGGGAAGGCTGATTTCTTTCACTGATTCTACCCAGGAATGGTGATGACTGGTGACTTTTTACAAACCCCACCCCCCCCCCCCCCCCCCCCCGGGGAACCACGTGTGAGTTGTCCAACTGATGCCGCTGTTGTTGCTTTGTCTTAGCATGACAAATTCATCTTGTTTGCACGAACGTGCCTTGACTGGCGCTATTAGCCTCATGGTATTGGGGGACAAAGAATCCACGTCCAAGAAAAAGAATCAATGATTATCAACAATAAATCTTACTCTTTGATAGATTTATAGCCATCGAGTATGTCCCTAATTACATTGTTTGCTTCAAGAGTTTTAGTCACTACAATCTATCGAAAATAAAAACCTGAATATATTAACAAAAAGAGAGAGTAGAGTCATCCATCCAAAAGAGAAGGGAAGGGGGCTATGGGTTTGCAAACCCGCAGTTCCATTTCCTTTGAAAATGGTAAGATTGTTGACGCAAGAAGGAGTTGATTCGTATCATCATGAATTAGTTATATAACATATTTTATATACTCACTTGTATTAGTTATCAAAGGGTCCTAATAAGGTGAGGGAAGAGTATGCTATGTGGTAATGTTCCTCTGGCATTACGACATTTACATAAAGGACACTACAGGCATAAATAACCTCTTTAGTATAAACACACGGTTTTACCTCCATTATGTAAAAGGTATTTAAACTAATATTAGTACAACACAGGGTCATGTCTGAATATCAAAACCAACTTCGCAAACAGCAAACCATAACATCCAGGAAACCAAAAACTATCACCATTCTCTAATTCGCAATGAATGCGAATGCCATCAGGATACAAAGAAGGGCAATCGGCCAAGGCTTGTCACTTAGCAAGATGTACATTAACAGGCCACATTTGATGCTTTCAAGCCCAGCATCGATGAGAGTGGACCCAAGTTGGAACCTTCGATCCATCATATTTTGCCCTCCCATCTCAACGAGCTTGAGTAGCCTGTAGATACGCATGATTTTTGCACAGGTATTGTTGGCTGGAACACCCCTCACCTCGATGACTTGATTTAGGAACCCCACCAAGGAACGAAGACGTTGGGTACGTGGAACGATTCGATCTGCAAGCTCTACTCCACGCCTTGGAAATAAAATTAGCAAACCAGTTGTTAGTATGAATTGCAGGAGTCTAACCTCTCTACATGTACTGGATGTGTTTAACCCATCTAGGGATCCATGGCTAATAAAGCTAGTGAAAACTCTTCTTTTCGATAATACGGAACGCTGGAGTACCAGGAAATACCTCCTTAAGGCCTACAAACCTTTCCTAACTTTCTTTTACAACACTTATTCACAAAACAAGATCACCCATACGCAATGCTTACCAGGTAGAAACAGAGTAAAGCTGATTGCAGGCCTTATCTTTTCTTAGGAGGAAAGCTAATAAGATTTTCGATTACTAATTTGTTCTTAATATGAGTTTCTGTTGACAAAAAGAAAGAAACAGAGTGTGTATACAATCATGTCCCTTCGTCAATGCGACAGATTTTTTCCCTCTTAGAAACAGAGTGTATACATAACCAGACAAGGCCCACGCTTACTGGGTAGAAGCCAAGTCTTGGCTAGAAGCTAGAAACCGAGTATTGGGTATTCAGGTAGACGACTCAAGTAGAAACGAAGGCTCAAGCTACCCGAGATCAGGTACAAGCTCAGTGATCTGTCTTGTATCGAGCATGAACCTGAGTTTTGGTCCGATAGTGTACCCAGGTCTCGTTTTCTAGCTTCTACTAGAGACTTAAGTACCTTACTCCCAACTCTTGTTTTCACAGTTCTACACGTAGAATTGAGCTCTCAGGAGCTGAACATGCAAGATCAAAATGCATCGCGACAACTTCGCCTTAGAATAGGTAGGTTTTTTCCTGACAAAACAGCATTCGCATAATGGAATACGGTGGACATGATCAGACAGAGGTTCAGGAAAGAAAATCAAGATTTGTCATGATTTTGAGGTCGCAGAAGAGGTTATGATATGCTTGATGTCAGGTCTTAGATAGTTCACATATGTTTGAGGTCGCTGAAGCTTACCTCCAACCACCGAGATCATTAGGATTGTTCTCCATTAAACTTCCGAGGTCACCTCCCTGGAGATACGGAGAAAAAGAAATGTGGAAAAGAGTGATTCGCCTGAAATGAGTGCTTCTGAAGTAGAGGCCGCAGTCGAGTTTTGGGAGAGAATATGGCCACTTCAATGTGATGCCAGAGGGGGGAATAGGGGAGGATGATTTTTAAAAAAATGCCGGAGGTGGCTAAAGAGGATGATTGAGAAATATTCCTGTCGCTCCTGTAGCTATCGGTATCGACATGTTTTTTTCTCGCATTTTTTTTTTCTGGCATTCCACCCGCTTTTGCTGACTTGCCATATTGCCATCTTTTGCCATTGCCATTTTACTAATCCGCCGGGCCCGCTTTTGCCATGCCTTTGCCATTGCTATTTTGTCGCCATTTTACTCCGCCTTTGCCATTGCTATTTTGTCGCCATTTTAATCCACAGGGCCCTGCTGAATAGCTCCCCTTGGGTCCTCCTACAATACAGCCCACGGGAAAGAAACAAGGCCGCGGATTGGACCGCCAAAGCCCATCGAGAACAAGCCCTTCCCGAAAACTGGGTTGTGCAACCCCCTTTTCCTCTTTTAGATATATTATGTATGGATATTTCCCTATCACAAACTCACTTAATGAGATCGTAATGAAATGGTTTTTTTGCTGACCAAAAAAAAAAAAAATCCGCCGGACCCGCTTTTGCCATTTTACTATCGGCCCGCTTTATCTCGGCATTTCTCGCCCTCGTTGGCCGTTCGATTGAACTTTGCCGAGGTCAAAAAAAAAAAAAAACTTTTGCTGAGGTGGCGGAGAAAGTCGCGATTTCAGTTTTTTAGCCGTTTGGCTAAGGGGGTGAAGCGGAGGATCGAGAGGCCTTGAGAGCTTTTCTCGAACCGGGAGAGTTTTGGTCTTTTTAAAAAAGTTCCTACCAATAATGATCTTAAATTAATTTACATATGATAAATTAAACATAAATTAACTTTTTAATCATGATAAATCTCAAATTGGTACATATAAGATAAATTTATCCTAAACTAGTATTTTAACCCCCAAAAACTTTAAATTTGTACACATGTAACAAATTTACTCCAATCTATAATCTCAAACTAATACACTTATAATAAATTTATCATCCATTAATTTTCATTAAATTTTACTGTCGAATTGCTAAATTAGATGACATGTGATAGTTAACGGATATATTAATTGAGGGTTATACTATCCGTTTATCAAAGTGTACTAGTTTTGTATTTTTTTATTATATTAATCTAATTAATTGATGGTATATTTGTCACAAATGTACCAATTTAGGGATTTTGGCAGTTAAAAAATTAGTTTGAAATAAATTTATCAAAAGTACACCAATTTTGGATTTTTTGTGGTCTGAAAATTAGTTTGGGATAAATTTATTGCGTATGTACAAGTTTAGATTTTTTTTTTCTGATATTAACCATTTAAAAAATAGTGAAAAGACCCCATCACATGTCGCCTTCACCCAAAGTCTCAACTTCAACATTCAATTAAAAGGACCGAGCATTATACGGTACAAAAACAAATGCTTTGCATAGACAGTTTTCAGATAAGTTTGTATAGAAGCAATATTAAAAAGAGTAATATGTTCACTTGGGAAACTATTACATGATATAATTCTCTCTTCGACTTGAAAATGATAATTGATATTTTTTTTGTCATATATAATTGGTATTTACGCATTAATGCATCAATGAGAAATATATCAAACAAGTTAAAAGTCAAAATTTTATTGTGAGTACAGTGAGGTTTGTTTTATTTATTTATTTTTTTTTGTAAACTTAGAAAGCTTGCAAATAATGATAAGTTTTATAGAAATTCATGTAATTGGATAATTTATGAAAGAGATAAGTGTACCATAAGTCATACCTCCCGTGAAATTTGCCTAACGAAAAATGTTGACGTGTCATTTTTTATTGATTTCTTCTCTACATCTTAGTCAAATGAGATTAAAAAAGATGAAAATGCCCTTCAATTAAAAAGTTTGGACTAAATGTGTTTTAAATGGCATAGTTTGGGATTTTTTGTGGCACAAAAAAAGGTTCAAGGTAAAATTGTCCCAAGTGACATAATATGAGGTTTTTGGTAGCAAAAAAAAAAGTTTAAGGTAAAATTGTCCCAAATGGTATAGTTTGGGGTTTTTGATGGTACTAAAAAAATTTTAAGGTAAAATTGTTCCAACTGACATAGTTGGAGGTTTTTTGCAATAGTTTCCCTTAAAGAAAAGAGCCATGGGGCTCTCACTGGTGTGCTATCGCTACTATCACCAAAAAAGGCTAGTGGAGGTTGCCAAGGCCTGTCAATGGCTGACAAGGGCCAAGCCCTTGTCCCTGAGGAGGTGCAACCCTCACTCTAGATTTAAGTGAGTGTCACTAGCTAGGGGTGTATGAAAGAATTGGGAATCGCTCGTACCACCGGAATCGATCGATTCTCGATTCCAATTTGTTGGGCATAAGTACCCTTAGAGTGCCAAAACTTGGCACAGGGGACACTTGAGTGCCAAAATCGGAGCAAAAATGATCAATTAAGTGCCAATGGCAAGAAAATCCAACCAAAATGCGATGTGGCAATTTTTCGACGATCTAGAGTCGAAATGGCATCGTTTTAAGGTGCTGACATGGCTAAATAAGCCCAAAACAATGCTATTTTGGCCAAAGTTTTATTTTTAATATAAATATTAAATTAATAATATTAAAAGTGAAAATTTAGGGGGGGGGGGGGGAAGAGCCCGCCTATGGCCGCCGCCCATCGCTGGTGAGGCGGCGCGATAGATAGCGAGGGCCGAATAGCCCTCCCCAGACGTTGGAGAGGGCAACGACCCTCTCCCAAATCTGGGTGAGGGTCAGCCGCCCTCGCCCCGCCTAGGCGAAGGTCGCCGAGCCTCGCCCTAGCTTGGGTGAGAGTCGCCAACCCTCTCCCAAGCGCCGACGGCCTTCGCCAGGCTGAGGCGAGGGCAGCTGACCCTCACCCAAATTTGGGAGAGGGTCCCGCCCTCTCCGGCGTTTGGCAAGGGCCATCCGACCCTCCCATCGGACAACATCGACCTGTGCCCAGGCATTAGTGACCCTCGCCATCCATCGCGCCACCCACCAACGATGAGGCGACAGCCACAAACGAGCTCTGCCCCCCCCCTCGCCTTTTTTTCTAAATTTTCTCTTTTAATATTATTTATTTAATATTTATATTAAAAACAAACTTTAACCAAAACGACATCGTTTTGAGCTGATCTAGCTACATCAACACTCAAAACGACGTCGTTTTGGGCTTATTTGCTATGTCAGCATCCAAAGCGACGCCGTTTCGACCTCAAATCGCCAGAAAATTGACACGTCGGCATTTTGACCGGATTTTCATGCTGTTGACACTTAACTGATCATTTTTGCTTTAATTTTGGCACTTAAGTGTATCTTTTGTAACTTTTGACACTTAAGTATCCCCTGTGCCAAGTTTTGGCACTCCATGGGTACTTATGCCAATTTGTTGGAATTGGTAGGTATTGGTCCAGTTCCCGATTTTAGGTATGGAACCGTCCATCCACCCACCCAGACCGCGTGCACGCGCGCGCGCGCGCGCGCGCACACACACACACACACACACACACATATATATATATATATATATATATATATATAATTAGTTCACATTCGAAGAAACAAAATAGTCGTCCCTATAATATACTAATCCGTACATTGTGCGGCAGCTCTTATGAAGTCATGATGCTAAGCATTTCTAGTTGTCCTGTCCTATTATGTCTCACACCCGGTAAAGATGCTATTACGATCAAAGGTTAATTAAGTTTCCAAGCCCTACAAAAAATGCAAATTTGAGAGATCAGTAGTAAGTCTTTGTGCTATAGTTGGATGGTAATCGTTCATTCACAGTACCAATCTTGTTGTATGGATAGTATTTGATGCATGGAATGTGGAAAATCGCACACTGCTGAATACATCGAGTACACAAAGATGTAAGTTCCAACTCTGATCCTTGTTATATGGATTGAAATCGACAGTTGAGTAGATTTAGTTTAGGTGACCTATAGACATCGTATTATTTCTGTTCTAGCCACTTCAGAGCAAATCACCCACCAATGCCCTGTCATTCCCGTTATCCAGCCCTTGCTCTCTCCTTGGAGTTGCAAGAAACATCACAATCGCGACAAACAAAAAGCTTAAACATACTTCCAACTTTCAAACCCTCTTTTAACTTTCACCCAACTCCAACACAACTCCAACACCACTCCGCATGCAGGCATTAAGAAAACATACTGGATTTCTTGCAATGTTGACCCTGGCATATGACAATTATCTCTGGATAGGAGAAGATACCCGAGCAGTTTTGTAGTGAGGCCTTGTGATCTGAATAGATTGCTTGCAAATTATCAGTCATCCCTTCAGGAAATCACTATCATTGCAACGGAACACAACTCTGATCCTCCTGATGCTGCAAGTGAATTTGGTGAGAAAGCTGTTGAGTTTCGAAGCTACATTGATCCTACCAAAGGTAGAGATTAACTTTATTCTTTTCAATCGAATCTGGAGAAGAATATCATGGTTCAGATTCGGATTGCAGAGAACGACTCTTTGCTGCACACTCAGCTGTGGATGGATCCTGCGAAGAGTTTGTGCAGTATGCTCATAACGTCAACCCAGTAGACGTGACTTTTAATGTCAACGCGTTGAAGGTGTTCCATCTGATTCATTTTTTATTATATTATCTATCAAGACATTTGGGTCATAAATGCAGCTAAAATTTCTTGAACGTATGACTTCATCCATTTCTTTAAAATGAGTCCACCTTGTTGCGGAAAAGCTATTGGAGTCACATTGAGGAATAATACGAAGTACTCCTCTCACATTTTTGGTACTAATATCTTGGTTTCAAGTGCAACATCCCTGCCGTCTCAGAGGGGTGTAAGTGCCAATGCAAAATAGGAAATATGGAGTTCACCCCAATCGGGGACCTTTGCATGCTCGACTACTTGTCTCTCACGTGTCATAAACAACCTTACTATTCCAGCTCTTTCCCAGGTGAATCAATTTCTTCCACATTTCTTTCTCTTCGCCGTCTCTCTCACCCACAACTCTGGTGAAAAAGTTCGTGGTTGCCACCGAAATACATGTCAATCGGTCCTCAGCTTCATCCATTAAGTGGAAAGCTAAGTAGTTGCTTATTCGTGCCCTGAGGAGTGATGCTTAGCTCAGATGCTATGCGGTGTTTGGTGTTGGCTCATTTCACTGGATATAGTGTCCGATTGAGAATTTTGATTCTCCTTCTACCAATTGCCCAGTCATGAAGCTTTTGGTGGTTGATTGGAGGCAGATATTTATTAACTAAGGTTGGAATTAGCCCTGTCAACAATGATTACAACTTGACCTTGCATAAATCTGAAGCCACTAAAATAATCTAATACTGTTGATTGGGTGATTCAAAGTCATCGCATCCTAAGCCTAAGGTAATTCACAGCTATAGCCAGCAGATCTGTCAGTGCTATTGCGTAAAATGCTGAATGGTTAAACCATAGGCAAAAACCTATGGATAGCCCTCCATGGGTGCTGTCATTCAATCTTGATAGTTTTTTCTTGGTCTGTCTAGTTACTTTGATGGTGTTGTATGGAGTTTTACAGTACTCAATGAGTAAAGCACAATAGCAGTCACTTGCATAACTCTTGCATGACAATGCTTTTTCATGACTTTTGCTTTGTTGCGTATAATTATCAAATAACAATAGAAATTCCAATTTCTGAGCTCATGTTTGGCACTTGGCAACATTTGTGCTGATTTGTTGTGTATAAATATCACCTTCTTACTTGTAGATATTGTATTGAGATTCCAATATTCTTAAGAAACCTCTAGCTTTCCTTTCACGCACTCAATTCGTCAAATTCTTCCTGTCAATTGATTGTCTTCAAGCCAAACCTCTTTGATAACTTTATAGAATCTAGCGCACAGATTAAATGTAACCTTCTTTTGAAGGTACGGTGTCATTGCTCATCTTACTGGAATAATTAGGCACTTTATAGTTGTAAGCAACTAACAAAATAAAATCTGCATGCAGTTTGTTATGTCCTCAGAACACCTATTACAAACATTGATTATTAAGCGTGTAATTACCAGACATCCATGCATCAATAGTTCAATGGAGGCTGCAGTGCTTCAATGGTAAAGGCCTCTCGGGTGTGTATAGTGTTCTGAATTCATTATGTTGCAAACGGAATATTTGATGTTGCAAACTTGTGGGCATAGATGGAAGGATTAGAGGTATCCTTTCCCCCCCTAAGTATAATCTCGCTCCACTACTAAGGAAAAAACCAGCAGAAATGAAGTCTTGACACTGAGGGGTTCATTGGGAGAAAAATGACTGCAAAATGCTGTGATGAGCATCGTCACGTCGTATGTGCCCCTGGAGATGAGTTTCTCTCTTTTCTAATCATGGAAATGAGGCGTGAAATCTGTCAAACGGATATTGCAGTTTTCAAATTGGAGCTTCGATAATTGGGTTAATTATCTAATCAGGTGGGCGGGCAGGTGATGAATCAAGCTTGTACTTGTCCATCTTGCTCTACTTAGAGCTTGTGAGCTATCCAATTAGTTTAGCTTAAAAATGAGGATGAGCTATGGACCATATCAAACTCACAATATTTATTTCCAAAATAAAAGAATAGTGAATGAGGATTATGTGATTCTTTCTTGTATGTTCTGCATTATTTCCTCTGGCCCCACAAAAAAAAAAAGATTGTCTTGTTTCTCCAATTTCATCATTTCTTAATTTCAAATTGCACCAAGAAGGATCATAATCATCATAATCATCATAATGTATTATGCTTTGTGATGTAAAAGGTGTTCAAGGTAATAATACACCATGAAGTTCATGAACGAGCTAGCATTGAAAGGTTACAAAGCAAACCAAACTCATATAAAATACACATCACCACATCGAAAAGTCGGAAAATATTACCGTTCGATAATTAATCCTTTAATTCATGATGAATGTGAATAGGATTACCAATAGTAGGACCCAAGGAACATCAATCAGCCAAGGTATTTCGTCAAGCATAAAGTACATCAATAGACTGCAAACGACACATCCAAAAGCTAAAGCGATCAAAGCGTATGCAAGTTGAAGTCTTGCATCCATATCATGCCTTCCCATCTTACAGAGTAATTTTTGTCGAACGATCTTGATTATTGTGCAAATAAGCATAATGACAAGTGCACTAGTAATGTTGGCTGGAGCAGTAGAGCTATGTCTGCAATCAATGAGTGGAAGCAAAGCCTCCACTAGGGAATTAAGTTGTTGGTTACATTCTGTAGCAATTTGAGCTGCATACTCTGTTTCATATCTTGGAATTAAAATTGACAAGTTACCAGTTAGACAATTAGTCTTTCACAAAAGCTCAAAAAATGAGGATCAAGAATAAACACACGGATCAATTTACAAAATAAAGAAAAACTAGGTGATGGTTTCCAAATATAATATTTGGAAAGGATGAGTTCACCCGATCTATGTAGAGTACAAATTGTTACCGAATAATATGCCATTCAAGTAATGGAACACACGAAGGGGAAATGATCAGACAAAGGAAGTTCTTTTAAAATGAAAGGTAATCAACACTGCATGATTCTATCAGTCCTCCAACTCATTGAAAGAGGTTGGACTACTATAGTGAAGAGATGTTGCGATTCGCTGTCAATTCTTACCTCCGACCATCGTCATTGGCTGGATTGTTGTTTGCCATTAACTTTGGAGTTTTGAGTGATTATTCTCTTCCCTTTCTGAAGTGAAACTTGCTGCAAGGCTGCAAGGCTGGGAGTTGAGTAAACCATATTTATATTAAAAGAATAGAACACCAACTGGCAGCAGAAAGTCAAAGACGGTGTAAGTTTGATTGACATAGTTGCTGCGAAGCATCACGTGATTAAAAGAAAAGTCCTCTCTGACGTACCACGTCATGCCAAGCTCCCACTCGTGGCAACTGCATATTTTATATTAAAAAAAAAAGAGCAAAATGACCATAATTTATGGCTACATCAGTTTCCCGTAAACCAATAAGAAATTAGTGCCAAGACTGGCAAACGTTTTATTTATTTTCTTTGATTAAAAGAAAAGTCATCTCTGACGCACGACGTCATGCTTCTTTCGTCATGCCAAGCTCCCACTCGTGGCACCTGCATATTTTATATTAAAAAGAAGAGCAAAATGATCATAATTTATGGCCACATCGTTGACTACTAAGGGCATGCATGGTAATCTATTCAAAAACAACTAATTTATTATTTTATTCTCGGAAACATATTTGGAATAGAAATTCATTTGATAAAATTTTTATTTTTGAAAACAAATTTATTTCTGAAAATAGATTTGGAACATAATCAATAATAAATAAATAAATAGTTATTCTTGTTCCCAATAACAATTCTAAGAATCAAGTTCGAATTTTCTCCACTTTCCTTTTCTTCTCCTCTTTTCTTCTCTTCTCTTTCCTTTTATTTTCTTTTCTTCTTCTTTTCTTCCTCCTAGTCCATGACTAGCTCACCACCTACCAACGATGGCTGACAAGCGGTTGGGCAAGGTCAAGTGAGCTCGCTAAAGCCTCGCCAGACCAGGGCGAGGCTTAGCAAGCTCACTAAAGGCTCACTTGGTCACCACAAGCCTTGGCCTCACAAATCTAGGCGAGGTTGAGCCTCACCAGTAACCAGGCGAGTGTCGCTTACCAATGCAAGGCTGGGCCTCGCCAAGCCAGGGTGAGGTCAAGCCACCGATGAGGCTCGACCTTGCCAAGATCTAGCAAGGCCTAGGCTCGCGGTGGCTAGGCAAGCTTGACAAACCTTGCCCAACCGCTCGCCGCCCACTACTGGTAGCAACAACCGGCCATAAAGGAAAGAAGATGAAAAAAGGAAAAAAGAGAAAAATAAAAAATATAATAAAAGCATTAAAAAACTAAAATAAACAAAAAAAAAATTAAAAGTCCTACCAAACGCATTTTCAATCTAAAAATAAAAATTTTGAACAGTTACCAAATGCATTCAAATGCTTAGAAATTGTTTTCGGGAACATGATGATTATTATTTGCACCCTAAATTTCCATAACCTTCTTCTTCAGCTAGGAACAAGCTCTTAAACTTCATTAATAAATGTGAAATGATAAGGATTACAACTTAGTCAATATGCTATTTCACACAATTTGAGCACACATGGTTTTTGCTCGGGCACTAGCACATTTGTCAAAACCATCACACATTTATTATGGAATAAGCATTTTACAAAAGACAATTTCGCCTATAGTTGTAACACATCTCCCAAGATCAAATGGACTAAATTCTCGAAAGTAATACTTGAAAGGGTGATTATCTAGTGGTGAGAATTGCTACCTGGTCATCAATCTAAAGACAATAAAACAGTATTATCAGGTCAAGGTTTCTCGTGAGCGACCCATGTGTCATTTTATCCATTGGTCGTGTGCCCCCTCTTTTGTACATTTAAAAGATTACCCACCATGGCACAACCAAACTGTGGGGCCAGCGTTTGTAAACGCAACACAAGGGGAAGGCGCCAATTTTAAAAACGAATCTTTCGACCGAAAAAAAAAACACAAAAGACAAAAGACAAAAGACGGATATGCATCAGCGGGGGATGTTGATGGGTGCCTCCCTTTGCATGGATCGTCAGTGAGGGCCACTTTCTCCCCCACTGACTCCTTTTTTGGCTTAGTTATCGTGTGTTCCTCGTGAATAATTTCGTCTCTTTTTCTTGTTAATTAAATCCTAATCAATTAACATCATTATATTAACACGTTTAAATGTGAAAACAGACTAGCTCCGTCCCCACCCGCAATGCTCGTATAGGTTGCATCGATCCATTCGCTTATTGAATATGATTCACACTAAATGAATAATTATATTTCGTTTCGATCATAATAGCTAGGTTAAATCTCGAAATCATCTTTTCTTATCCATTATTTAAATTCTATTTTAATTGTATGATTCAAAACATAAGATGTTGAACACGAGAATAATACATAAAAACTTATGAGCTTCTCTTTTATCTTTTTTTTTTATATATAATAAAATTCAAATTAAGTGGAGTTTAGATAAAATTATTTCCATTTTTTATTTTCTTATGAATGTACTTATTTTGATACATGTAAACTATATTCAAGTAAGTGGATTTCCGATGAAGAAAATAAAAATCAACATAGCCTGAATATATACATGTTTCAAATAAATCAAGTTGTGTACTTATTTTCTTAAACTTTTACCGAATCATATAAATTAAATAAAAATTGCATCATTCAAGAGTGTACTTTATTCATTGTTTAATAAGTTTTGCTTAATGAATGAAATTATGCAATCCATTTCATTCTTAGTTAAATTATTTGATTTAATTAAATAAAAGGTATATTGTTTAAATAAATAAAAACTGTATCGTTTTAGATTATAGTAAGAAATTATGTTCATAACTAACTGTGCGTTTAAGGACATATTTGAGATACTTCTCTATATCTATCTTATAAAAATTTAAAATCAATAAAACGTTGATGGTTGAAATCGATAATCAATAAACTAATTAGTAATTATAAGTGGTCAAATGGGGCAATGTGACAAAATTGTGCCACATGTCTTGCCATGTTATTGGTTTTTTCTAAAGATTGCGGAAAAAGTTTTGCATTTGTATTATGATATAATTTACATATGATGTTGCGATAAATTAACTATTTGATTACGTCCATTATTGATATGTTATCTTTAATATCAAATTCCATTAGTGTTTCATGCTATCTAATGATAAATAGAAAAAACTAACATACTCACTAGGCTAAACATCGGTAATGTTTAACGCATTACATCGTTAAATTCACCGAGCCGAAGACCATCTCCCTCTTCCAATCCCGCCAATTTCTCAGGAAATAGCCTCATGAAAAATCTGGAGCGGCGCTGCAGAGAGGGGAAGCGGAGTGGTCGGAGATGGAGTTCACTCTCAACGGCAAGGCCTTGAAGACCCTGGCTCGCTCCATCACTTGTCTCTCCCGCGTTGGCAACGACCTCGCCATCCAAGCTTCTCCTTCCCAGGTCATTCCATCATTTTCTTTCCTGCACTTCTTCTTCTTCTTCTCCGTCAGCTCTCTCGCCCGCAGCTCTGGCATGTCGCCACTGAAATCCATTTCAATCGTCGTTCCTCAGCTTCATCCTCATCGAGCAAAACAGCTACGGCAGTTGCTTATTCATGTGTCCTGCTGAGGTGATGCTTCATTTAGATATGCTATTTATCATGCTGTGTTAGGTATTGGCTCGTTTCGCTCAACACGGGGTCCGATTGAGAAATTCTGAGAGTCCTTGCACCGATTGCCGAGTGCGTGGAGCTTTTGGCAGTGGATTTGAGCCAGAAATTTGTTAACCTAGGTTGTGATTGGTCCCTGTCGACGATGATTACGACTTGACGTGCATAAAAATCTGAAGTGGCCAAAAGAATCTGATACCGTCGATAGGGTGATTCAAAGTCAACAGATCGTAAGGCTAAGGCAATGCAACTGCTACAGCCAGGAGAACTGTCAGTGGTACTCGTGGCAAAATGTCGAATGGCGAGACCATAGGCATGTGCGGTCAACTGGACGAAAGGAGGAAAGCCGGTAGTTTGTAAATTTGGAAATTTTAGGGGAAACTGTCGCTTTAGGAGCGAAGTTATATAAGGGGACCTGTCGCTTTCGGAGAAACGTTTGGCCGGTAGGCGTACCGACTGTCCACATCAGCGTTCCATGATGAAAGAGGACCAAATATTATACTGTACGAAAACAGCGCTCTGCATAGCCAATTTTCGGATAAGTTTTTTTTTTTTGACCGAGGAACCACAAGATTGTATAAAAGTAATATTAAAAAGAGTAACATTGTTCACTTTTGAAAATATTACATGATATAATCCGCTCTTCGACTTGAATGAATGAATCGAATGAATGAATGAAGAAAGGAATGAAGCTAAGAGAGGGATTTTATTTCGGGTAAATATCATGAAAAAGTGAACCAGTTTATATTTTTTCATGGTATTAAGCTAATTTAATGAAAATTAATGGAGGAAAAATTTATTATAAATATACCAATTTGAAATTTTTTATAGTCAAAAATTAATTTGGGGTAAATTTGTCACAGACGTGCCAATTTAGAATTTTTTATTGTCAAAAAATTAATTCAAAATAAATTTACCATAAATATATCAACTTGGGATTTTTTTAAGTATTAGTCCAAAGAGAATCGGGCGTGCTAAATTCGTTGAGTATTGACACGCGGGACAGGACCACATGAAAATTCATAGTGTTGAAGACGTGTCCGCGGTTGGTGTAGACGCTTGCATCAGCTCAACTGGCCATTTCTCTAGAGTCGGCTTAGAGCCCTTTTCCTCCTCTTCCAATGTAAGCTTTTGTAGACGTTGGCGTGTCGCGTGCTACCGGCTCATACAAATATTTTACAATGTAGATTCCACCACGATGAATAAAGCAAATTACAAGTACAATGTAAATGTTATTATCACGAAGATTGACAAAATATCAGGATGGTTTCTATTTAGTACTTTGTCGATTGCCGCACATTGTATTTGAGGAGTTTCATGAATTATGATTTACGGCAAACTTCGGTCAAAGTATGTGTTAAAATAAAAACTGCTCGGGCTGAAAGTTTTTTTTCAAATAAAGGAACTGGGTTTACTCATTTCAATCTGAATTATTTTTTAATCTCAACTTTGGAAGGTCTGTTGTCGACTCTACTAAAACGCGAAAAGTGGCTCAATGAGAAGTTGTGTTTGCTTCCATTTATCTAGCAAACTATTTCCTAATTTTATATGAATTTGTTTAATGTAGGAGCTGATGATAATTACCAAAGAAAGAAGTTCACATGTCACAAAAGTACCTTTTTTTGTCAATAGGTGAGATACGTTAAGGAATGCTGCGATTGTGTAATCGACACGGGCCGGGTGGGCTACACAGATCTCCATCTATACTCATAGAGCTGATTTCTGAAGTACCATCCTCACCTTCCTCTCTCTCTCTCTCTGCCGTTTTCCTTCCATTTAGTTCTGCAAATTCGGAATTTGAGAAAGCTTATTTCTTTGACTGATTATACCTAGTAAAGGTGATAATTGGTAACCTTTTTAAAACCCCCCCGAGCCATGTGTGAAATGTCCAACTGATGCCACTGTTTTTGCTTTGTCCTAGCGTGACAAATTCATCTCGTTTGCACGAACGTACGTCTACTGGCGCTATTAGCCTCATGGTCTTGGGGGACAAAGGATCCACGTCCAAGAAAAAGAATCAATGATTATCAACAATAAATCTTACTCTTAAATTTATAGCCAACGAATATGTCCCTAATTACATTGTTTGCTTCAAGAGTTTGAGTCACTAGGATCTATCAAAAATAAAAACCTGAATATATTAACAAAAAGAGAAAAAGAGTAGTCATCCATCCAAAAGAGAAGGGCCCCTATGTCTTTGCAGACCTTGCAGTTCCGTTTCCTTTGAAAATGGTAAGATTGTTGATGCAACAAGAAGAAAGGGTTGACCTGTATCATGATGAATTAGTTATATAGCATATTATATGTACTCACTTGTACTAGTTATCAAAGGGTCCTAATAGGGCGAGGGAAGAGTATGTCATGTGGTAATGTTCCTCTGGTGTTACAACCTTTACATAAAGGCACTACAAGCATAAATACCCTCTTTGGAAGGTCACGTAGAAGAGAATGAATAAATAAAATATGGAAAAAACAAAATAGCCTCTTAAGCACAAACACACAGTTTTACTTTCATTATGTAAAAGGTATTCAAACTAATATTAGTACAACAGAGGGTTATGTCTGAATATCAAAACCAACTTCGTAAACAGCAAACCATAACATCCAGGAAACCATAAACTGTCACCATTCACTAATTCGCAATGAATGCCAATGCCATCAGGATACAAAGAACGGCAATTGGCCAAGGCTTGTCACTTAGCAAGATGTACATTAACAGGCCACATTTGACGCTTTCAAGCCCAGCATCGATGAGAGAAGACACAAGTCGGAACCTTGGATCCATCATATTTTGCCCTCTCATTTCGACGAGCTTGAGTAGCCTGTAGATACGCATGATTTTTGCACAGGTATTGTTGGCTGGAACACCCATCACCTCGATGACTTGATCCAGGAACCCCACCAAGGAACGAAGACGTCGGGTACGTGGAGCGATTCGATCTGCAAGCTCTACTCCACGCCTTGGAAATAAAATTACCAAACCAGTTGTTAGTATAAAATTACCTCTGCACGTACTGCATGTGCTTAACCCATCTAGGGATCCATGGCTAATAAGGCTGGTGAAAACTCTTCTTTTCGATAATATGGAACGCCGGATTACCAGGAAATACCTCCTTAAGGTCTACAAATCTTTCCTAACCTTCTTTTACAACACTTAATTCACAAAACAAGATCACCCATACGCAAAAAACTGCCAGTTAAGCCCCCATGCTTACCAGGTAGAAACAGAGCAAAGCTGATTGCAGGTCTTATATTTTCTTACAAGAAAAGCTAATAAGATTTTCGATTACTAATTTGATCTTGATACGAGTTTCTGTTGACAAAAGAAAGAAACAGAGTATATACAGTCGTATCTCTTCGTCAATGGGACAGAATTTTCCCTTTTAGAAACAGTGTATATACAACCAGACAAGGCCCATGCTTACTGGGTAGAAGCCAAGTCTTGGCTAGAACCCAGAAACTGAGTATTGGGTATTCGGGTAGAAGACTCAAGGAGAAACGAAGGCTCAAGCTACCCGAAATCAGGTACAAGCTCGGTGATCTGTCTTGTACCGAGCATGAACCTGAGTTTTGGTCCAAGAGTGTACCCAAGTCTCGTTTTCTAGCTTCTACTTGAGACTCAAGTACCTTGCCCCCAATTCTTGTTTTCTCAGTTCTACACGTAGAATTGGGCTCTCAGGAGCTGAACATGCAAGATCAAAATGCATCGCGACAAGTTCGCCTAAGAATAGGTAGGCTTTTTCCCAACAAAACAGCATTCACGTAATGGAATATAGCCAGTGGACATGATCAGACAGAGGTTCAGGAAAAAAAATCAAGATTTGTCATGATATTGAGGTCGCCGAAGAGGTTATGATATGCTTGATGTCCGGTCTTAGATAGTTCAGGTATGTTTGAGGTCACTGAAGCTTACCTCCAACCACCGAGATCAGCAGGATTGTTCTCCATTAAACTTCCGAGGTCACCTCCCTGGAGATACGGAGAAGAAGAAGAAATGTGGAAAAGAGTGATTCACCTAAGATGAGTGCTTCTCAAGTAGAGGCCGCAGTCGAGTTTTGGGAGAGAATATGGCTACTTCAATGTAATGCCAGAGGGGGGAATAGGGGAGGACGACTGAAAAAAAATGCCGGAGGTGGCTAAAGAGGATGACTGAGAAATATTGTTGCTCCTGTTGCTATCGGTGTCGCGTTTCTTTTCTAGCATTTTTTTTTCTGGCATTCCGCCCGCTTTTGCCATCTCGCTGCTGCCGCCCTCTCGATATCGGCATTCTCGCGTCACTTTTGCCATTGCCATCGCTATCGGCATTCCGCACTTTCGCCATCGACATCGCTATCGGCAGAACGCCCTTTTGCCATTGACATCGCTATCGACATTCCGCCCTTTTGCCATTGCCATCGCTATCGGCAGAACGCCCTTTTGCCATTGCCATCGCTATGGCATTCCGCCCTCTCGGTATCGGCATTCTCGCTGCTCTTTTGCCATTGCCATCACTATCGGCATTCCGCCCGCTTTCGCTATTTTGCTATTGGCCCGCTTTGTGTCGGCATTTCTCGCTCCCTGTTGGCTGATTGAACTTTTGCTGAGGTCAAAAAAAATAGAACTTTTGCTGCTGAGTTCCAAAAATAAAACTTTTGCTGAGGTGGCGGTGAAAGTCGCGATTTCAGTTTTTTTGTCGTTTGTCTAAGGGGGTGAAGCGGAGGATGCAGAGGCCTTGAGAACTATTCTAGAACCGGGAGAGTTTTGGTCTTTTTAAAAAGTTCCTACCACGAATGATCTAAAATTAATTTACATATGATAAATTTAACATAAATTAAATTTTTAATCATGATAAATCTCAAATCAGTACAAATAAGATAAATTTATCTCAAATTAATTTTTTAACACTAAAAACTTTAAATTTGTACACTATGACAAATTTATTCCAATTTATAATATCAAACTAATATACTTGTAATAAATTTATCCTCCATTAGTTTTCATTAAATTTTACTATCGAATTGCTAAGTTAGATAACATGTGATAGTTAACGAGTATATCAATTTGGGCTTTTACTATCCGTTTATCACAGTATACTAGTTTTGTATTTTTTATTATATTAATCTAAATAATTGATGATATATTTGTCCCAAGTGTACCAATTTAAGTTTTTGGCTGTCAAAAAATTAATTTGAAATAAATTTATCACGTGTGTACTAATTTAGGATTTTTTGTGATCTAAAAATTAATTTGAGGTAAATTCATCACATATGTACTAGTTTAAAGTTTTTCGTGATATTAACCCTTCAAAAAATGGTGAAAAGACCACATCACATGTCGCCTTCACCCAAAGTCTCAACTTCAACATATGATTAAAAGGACCAAACATTATACGGTACAAAAACAGACGCTATGCATAGACAATTTTAAGATAAGTTTGTATAGAAGCAATATTAAAAAGAGTAATATGTTCACTTGCGAAAATATTACATGATATAATCCTCTCTTAGACTTGAAAATGATAATTGATATTTTTTTTGTAATAGATAATTGGTATTTACGCATTAATGCATCAATGAGAAATATATCAAACAAGTTAAAAATCAAAATTTTATTGTGAGTGCAATGAGGTTTGTTTTATTTTTATTTTTATTTTTTTGTAAACTTAGAAAGCTTGCAAACAATAATAAGTTTTATTGAAATTCATGTAATCGGATAATTTATGAAAGAAATAAGTGTACTAGAAATCTCACCTCCCATGAAATTTGCCTAATGAAAAATGTTGACATGTCATTTTTTATTATTTTCTTCTCTGCATCTTAGTTAAATTAGATTAAAAAATAAAATAATGCTAAAATCTAATTTAAAAAAGAACTGAAACTTTTAAAGAAAAGAGCCACAGGGCTCTCACTGGTGTGTTGTCACTGCTATCACCAAAAAAGGCCAGTGGAGGTTGCCAAGGCCTGCCAATTGCCGACGAGGGCCAAGCCCTTGTCCTTGAGGACGGTGCAACCTTCACATCAGATTTAAGCGTCACTAGCTAGGGGTGTGCGAAAGAACTGGGAATCGCCCGTACCATCTGGAATCAGTCCTATTCTCAAGTCCAATCTATTGGAACTGGTAGGTATCGGTCCAATTCCTGATTATGGAACCGTCCATCCACCCATCCAGACCAGACTGATATAAATTATATATTTAAAAAAAAAAATCAGTTCACATTTGAAGAAACAAAAAGAGTCGTCCCTATCATATACTAATCCGTACATTGTGCGGCAGCTCTTATGAAGTCATGATGCTAAGCATTTCTAGTTGTCCTGTCCTATTATGTCTCACACCCGGTAAAGATGCTATTACGATCAAAGGTTAATTAAGTTTCCAAGCCCTACAAAAAAATGCAAATTTGAGAGATCTGTAGTAAGTCTTTGTGCTATAGTTGGATGGTCATCGTTCATTCACAGTGCCAATCCCGTTGTATAGATAGTATTTGATGCATGGAATGTGGAAATTTGCACACCGTTGAATACATCGAGTACACAGAGGCGTTAATTCCAGCTCTGATCCTTGTTATATGGATTGAAATCGAGAGTTGAGTAGATTTAGTTTACGTGGCCTATAGACATCGTATTATTTCTGTTCGAGCCACTTCAGAGCAAATCACCCACCAATGCCCTGTCATTCCCCTTATCCAGCCCTTGCCCTCTTCTTGAGTTGCAAGAAACATCACAATCGCAACAAACAAAAGGCATAAACATACTTCCAACTTTCAAAACCTCTTTTAACTCTCACCCAACTCCAACACGACCCACCAAGACACTTTCTTCCATGAGCCACGGGACGTAGATCCACCCATTTTCTAATTTGGGACCAGTTTCATGGACACACCCAAGAACCGGACCGGTCTAGTGTGGTTTCCAGGTGGTTCTCGATTGCAATTTTACAGAACCGATCCTTAGTGGGTGGTTCTCGATTTTAAGGTGGGAACTGCTCATTTGGACCATACTCACCCTTGTCACCGGTAACCCTAACCCGCCACAAGCACTGGCCCCCTCAATGACTAGACCTGATTTCGGTTTTCTTAATTATTATCAAATTTGTTTTCAAGCTCATTTTGTATTCTAGGCAATCGAATGAGCACTCCGTCTGCCTTTCTCGTAATTTCACTTGAAACAGTGTCCGATTGACAAATTTGAGAGCACTTCCACCGATTACCGAGTGCGGGGAGCTTTTGGCAATGGATTGAGGCACAAGTTTGTTGACCTAGGCTGTAATTGGCCCTATGGACGGTGATTAAAACTTGATGTGCATAAATCTAAAGTGACTACAAGAATCTTATACTGTTAACATAGTGATTCAAAGTCATTATATGCTGACTACGCAATCGTTCATCTATTAAATATGCATATTCCCTCATCTCCAGTTAGCTATTCAAATGATTTTTCATCGAATGACTATTCATCTATTGTATTTTCACATGAATAAGGGCAAGAAAGTTAAATGAAAAAATGATGATTCAATTCGATGTTGTGTAAAGAAAAATCATTCCCTTATCTCATAACAGACCGGATCCATAAATTAATCTCCAGTTATCAGGTAGCTAATCAAATATTGACTAAATAGTGCTAATGTGATCAAATGAAAAAATAATTATTCGAAGAAATTACAAAATGGTCAAGGTATGTTTAATTTTGGTTATCATCCTTTATCATCGTCCTTTATTTTATTACAGATTTAGTCCTTAACCCAACTTCCGATCCCGATTTCATATAATTTCTCCCATATGCGGACGGAATTTGCTGAGTAATGAGTAAGTTCCAAATCGATATGCCAGTCCACACAATCTGAAGAGGTTATCAAAGACAATCCGCACAAAGAAACTTGCACATGATGTTGAAGTCGGGCTTTCCTTAAGTGTCTAATAATATCACTTCTATTCGCACAATAGCGCATTTATCTTGACTATTGCCCATTTATTGTGGAATAACCATTTTATGAAGGACAATTTAGACTATATTTGTAATGCTTCCCCTAGTTCAAATGGACCAAAATACTCAAGAGTTGCAGCTGAGTGCTAATCCCTTAGAGAGAATTGCTGCAGGTAGACACTACCAGGTCATTGATCAAGGTTTCCCCAGGAGCTAGCCATCTATCACTTTCTTTTTGGTCTCTCCTGTCTTATAACTAGATTAAAGAATGACCAAGACTATCAGTATCAAATCGTGGGGCCAGCGGTTGGAATCTCCGGGCTCTTTCATAATTCTTTTAATTATTTTTTAACGTTTCTACTATTATATTTTGTTTATATATATTTTTTCCAGTCACATGAATAAGGATGATATATATACCTATATATAATAAGAATATTGCACTTTACATATGAAATTAGTACTTGACAATATATCTATTGTGAGAAAAAATTCGTTGCACTATGATACCAAATATTTGTCTATCGTGTATTGATACTCGATTGAGCCCTTGATGTATGGTAAAATAGCAGTAAAAGATCATCAAATTCCCCATTCACCCTTATTGCTTTTCCTCCTTATTTCTCTTTTTTTCTTTTCCTTTTTCCTAAGTTATTTTCATTTATCAATAATAAGAAAAACATGTGCCTTTTTGCCTTGTTGATCAATCCTTAGAAGAGGAGGAAAATTCAACAAGATAAAGAAAGATCTGAAGGTTTGTTCTTTCACTTTTTAAAGTTCCTATTATCTTCTTTTTTTATGAAATTCTAGGGCTCCTAAAAACTCAAAATGTATATTTTTTCATAAGAAAAAGGGAAAAAATAATGAAGTTGCAAAAAAATAATAGAATTCAAGCAGAATTGATTGAAATAATTGGATATTTAATTATCTGGATGGAGTTCACCCTGAGCAGCAACGCCTTGAAGACCTTGGCTTGCTCCATCACTTGCCTCTCCTGCATCGGCAACGACCTCGCCATTCATGCTTCTCCTTTCTAGGTGATTCAATCATTTCTTTCCGCACTTCTTCTTCTTCTCCGTCGTCTCTCTCACCCACGGCTCTGGCTATCGCCGAGGCACGCAACCAACGGAGGAAGAAGGTGAGAGAAAAAGAAAGAAAAGACAAAAGACAAAAAAAAAAAGACTTAAGAATAATAAATTGAGTAAAACAACATGCAAAGGGAACGCAATTTCTTGGGATTGCCTCTGGCTTCTCATGGTCCCCATTTGACTCTTCATCTCTAGGACCCGTAAAGTTGAACAATGGCAGTTGGCTTAACAGCTAAGCCAAAAATGATCAATACTCGGAACCACTTCCTTCCTCTAAATCCATCTCCCAGAAAATCTCTGTTCTCCCACCATTTTTACATATAAAAAATATGTATAGTCTTTGTTGCCGACAACTAACGGGATGATTTCTCAAATTGCTTGAATCGATAGCCTTACACCACGAAAAGACAAAAATGCTCCCACGGTAATGGAGGTGGAAGAAGGTTTGATTCATCGCACCTTCCCTCTTCTCTGCTTTGACCAAATCAAAACCTGAGACGACGAATTTAGTTTTTCCAACAGAAAAATAGAATTGAACGCTATCAAAGGAGAGAAAGATTCATTTAATAGAACTTCAAAAGATATTGAGGACTGTCCCTTTTTTAATAGGCCTCGAAGTCATAAAACGTATGAGCTTTCTAGCAGATTTCGTTAATGTAAGTTAGCCGTAGTACAGTCTTCTATACCGTAAAAGCTGTAAAAGCCGCCTTTTTGGGCCTCTGATGGGGTGGACCTTTGTTCAATATATAATGCAAGGTGACTTTAGTACAGTTTAACTATGCTCATTTTGACGAGTTAATCTAAGTTCTTAGTCCAGTATAAACTTTCACATACCTTCCTGGTCCTGCTTGCATTTTCTTTCTTGTACTCCAGGCTTTATCTACACAGATAGCAAGACCTTCCATCATCGGTTGGGTAATTTTGTGAGCACAGAGAGAGAAATCCCAATCATCTTGAGTTTCCGTACTTATAGCCCATCAAATTCATGAAACTTTCAATCAGATAATTTCGATTCATACATTAGAATAATAATATAGAAATTGATGTTGGTTACAGCAAAAGACCAGTCCTCATGTCTTGACTAATTTGAAGTGGAGCTTCAATTGAAGCAATTAATTTTTCAGATCACCAACTCTATGTTTATTAGTTACTAAATCTAATCATGCAATGAAATAAGATATATATTTCATTTAGGACTAATTTAAGAAGAAGTATTTCATTTTTTGATTCATTCCCATGTTCCTTTATATGTAGATCATTGTAATGGTCCAAGCAAATTAACATCAAGTGAAGTTTAATAATGTTATGGGATAATCTATATTCAAAATTCAGAGTAATTAGTCTATGATTTATTTGCGTTTTTAATCGTATATAATTTGATATCTTCGATTGACTTACAACAACTAATACTCTAACCAAACTTAAGTATTGGGCTTCAGGAAGCAACCTCACCTTTATTTCCCATAATATTGAGTATGTATAGTTGAAATCGGTCCAAATTGATTTCCTTTGGTTGACTGCCAAAAAAAGAATGAGCACGTCTCAGAAAACGGAATAAAATATAAGGTACTTATTCTTGTTATTTTTCTAACAAACACACGGAAAAGTACGCATTTATATTATAATAAAATTTGAAGATGATATTATTATGAATTGACTATATTATAAAAATACATATATAACTAATTTGATTACGTATATTTTAAATATATCCTATTTAATAATTAAATTTTCGTTTGTATTTCATGTTGTCAAATGATAAATCTAAAAAACTAACATACTCAGTTGGGCAAACATCAGTAATTTAATCGTATCTTTTGTGGGGCGGGAAGTAATAGTCGACGCGTTGCATCATTAAAATTCACCGAGCTGAAGACCATCTTCCTCTTCCAATCCCGCCAATTTCTCAGCGAGCCACCTCATGAAAAATCTTGACCGTTACTGCAGAGAGGGGAAGCGAAGTGTGCTCAGAAAATGGAGTTCGCCCTGAGCGGCAACGCCTTGAAGACTTTCGCTCGCCCCATCACTTGTCTCTCCCGCTTTGGAAACGACCTCGCCATTCAAGCTTCTCCTTCCCAGGTAATTCGGATTTCTTCCCACGCCTCTTCTTCTCCATCGTCTCTCTCACCCCGAGCTCCGCCGTGTCGCCACTGAAATCCATGTCGATCGCCATTCCTCAGCTTCATCCGTCGAGTGAAAATAGCTACAGCAGTTGCTTCTTCGTGCGCCCTGCCGAGTGATGCGATGCTTAGTTTAGATGCTATGATGCCTTGTTAGNAATAATTAAATTTTCGTTTGTATTTCATGTTGTCAAATGATAAATCTAAAAAACTAACATACTCAGTTGGGCAAACATCAGTAATTTAATCGTATCTTTTGTGGGGCGGGAAGTAATAGTCGACGCGTTGCATCATTAAAATTCACCGAGCTGAAGACCATCTTCCTCTTCCAATCCCGCCAATTTCTCAGCGAGCCACCTCATGAAAAATCTTGACCGTTACTGCAGAGAGGGGAAGCGAAGTGTGCTCAGAAAATGGAGTTCGCCCTGAGCGGCAACGCCTTGAAGACTTTCGCTCGCCCCATCACTTGTCTCTCCCGCGTTGGAAACGACCTCGCCATTCAAGCTTCTCCTTCCCAGGTAATTCGGATTTCTTCCCACGCCTCTTCTTCTCCATCGTCTCTCTCACCCCGAGCTCCGCCGTGTCGCCACTGAAATCCATGTCGATCGCCATTCCTCAGCTTCATCCGTCGAGTGAAAATAGCTACAGCAGTTGCTTCTTCGTGCGCCCTGCCGAGTGATGCGATGCTTAGTTTAGATGCTATGATGCCTTGTTAGGTATTGGCTCGTTTCGCTCGATGCAGTGTCCGATTGAGAAATTCCAGAGTCCTTCCATCGATTGCTGGGTGCGTGGAGCTTTCGGTGGTGGATTTGAGGCAGAAATTTGTTGACCTAGGTTGTGATTGGCCCTGTCTACGACGATTACAACTTGACGTGCATGAATCGGAAGTGACTAAAAGAATCTGATACTGTTGATAGGGTGTTCAAAGTCAATAGATCGTAAGACTGAGGCAATTCACTGCTATAGCCAGGAGAACTATCAGTGCTACTCTCGGATAATGTCGAACGGTGAAACCATAGGAGAAAGGCCCTATGGATAACCTTCTATGGGTGCTGCTATTCTGTCCTGCTAATGCTTTCCTGTGGCTTTTCTTGTTATTTTGATGGTATTTTATGGAGTTTTGCAACACTCGATAAGTGAAAGCACGATTGCACTCCCTAGCATATCTCTTGTGTGACTGTACTTTGCAAGACTTCCTTTTGCCTCGTCACATTTTAAAGTACCAAATAACAATAGAAGTTCCAAGTTCTAAGCTCAACGTTTGGCACTTGGCACTATTTTATGTATTAGAATTGAAATAGTATTGATCCGTGTGTCCAAATATCACCTTCTTACTTGTACATATCTGATTAAGATTCTCATATTCGTATTCAGCCTTCAGATTTCCTTTCTCGTGCTCAATTTGTCAAAATCTGCCTATCAATTGATAACCTTCAAGCCAGACCTCTTTAATGTGTTTACAGTATCTGGCGCACAGGTTCAACACGGTTCTTCTAAAGGTATATTATCGTTGCTCATCTTTCTAGTTTGTTTGTCAGTTTATAGTTGTAAGCAACTTACAAATACTTACAAAATGCCTTGTGGAGGCTGTCTGTTCTATCCTTAGAACGCCCATTACAAACATTGATTATTTGAATGTGCAATAACCGGGTATCAATGCATCAAAAGTTCAATGGTCTCTGCAGTGCTTCAATGGTAAAGACCTTTCAGTTGGGTGCATGGTGCTCTGTATTCATTATGTTGGAAATGGTGTTTTTGTTGGTTAAGATTGCAAGCTCGTGGCATAGATGGAAAAGTTAGTGGATTCCTTTTTCTCCCTAAATATAATCTTGCTCCAATTCTATGAAAAAAGGCAGAAATGAAATCTTGAAACTGACATGTTCATTGAGAGAAAAATGACTGCAAAATGCTGTGAGAAGCATTTGTACGTCATGTCATAAGTGTCCATGGGGACAAGCTTTTCTAATTTCTCATCATTTAAAAGCAGGGTGCACCCTGTCAGACACATTTTGCAGTGCCCCAATAAGACCTATTTAGCCAACGAATTCAGAAGAAAGAGACGGGAAGTTTATGTTAATAATTAGCTACCAGTGTCTACCACTTTTACCTCTAATTTTGTTGGCCATTTACCATTTTAAGTCTTTGACTCAGTCATGCCAACTACTTACTATTCAGTATGTTATCTAACTGTAATATAAATCGGAGGCTGGCACCTTTCAAACCTGCATTAATTCGATTAGAAGCTGGACCATGCAGAGATACATGTTTGTCTCACTGTGCCAACTGTGAGTTTTTTTTTCATGCATATGTGATGTTGTCATACGCATGCAGGCATCAAGAAAACATACTGGATTTCTTGCAACGTTGACCCTGGTATATAACAATTATCTCTGGATGGGAGAAGATACCCAAGCAGTTTTGTAGTGAGGCCTTGTGATCTGAGCAGATTGCTTGCAAATCTTCAGTCATCCCTTCAGGAAATCACTATCACTGCAACGGAACACAACTCTGATCCTCCTGATGCTGCAAGTGAATTTGGTGGGAAAGCTGTTGAGTTTCGAAGCTACATTGATCCTACCAAAGGTAGGATTAACTTTATTCTTTTCAATCGAATCTGGAGAGGAATATCATGGTTCAGATTCTGGTTGCAGAGAAAGACTCTTTGCTGCACACTCAGCTGTGGATGGATCCTGCGAAGAGTTTGTGCAGTATGCTCATTACGTCAACCCAGTAGATTTGACTTTTAATGTCAACGAGTTGAAGGTGTTCCATCTGATTCGTTTTTTATTATATTATCTATCAAGACATTTGGGTCATAAATGCAGCTAAAAGTTCTTGAACATATGACTTCATCCATTTCTTTAAAATGAGTCCAACTAGTTGTGGAAATGCTATTGGAGTCGCATTGAGGAATAATACGAAGTACTTCTCCTCTCACATTTTTGGTACTAATATCTTGGTTTCAAGTGCAACATGCCTGCTGTCTCAGAGGGGTGTAAGTGCCAATGCAAAATATGAAAAATGGAGTTCACCCCAATCGGAGACCTTTGCTTGCTCGACTACTTGTCTCTCACGTGTCATAAACAACCTTACTATTCCAGCTCTTTCCCAGGTGAATCAATTTCTTCCACATTTCTTTCTCTTTGCCGTCTCTCTCACCCACAACTCTGGTGAAAAAGTTCGTGGTTGCCACCGAAATACATGTCAATCGGTCCTCAGCTTCATCCATTAAGTGGAAAGCTAAGTAGTTGCTTATTCGTGCCCTGAGGAGTGATGCTTAGCTCAGATGCTATGCGGTGTTAAGGTGTTGGCTCATTTCACTGGATATAGTGTCCGATTGAGAATTTTGATTCTCCTTCTACCAATTGCCCAGTCATGAAGCTTTTGGTGGTTGATTGGAGGCAGATATTTATTAACTAAGGTTGGAATTAGCCCTGTCAACAATGATTACAACTTGACCTTGCATAAATCTGAAGCCACTAAAATAATCTAATACTGTTGATTGGGTGATTCAAAGTCATCGCATCCTAAGCCTAAGGTAATTCACAGCTATAGCCAGCAGATCTGTCAGTGCTATTGCGTAAAATGCTGAATGGTTAAACCATAGGCAAAAACCTATGGATAGCCCTCCATGGGTGCTGTTATTCAATCTTGATAGTTTTTTCTTGGTCTGTCTAGTTACTTTGATGGTGTTGTATGGAGTTTTGCAGTACTCAATGAGTAAAGCACAATCGCAGTCACTTGCATAACTCTTGCATGACAATGCTTTTTCACGACTTTTGCTTTGTTGCGTATAATTATCAAATAACAATAGAAATTCCAATTTCTGAGGTCATGTTTGGCACTTGGCAACATTTGTGCTGATTTGTTGTGTGTAAATATCACCTTCTTACTTGTAGATATTGTATTGAGATTCTAATATTCTTAAGAAACCTCTAGCTTTCCTTTCACGCACTCAATTCGTCAAATTCTTCCTGTCAATTGATTATCTTCAAGCCAGACCTCTTTGATATCTTTATAGAATCTAGCGCACAGATTAAATGTAACCTTCTTTTGAAGGTACGGTGTCATTGCTCATCTTACTGGAATAATTAGACACTTTATAGTTGTAAGCAACTAACAAAATAAAATGTGCATGCAGTTTGTTATGTCCTTAGAACACCTATTACAAACATTGATTATTAAGCGTGTAATTACCAGACATCCATGCATCAATAGTTCAATGGAGGCTGCAGTGCTTCAATTGTAAAGGCCTCTCGGGTGTGTATAGTGTTCTGAATTTGATGTTGCAAACTTGTGGGCATAGATGGAAGGATCAGAGGTATCCTTTTCCCCCCTAAGTATAATCTCGCTCCACTACTAAGGAAAAACCAGCAGAAATGAAGTCTTGACACTGAGGTGTTCATTGGGAGAAAAATGACTGCAAAATGCTGTGATGAGCATCGTCACGTCGTATGTGCCCCTGGAGATGAGTTTCTCTCTTTTATCATCATGGAAATGAGGCGTGAAATCTGTGAAACGGATATTGCAGTTTTCAAATTGGAGCTTCGATTATCGGGTTAATTATCTTATCAGGTGGGCGGGCAGCTGATGAATCAAGCTTGTACTTGTCCATCTTGCTCTACTTAGAGCTTGTGAGCTATCCAATTAGTTTAGCTTAAAAATGAGGATGAGCTATGGACCATATCAAACTCACAATATTTATTTTCAAAATAAAAGAATAGTGAATGAGGATTATGTGATTCTTTCTTATATGTTCTGCATTATTTCCTCTGGCCCCACAAAAAAAAAAGATTGCCCTATTTCTCCAATTTCATCATTTCTTAATTTCAAATTGCACCAAGAAGGATCATAATCATCATAATGTATTAGGCTTTGTGATGTAAACGGTGTTCAAGGTAATAATACACCATGATGTTCATGGACGAGCTAGCATTGAAAGGTTACAAAGCAAACCAAACTCATATAAAATACACATCACCACATTGAAAAGTCGGAAACTATTACCGTTCGATAATTAATCCATTAATTCATGATGAATGTGAATAGGATTACCAATAGTAGGACCCAAGGAACATCAATTAGCCAAGGTATTTCATCAAGCATAATGTACATCAATCGACTACACACAACACATCCAAGAGCTAAAGCGATCAAAGCGTATGCAAGTTGAAGCATTACATCCATATCGTGCCTTCCCATCTTATGGAGTAATTTTTGTCAGACGATCTTGATTATTATGCAAATAAGCATAATGACAGGTGCACTAGTAATGTTGGCTGGAGCTGTAGAGCTATGTCTGCACTCAATGAGTGGAAGCAAGGCCTCCACTAGGGAATCAAGTTGTTGGTTACATTTTGTAGCAATTTGAGCTACATACTCTATTTCATATCTTGGAATTAAAATTGACAAGTTACCAATTAGACAATTAGTCTTTCACAAAAGCTCAAAAAATGAGGATCAAGAATAAACACTCAGATCAATTTAGAAAATAAAGAAAAACTAGGCGATGGTTTCCAAATGCAATATTTGGAAAGAATGAGTTCACCTGATCTATGTAGATTACAAATTGTTACCGAATAATATGCCATTCAAGTAATGGAACACACAAAGGAGAAATGATCGGACAAAGGAATTTTTTTAAAATGAAAGGTAATCAACACGGCATGATTCTATCACAGTCCTCCAACTCATTGAAAGAGGTTGGACTACTATAGTGAAGAGATGTTGCGATTCGCAGTCAATTCTTACCTCCGACCATCGTCATTGGCTGGATTGTTGTTTGCCATTAACTTCGGAGTTTTGAGTGATTATTCTCTTCCCTTTCTGAAGTGAAACTTGCTGCAAGGCTGCAAGCCTGGGAGTTGAGTAAACCATATTTATATTAAAAGAATAGAACACCAACTGGCAGCAGAAAGTCAAAGACGGTGTAAGTTTGATTTGACATAGTTGCTGCGAAGCATCACATGATTAAAAGAAAAGTCATCTCTGACGTACCACGTCATGCCAAGCTCCCACTCGTGGCAACTGCATATTTTATATTAAAACAAAAGAGCAAAATGACCATAATTTATGGCTACATCAGTTTCCCGTAAACCAATAAGAAATTAGTGCCAAGACTGGCAAACGTTTTATTTATTTTCTTTGATTAAAAGAAAAGTCATCTCTGACGCACGACGTTATGCTTCTTTCGTCATGCCAAGCTCCCACTCGTGGTACCTGCATATTTTATATTAAAAAGAAGAGCAAAATGATCATAATTTATGGCCACATCATTGGCTACTAAGGGCATGCATGGTAATTTATTCAAAAACAACTAATTTTATTATTTTGTTCTCGGGAACATATTTAGAATAGAAATTCATTTGATAAAATTTTTATTTCTGAGAACAAATTTATTTCCGAAAATAGATTTGGAACATAATCAATAATAAATAAAAAAATAGTTATTCTTGTTCCTAATAACAATTCTAAGAATCAAGTCCGAATGTTCTCCACTTTCCTTTTCTTCTCTTTCCTTTTCTTCTCTTCTCTTTCCTTTTATTTCCTTTTCTTCTTCTTTTCTTCCTCCCAATCCATGACTAGCTCACCGCCTACCAACGATGGCTGACGAGCAGTTGGGCAAGGTCAAGTGAGCTCACTAAAGCCTCGCCAAACCAGGGCGAGGCTTAGCAAGCTCACTAAAGGCTCACTTGGTCACCACAAGTCTTGGTCTTGCAAATCTAGGCGAGGTTGAGCCTCACCAGTGACCAGGCAAGTGTCGCTTACCAACGCAAGGCTAGGCCTTGCCAAGCCAGGGTGAGGCCAACCTCGCATTGCTTAGGTGAGGTCAAGCCACCAATGAGGCTCGGCCTTGCCCAGATCTAGCGAGGCCTAGGCTCGCGGTGGCTAGGCAAGCTTGACAAACCTTGCCCAATCACTCGCCACCCATTGCCAGTAGCAACAACTGACCACAAAGGAAGAAGATGAAAAAAGGAAAAAAGAGAAAAATAAAAAATATAATAAAAGCATTAAAAAACTAAAATAAACAAAAAAAAATTAAGAGTCATACCAAACGCATTTTCAATCCAAAAATAAAAATTTTGAACAGTTACCAAATACATTCAAATGCTTAGAAATTGTTTTCGGGAACATGATAATTATTATTTGCACCCTAAATTTCCATAACCTTCTTCTTCAGCTAGGAACAAGCTCTCAAACTTCATTAATAAATGTGAAACGATAAGGATTACAACTTAGTCAATATGCTATTTCACACAATTTGAGCACACATGGTTTTTGCTCGGGCACTAGCACATTTGTCAAAACCATCGCACATTTATTATGGAATAAACATTTTACAAAAGACAATTTCACCTATAGTTGTAACACATCTCCCAAGATCAAATGGACTAAATTCTCAAAAGTAATACTTAAAAGGGTGATCATCTTGTGGTGAGAATTGCTGCCTGGTCATCAATCTAAAGACAATAAAACAGTTTTATCAGGTCAAGGTTTCCCGTGAGCGACCCATGTGTCATTTTTTCCATTGGTCGTGTGCCCCCTCTTTTGTACATTTAAAAGATTACCCACCATGGTACAACCAAATAGTGGGGCCAGCGTTTGTAAACGCAACACAAGGGGAAGGCGCCAATTTTAAAGATGAATCTTTCGACCGAAAAATTTAAAAAAAGAAAAGAAAAACACACACACAATAGACAAAAGACGAATATGCATCAGCGGGGGATGTTGGTGAGTGCTAGACCCGTCAAACGGGTGGGTTGGGTCGGGTTTGGGTCGGGTCAAAAATGGTCCGACCCATATTAATCCATTTAACCCGTTTTGACCCAAATTCATGTAATGTAAATCTAACGACCCATACCTGACCCGACCTGACCCGTATTGCTAAAAGCCATTATTATTGTAGAGAAACCCAAATTCACTCAAAACTCTATGTTAAATGACTCACTCAATTCATATTTGACATATATTTAACTTTTACTTTAACTCATATTTGACTAATATTTAATTTTCATTTGACCCATATTCAACTTTCACTTGACCCATATTTGACCCATATTTAATTTTCACTTGACCCATATTTGACCCATTTAACTAAAAGTGAGTCATAATATGGGTTTATGATCCATTTTGACACCTCTAGTGAGTGCCTCCCTTGCATGGATCATTAGTGAGGGTCGCTTTCTCCCCCCACTGACTCCTTTTTTGGGCTTAGTTATCGTGTATTCCTCGAGAGTAATTTCCTCTCTTTTTCTTGTTAATTAAATCCTAATCAATTAACATCATTATATTAACACGTTTAAATGTGAAAACAGACTAGCTTCGTCCCCACCCGCAATGCTCGTATAAGTTACATCGATCCATTCGCTTATTGGATATGATTCACACTAAATGAATAATTATATTTCGTTTTGATCATAATAGCTAGATTAAATCTCGAAATCATATTTTCTTATCCATTATTTAAATTATATTTTAATTGTACGATTCAAAACATAAGATGTTGAACATGAGAATAATACATAAAAACTTATGAGCTTCTCTTTTATCTTTTTTTTATATATAATAAAATTCAAATTAAGTGGAGTTTAGATAAAATTATTTCCATTTTTTATTTTCTTATGAATGTACTTATTTTGATAGATGTAAACTATATTTAAGTAAGTGGATCCAACGAAGAATATAAAAATCAACGTATCTTAAATATATACATTCCAAATAAGTCAAGTTGAGTACTTATTTTCTTAAACTTTTGTCGAATCAAAAAGACTGCATCATTTATTCCGTTATGTTATGCTGAACTAAGGAAACTATATCACTTAAAAGTTGTATCATTCAAGAATGTACTTTATTCATTGTTAATAAGTTTTGCTTAACGAACAAACTATGCGATCCATTTCATTCCCAATTAAATTATTTGATTTAATTAAATAAAAGGTATATTGTTTAAATAAAAAATATATATTGTTTTAGATATAATAAGAAATTATATTCAAAACAAATTGTACGTTTAAAGACATATTTGAGATACTTCTCTATATCTCTCTTATAAAAATTTAAAATCAATAAAATATAGATGGTCAAAGCTGATAATCAATAAATTAATCATAATTGATAAAATGTGGCAATGCGCCAAATTATGCCATGGGTCTTGCCATGTCATTGGTAATTTTTCAAAGGACACGCAAAAGTTCGCATTTACATTATGATAAAATTTATAGATGATGTTATTATGAATCGATTATATTATAAAAAATATATAAAACTAAGTTGATTTCATATATTATAAATATATCCTAATTTATTAATCAAATTTTCGTTTCATTTGTATATCATGTTAACTAAGGATAAATCTAAAAGACTAACATACTCACTTGGGTAAACATCAGGAATATTATCGCATCTTTGGGGGCAAAAAATGATAATTAAATTGCGACATCATTGATTCCCCAATCTAAAGAAAGATCAAAAGCGTCGTCTTCTTCCAATCCCGCCAATTTTTCAGAGACCCCCTCGTAAAAATCTGTAGCGTCACTGCAGAGAGGGAAGCGAAAGCACTCGAAAATGGAGTTCGCCCTGAGCGGCAACGCCTTGAAGACCTTGGCTCGCTTCATCACCTTGTCTTTCCCGCGTCGGAAACGACCTCGCCATTCAAGCTTCTCCTTCCCAAGTGATTCCATCAATTTCTTTCCTGCACTTCTTCTTCTCCGTCGTCTCCGTCGTCTCTCTCCCCCACAGCTCTGGCGTGTCGCCACTGAAATCCATGTCCATCGTCATTCCTCAGCTTCATCCGTCAGAGTGAAAATAGCTACAGCAGTTGCTTCTTCGTGTACCCAGCTGAGCGATGCTTAGTTTAGATGCTATAATGATGTGTTAGCTATTGGCTTGTTTCGCTCGATACAGAGTCCAATCGAGAAATCTCAGAGTCCTTGCGCCGATCGCCGAGCGCGTGGAGCTTTTGGCGGTGCATTTGAGGTGGAAATTTGTTGACCTAGGTTGTCATTGGCCCTGTTGATGATGATTAGAACTCGACGTGCATAAATCGGATGTGACTAAAAGAATCTGATACTATTGATAGGGTGTTCAAAGTCATTAGATCATAAGACTGAGGAATTCACTACTATAGCCAGGAGAACTATCAGTGGTACTCGCGGAAAATGTCGAATGGTGAAACCATAGGAAAAAGGCCCTATAAATAACCTACTACGGGTGCTGCTATTCTGTCTTGCTAATGCTTTCCTGGTTTTTCTTGTTACTTTGATGGTATCTTGTGGAGTTTTGCAACACTCACTAAGTGAAAGCACGATTGCGCTCCCTAGCATATCTCTTGTGTGACCATGCTTTGCCTGACTTCCTTTTGCCTTGTCGCATTTTAACTACCAAATAACAATAGAAGTTCCAAGTTCTAAGCTCAATGTTTGGCACTTGGCACTATTTGATGTATTAGAATTGACATAGTATCCATCCGTGTGTCCAAATATCACCTTCTTACATGTAAATAGCAGATTAAGATTCTCATATTTGTATTCGACCTTTAGATTTCCTTTTATGTGCACAATTCGTCGAGATCTGCCTATCAATTGATAACCTTCAAGCCAGACCTCTTAGATGTGTTTACAGTATCTGGTGCACAGGTTCAATGCAGCATTCTTCTAAAGGTATATTGTTGTTGCTCATCTTTCTAGTATATTTGCCAGTTTATAGTTGTAAGCAACTCACAAACACTTACAAAGTACTCTGCGCTGTTGAGAAAACTCCTAGTTTTGATGCTAACAAAACAGCTTATAAATGATATTTATATCAATCTCTTGAAAGAAAATGACACATAATGACATTAGGTTTTAAAGTCTGCTGGTTGCAGAAGATAAAGCATGAGATGTCTAAGAGTATGACCGTACCAGACGGAAAGACTCATCCAGACTGAGATCTTAAGTCTGAATGAATCAGACTGAGATTTAAGTCTGACCGTACCAGACTGAGATTTAAGTCTGAACAAACCAGACTGAGATTTTAAGTCTGAACGAACCAGACTGAAAATCTAGGCAAATTTAGAACTTAAGACCATCAGACTTAAGATGAACCTACAGGATAAGATCACCAACGGTCAAGTATTTCACTTACTTTATTTATATTGATTCTGTTGTATCAAAGTGATTGGTAGGATCAATCAACGGACAACTTCCAAAGAAGAATAGAACACTTATGGAAGCCCGGATTCTGATTGTATGGACGAACAGAATCTAAGGGGATCCAATCTACCTCCAACGGTCAAAAAGACTTGCCTTATAAAGTCTGTCCAGGAAAGGGAAGACGAAACTCTCAAGGAAAGAGCCAACGGTCGAGTGTGGCTTGGAGAGTATATAAGGATAGGATGAGACCTAGGAGAATGAGGGTGGATGAACATTATTCCAAAGCTGATTCAGTTCTTCGATTGTTGTTCATAGTGCACATTTGAGTGATCTAGGTGCTTTACAGAAAGAGAGTGACTTAGTGAGACAAATCATCACCGAGTACTAGCACTCGAGAGTGTGTAATCACCGTTGATCATATAGTGAAATACAGCCGATTGGCTGGTCGACCGGAGAGTGGACGTAGGCTTGTCTAAAGCCGAACCACTATAAACTGAGTTTGCAAAAGATTGTTATTGCTTGCGCATAAAATTCCTATACACCTATTCACCCCCCCCTCTAGGTGTCAATATTAGTTCCAACAATTGGTATCAGAGCCACGTGCTCGAGATCTTGAAGTGTTTATTACTTCTGAGTAAAAGATCCTCTATGGCTAGTACTCTTGCACCAGGTTTAATTGAGGGGCAGAGCAACACTCATCCACCATACTTCGATGGCAAGGATTACAATATCTGAAAGAATAAAATGAAGGCTTTTCTCAGGTCGAAAGATCCACTGGAATGGGATGTGGTTAATAGGGGAATTGAGCCCACTGATAACGCCAGAAAGACGTCAAAGAGTACCGATGGAAAAGAACCAGAACCATCAGCCACTCTCTCTCCAGAAGAGATAACAAAGAGACAAACCATTGATGCAAAGGCTATTTACTCTCTATATTGTGCTTTATCACCTAATGAATATAATCGTATATCTTCTTGTGATATAGCAAAGGAAGTATGGGACAGACTACATGTGACATATGAAGGAATTGATCGAGTCAAGGAGACCAAAGTAAACATATTACTTGGTCAATACGAATCCTTTAAGATGAAGAATGGAGAATCCATAAGAGATATGTTCAGTCGTTTTACAGAAATTGTAAACGGATTAGCATATCAAGGACAGCCTGTTCCTGGACCAATGAAGGTCAACAAACTTCTGAGAGGACTGTCAAAAGAATAGAACAATGTGAAGACATCTATCAGAGAAACTCTGCGAATTTCACCTCTAACTGTTGATGAGCTCGTTGGCACCCTACAGTCCTATGAGGCAGAACAAATGAATGAAGAAGTGGAATCCAGAGGTAAAAAATCCCTTGCTCTTAAGTCTAACTCTGATTCTGATGATATAGATTCTGAGGAAGAACTGGACGATGAGGAACTTGCACTGCTGATCAAAAAGGTAAAGAAATTAAACAGAAAAGGCAGAAAGTTCAACAACAGGAAACAAAACAGACAATTTGGGCAACGCAAAACTGATGACGAGGATGATTATACCAAGGATGTAATCTGCTTTGAGTGTAAGAAAAAGGGACATATTAAACAGAATTGTCCCAAACTCAAAAAGAACAAAGGAAAATTTGAGAAGTACAAGAAGGCTCTCAAAGCTGAAACATGGAGTGACACAGAAGTTGAGGATAGTGAAGACGAATATGGAAACATCTGTCTAATGGCACACTCAGACTCAGACTCTGAAACTGATTCTGACACAGACTCAAATAGGGAGATCGAGGTAAATCATTCTGATATCCCTATAGAAGTTTCACATTATATAAATGAGCTTTGTTCTAATCTAAAATCTACTTTGAAAAGGATTTCCAAATTAAAAAAGGAAAATTACAAGTTGAATCAACATAATGTTTCTTTGAAAGGAAAAATGGATGATTTCAAAAAGGAATTCTTGGAAATTAAGGAAAATCGAGAGTTTCTATTAAATGAGAATGAATCTATTAAAAAGGAACTTTTGGAAACTAATGAAAATCGAAACTCTTTACAAAAGGAGAATGATTCTTTCAAAAAGGAATTCTTAGATATTACCACAAAATTTTCCAAATGATCAAAAACTCTACAGCATATACTTTCCATTCAAATTCCTTATTATGATAAGTCTGGACTTGGTTTTTATAAGGAAAATGATTCCCTGATTGATTTTCCCAAAGTCAAGGAAAGAATAAGACAAAGACCTCCTCGACAAGTTTATAGAAATCATTTCAAAAACAATTTTGTAAGACCTATTAGTAGAAACAATCTCAAATGTTCTAATTGTGGAGAAAGAGAACACTTTGAGAACAAATGTCCTAAAGTCTGGAGACCTGTTCAAAGGAAATGGATAAAAAAAGCTTATACCACTAACTTCAATGGACCCAAGAAAATTTGGGTACTAAAGAAAAAATGAGTGTTTGTAAATATTGCAGGTAAGTTTCAAAAGTAAGAAGAAATTGTATTTGGATAGTGGATGTTCAAGACATATGACAGGAAATTCAAAGATGTTCATTGGATACGACAGAATCAAGGGAGGAACAGTTTCGTTTGGAGGGAACACCAAAGGAAACATTATAGGACTGGGAACTGTCAAGATCGGTAGCTTGATCATCAACAACGTTTCTCTAGTCAAAGGTTTAAACTATAATCTACTGAGCATCAACCAGTTATGTGATGCCGGTTTCAAAATAAACTTCAAAGAGAACCTATGTTTTGGAACAAGCAATGACTCTTCACAGACTTTTACTGGACGAAGACATGGGAACATTTATCTTCTGGACATAAATGAAGATACTGCGAAATGTCTATTATCAGTCCAAGACGAAGCAGATATGTGGCACCGTAAACTTGGGCATGTCAGCATGAAACAAATCTCCAAGCTTGCCAACAAAAAGCTTGTTCGTGGCTTGCCATCACTAAGTTACAAGAAAACTGAGCTATACTGTGCATGTACACTAGGAAAATAGGTTAGAAGCTCTTTCAAATCTATAAAACAAATTTTCACTAATCGTGTGTTACAGCTTCTTCACATGGACTTATTTGGACCAACCAGAACCCAAAGCATTGGAGGTAAGAAATATTGTCTTGTAATAGTAGATGATTACTCTCGATACACATGGGTATATTTTCTAGCAAATAAAGGAAATACCTTCTCATATTTCTCAACATTTGCCAAGAAAATTCAAAATGAAAAAGGTTACTCTATTTCTAGTATCAAAACAAATCATGGGGGAGAATTTGAGAATCAAGACTTCTCAAACTTTTGTGACAAAAATGGCATACAGCATACATTTTCATCTCCATACACTCCAGAACAAAATCAAGTTGTGGAAAGAAAGAATAGGTCTTTATAGGAAATGGCTAGAACATTGCTTATAGAAAGCAAGGTGGCAACTCAATTTTGGGCAGAAGCAATTTCTACTTCTTGCCATATTATTAACAGAGTATTTCTTAGACCAATTCTTGAGAAAACCCCTTATGAGATTTTCAAAGAAAGAAAACCTATTGTTTCCTATTTTCGAATCTTTGGTTGTCCATGCTATATCCTTAAGAATGTTAATCATCAACCTAGTAAGTTTGAAGAAAGGTCAGATGAAGGTATATTTCTGGGCTATTCAAACTCTAGTAAAGCATACAAAGTGTTCAACAAGAATACTCAGACAGTGGAAGAATCCATGAACGTAAAGTTTCTGGAGAAAGAAGTCTCAAAACAGAGCAGTCCAATAAATGAAGAATCAGAATCAAATGCAGCTACTGAAAGATCTGGTCTCAACAAAGAAGCAGAATCTTCTCAGGAAACAGTCAAAGAAGCAACTCATGAAGAACGACTAACTCGGCTTGATACTTCTGCATCAGCAGAAGATTCTGATAATACTGAAGTTCCAAACAAAAACAGGAAGCATAAGTCTAGTCATCCCAAGGAGCTCGTGATTGGAAATATCAACGAAGGGATTCAAACCAGATCAAGAAACAAAAAGGACACAGGTATTGTTGCACTGATTTCTGAAATTGAACCCAAAGGAATTGATGAAGCACTGGAAAAAGAAAGCTGGATAGAAGCAATGCAAGAAGAGCTTCAACAGTTTAAGAGAAATGATGTATGGGAATTGGTACCCAAACCAAAAGGACGAACAATCATTGGAACCAAATGGATTTTTAGAAACAAAGTTAATGAACTTGGAAAAGTCACCAGAAACAAGACAAGGCTCGTGGCAAAAGGTTATTCTCAATCTGAAGGAATAGACTATGATAAAACCTATGCTCCAGTTGCAAGACTAGAAGCAATCAGACTATTACTTGCTTATGCTTATTATCAAAATTTCAAGCTATATCAAATGGACGTGAAAAGTGCTTTTCTGAATGGGTTTATCAAAGAAGAAGTGTTTGTAGAACAACCCCCTGGATTCGAGGAATCAAGAAAGCCTGACCATGTATACAAATTAAAAAAGGCACTTTATGGTCTGAAACAGGCTCCTCGAGCTTGATATGAACGATTGAGCAAGTTTCTACTAGATAACAAATTCAGAAAAGGAATGGTAGATACAACCTTATTCATTAAGAAGGAAGGTAAAGATATTCTGCTGGTACAAATCTATGTAGATGATATTATTTTTGGTTCATCTAATGAGCACTTGTGCAAGAACTTCTCAAAGTCTATGCAGGAAGAATTTGAAATGAGCATGATGGGAGAACTGACATTCTTCCTAGGACTTCAAGTTAATCAAACGAAACGTGGAACTTTTATTAATCAAGAGAAGTACGCCAAAGACTTGATTAAAAAATTTGGAATGGAGAACTGCAAGAGGACAGAAACTCCAATGGCAACCTCTATCAAACTTGATCAGGATGAAAAAGGGAAGAAGGTTGATCAGAAGAATTATAGAAGCATGATCGGTTCTCTTCTCTACCTTACTGCATCTAGACCAGATATTCTATATAGTGTTTGTCTTTGTGCGAGGTTTCAAGTAGATCCTAGAGAATCACATCTTTCTGCTGTTAAACGTATAATTAAGTATATAGCCACTTACCCAAACTTAGGGCTATGGTATCCAAAGGAAACAGATTTTACTCTTCTTGGCTACTCAGATGCAGATTTAGCAGGATGCAAAATAGACAGGAAGAGTACTTCAGGAACATGCCAACTTCTAGGAAAAATGCTAGTTTCATGGTTTTCCAAAAAGCAAAATACTGTGGCTCTATCAACTGCAAAAGCAGAATATGTAACACTTGGAAACTGTTGTTCTCAGATTCTGTGGATGAGACAACAACTAAGAGACTATGGGAAGGAAGAATGCTGCACAGAAATAAGGTGTGATAATACGAGTGCCATAAACCTCACCAAGAATCCAATTTTACATTCCAGGGCAAAGCACATTGAGATCAAACATCACTTTATAAGAGACCATGTGCAAAAGGGAGATATATATGTGGAATTCATTGATTCTAAGAATCAATTAGCAGATATCTTCACAAAGCTGCTGGACAAAGGTACATTCGATTCAATATGTGGGTGTTTAAACATTATTAACCCTTTCTTATAAATTCTATAAGAACAGGACAAAGTCTGACAGTGGAAATCGTCGGGTGATTGAAAAAGGAAATAATAATATGGTGTATTATTTCCTTACTGAAATCTGGTAATTATTTTAGTAAGTTTTTGATTCGAATAATTGATTTGCATATATTCTGGCATATGATTGAATATTCTTGTTAAATTTAGAATAACTGCTATTTTTAAATTATTTTGGGTTGCGACTATTCACTTGTTCTCCTAACAAAGGTATAAAAACATCCAAAGGTCGAGTCTTTTCCTCACCACTCTTCAGAACGTCTGTTTACAAACTCTAACTGAGAAAAACGCTTTCTAAAACAATCTTCGTCCAAAACCAACCTTCTGTGAACATGGCTTCGAGATCCTCCATATCCAGATCAAGATCTCCATCTCCTAGAAGAAGATCAAACAGAGTTGCTGGAAGAGGAGGAAGAAGAATCGAGGAAGGGCAGACGCACTTCGACCTGACACAGACTTCCGAAGAAACCCAAGGACAATCTCCTAGAGTTTCTCCTCAAGAAAATCAAGAAGATTATAAGAATCTCCAAGAACTCGTCACTCAGAATCTGAAGAAAGGACTGTCTCATGCAGAGGTACGTCTGGATTAACTCTACCGACACCTACTGAAAATCCTTATGTAATTATGAGGAGGTATGAGAAGTTAGTTCGGAGAAACGTCAGGGAAGATGTCAAACTGTTTTTCTTGAGGCAGAATGGGTTTACAAATGAATTCCGTCTCATTCAAGCAGTACAGGCTGCCAAATCAACATCTACTCGTAAAGAACGAGTTAGTGATACAGGGAGAAGTAAAGATAAGGTGAAGGAAGATGATGAAACAATCTACAGAAATTTTGAAGTAAGAATGGGAATTGCTGCTATAGTCCAGAACACAACTGGAAAATTATTTCGATCCAAAGAACACAAGACTTTCTTTAACAATCTGTTGGAAAGAGGAGTCATGAACCATAGGATTGTTGATTTTGATTATCTGGATGCTGCTGATGTAAAATCTGCGAGAATGCTTTGAGAGATTGCAGATGGACAAATTCTGCACTGATTCTGCTGCTGTTTATCCTGAATTAACAGCATATTTTTACTCGAATTTGACATTTCTATCTCCAGACAGAATGCAGTTCAGTGTGAATGATAGGTTTTATGAGGTTAGTTCAGATACTCTTGCTGACATTATAAATGTTGAGAGAGGAGCATTCAGGTCAATAGATGTCTCTTATGAAACAGTCTGTAAGTTTCTCACAAAGTCTGTAAGGGCCACTATAACTTATCCTCTTTTAATGTCTGCAAGAACTATTCTGTACAAAATCATCATCGGCTGCATTTGTCCAAAAGCATCATCCAAGACTGATATGTCTAAATTTGAGGCAAAACTGATGTGGGCAATTGAAAGAGGAGTATTGTTCTCACTGCCTCACACAATCATTTTGCATATGTATCGAATAGTCTCAAAGGGAAAAGGACAGTTACCCTATGGAGCTTTAGTCACAAGAATCTTTAATCATCTTAAGATAGATATACCCAAAAGATTCAGTACTAAAACTCTTCCAATAATGATCATTGATATGAAAATGATCAACAAGATGAGACTGAAGGATGTTTCAGAGACATGGCGACGAAAAGAAAAGGAACTGGCTATAGCAGAGACAGCAAAAAGAAAAGGCAAAGAATCAGCTGCTAATGTGCCAAGTTCTAAAAGGAGAAGACAACTCCTACTGATAGATGAAGAAGATGAAGAAGAAAGCATATCTGCAATTCTGGCAAATATGCGTCAACATTCTCAAAGAATGTCTGAACAAGAGGAACATGCAGAACACATTCTTCACACAGAAAAAGAGAAGAATGCAGGATATGAAGAAATAGATGAGCCAAAAGAAACAGACGAAGAAGAAGAACAAGAAGAAGAAGGAGATAAGAACAGAGAAAAAGAGGGGCAGCAAGGACAAAATGAAGCATCAACTCAGGAGGAGCATCATCATGAAAATATTGACATTCAAGTTCCTGCAGCTTCATCTGGAAATGTTGATTATCAAAAGATCTTCGAACTTTTAACAGAGATTAGGGATCGATAGGTACAAATGGAAACCTTCTTCAATAACAGACTGGAAACTCTTGAGAAGACAGTCAATCAGTGTATTGACAGGATTGAGAAGTCTGCATCAGATATGGAGGATTTCACCATTGTTCGAACCCCAAACAAGAAAACCTCTTAAAAAGATCTTTTTGAACTAACTAACTCTTTTTGAAGTTGACAAAAAGGGGGAGTAGATATGGCTTTTTGTTTTGCTCGACTTGGTTTTTTGCTTGACTTAGCTTTTTGATTGATTTTCGGTGGATTTATTATTGTGTTGATGATATCATGACAGTTGGATGACAGATGGTTTTATCATTGTGTTAATGCATGATAAATGACTGATGATATTCTCTTATTGAAATCTGTACTGACAAAGTCTGTATCCTGTTAAGCTGTAATTATGTTATGCAGGGTTGATATGAGCTATACTTATGAGTTGGGCAGGATAGTTGAAAACAGGTTTATTTAACCATATTTTGCAGGGACATGAAGTCATATGTTTAAGATGTTTTGTCACCATCAAAAAGGGGGAGATTGTTGAGAAAACTCCTAGTTTTGATGCTAACAAAACAGCTTATGAATGATATTTATATCAATCTCTTAAAAGAAAAGGACACAGAATGACATTAGGCTTTAAAGTCTGCTGGTTGCAGAAGATAAAGTATGAGATGTCTAAGAGTCTGACCGTACCAGACGGAAAGACTCATCCAAACTGAGATTTTAAGTCTGAATGAATCAGATTGAGATTTAAGTCTGACCATACTAGACTGAGATTTAAGTCTGACCATACCAAACTGAGATTTAAGTCTGAACAAACCAGACTGAGATTTTAAGTCTGAACGAACCAGACTGAAAATCTAGGCAAATTCAGAACTTAAGACCATCAGACTTAAGATGAACCTACAGGATAAGATCACCAACGGTCAAGTATTTCACTTACTTTATTTATATTGATTCTGTTGTATCAAAGTGATTGGCAGGATCAATCAACGGACAACTTCCAAAGAAGAATAGAACACTTATGGAAGCCCGGATTCTGATTGTATGGGCGAACAGAATCTAAGGGGATCCAATCTACCTCCAACGGTCAAAAAGACTTGCCTTATAAGGTCTGTCCAGGAAAGGGAAGACGAAACTCTCAAGGAAAGAGCCAACGGTCGAGTGTGACTTGGAGAGTATATAAGGATAGGATGAGACCTAGGAGAATGAGGGTCGATGAACATTATTCCAAAGCTGATTCAGTTCTTCGATTGTTGTTCATAGTGCACATTTGAGTGATCTAGGTGCTTTACAGAAAGAGAGTGACTTAGTGAGACAAATCATCACCGAGTACTAGCACTCGAGAGTGTGTAATCACCGTTGATCATATAGTGAAATACAGCCGATTGGCTAGTCGACCGGAGAGTGGACGTAGGCTTGTCTAAAGCCGAACCACTATAAACTGAGTTTGCAATCTTCTCTACTCTCTCCTTTTAATTTCAGTTTATAAATTGCAAAAGATTGTTATTGCTTGCGCATAAAATTCCTATACACCTATTCACCCCCCCTCTAGGTGTCAATACTAGTTCCAACATGCGCAAGCTGTCTGTTCTGTCCTTAGAATTCATATTACAAACTTTGATTATTTGAGTGTGCAATTACCAGACACCAATGCATGGTAAAGACCTTTAAGTTGTGTGCTTGGTGCTCTAAATTCATTATGTTGGAAATGACGTATTTGATGGTTAAGATTGCAAAGCTTGTGGCACATACGGAAAAGTTAGCAGATTCCCTTTTCCCCCTAAAAGAAATCTCACTCCTATTCTATGGGAAAACTGCAGAATTGAAGTCTTGAAACTGACATGTTCATTGAGAGAAAATGACTGCAAAATGCAGTGAGAAACATTTATATGTCATATCATATGTGTCCACAGACACAAGCTATTCTAATTTATAATCATGTAAAAGCAGAGTGAACTCTGTCAAATGGATTTTGCAGTGCCCCAATTTGACCTATAAAGCCAACGAATTCAGAATAAAGAGACAGGGAAATTTATGTTAATATTTAGATTCCAATGTCTACCACTCTTACTTCTATTTTTTTGTTGGCCACTTAACATTTTAAGCCTTTGTGACTCAGTCATGCTAACTACATACTATTCAGTATGTTATCTAACCGTAATATATATCAGAGTTAGGCACCTGTCAAGCCTGCATTAATTTGATGAGAAGCTGCACCATGCAGAGATACATCTTTATCTCACTGCATCAACTGTGAGTTTTTGTTCATGCATATATGTTGTCGTCATATGCATGCAGGCATTAAGAAAACATACTGGATTTCTTGCAATGTTGACCCCAACATACATTATCTCTGGATAGGAGAAGATACCCAAGCAATTTTGTAGTGATGCCTTGTGATCTGAAGATATTGCTTGCAACTTTTCCATCATCCCTTCAGGAAATTACTATCATTGCAACCGAATGCAATTCCAATCCTTCTGATGCTGCAGGTGAATTTGGTGGGAAAGCTATTGAGTGCCAAAGCTAAATTGATCCTACCAAAGGTAGAGATTAACTTTATTCTTTTCAATCAATTATGGCGAAGAATATCATGGTCCAGATTGTGGTTGCAGAGAATGACTCTTTGCTTCATGCTCAGCTGTGGATAGATCCTGTGGAAAATTTTGTGCATTATGCTCATTGCAGCAACCCAGTACACATGATTTTGCTGTCAAAGAATTGAAAGTGTTCCATATGATTCGTCTTTTCATTATATTAACTATCGAGACATCCGGATCATAAATGCAGCTAAAAGTTATTGAACATGTGACTTCACTTTCAAACTTATCTCCTTTACCTCAAAATAAGCCCACCCATTTGCCGAAATGTATTGGGGTCACATTCAGGACCAGCTTTTATGTTGAAGTTTTTCCTTGTGTTTTCCAGTGAACATGATAATATTTAACCTCAATCCAGCTCATGGAAATCCAGGCATTTCTTGCATTCTGTGAGGGATGTGAAATGGACAACTTTTTGTACTTTGAGAAGGCTGGTGAGTAACTAAATTCTGAAAGCTCTTTTGAATCTTACCTTCTATCCATTTTCTTCCATGTTTCACTTCAATTTTGTATATGCAAGTGGTTCAAATGCAACAAGTAGTCTTCATGCAATCAGTTCGTAACTGGTTTTAATAGATGAATGACTGCTAGTTATCTGCTCAGAGATTTAGAACTTGCTAATGCATAGCTTCACAATCGCAATCATAAAGGCTGATGACAATTTTAATTTTGGGGTGAATGTAAAAAAACGAGAGACTTTCATTGAAAATTTTGTTGATAAAATATAGTGCACCTTCGAATCAAGTTTGGATAATAATGGTTTAAGGAAGTTTAAGTTCGGATGATAAATGGTTTATTTATCAAGTTATTTGCATGATGCTAGTGAAGTATGCCAGCTAAAAATATCAGTGCAAAACTTGACGGATAATGTATGTCTTTTGACTTTTCTTTTTGGTACTAAATTTGTGGTTTCAAGTGCAACATTGCCGCCACTGCAGAGGGGCGTCAGTGTTACTAAATGCAAATTAGAAAAGAATAAAGAACTTGATACAGCTGCGTGTTTTTATGAAACAGGCCTATTTTGATGGCCCCTAAATTTGGGATTGATGAGGGGGCCTCTTCCAATGTTGATGCTACACTTGTACTGGCCACCATGCTCACATCACAATTACACGAAGGTAATACTGAACCTTCGGCAAATGGAATGCCAGGCCAGGCTGACACTGGGGAAGCTTCTGGAGAACAGCCAGAGAGGAATAGAACAAGTGCTTCCAAGATTCCATCGAATCAGACCAGAATATGGTTTGAACTCTCAGGCGAGTGATCCTTGTAGCTTGTAGCACTGTCATCTCAATGATGGCAAAGAAATTGAATTTGCTTTGCTCTAAAATGAAATGCCGTGTATGCCGTCAGTAATATACTTTATGTCCATGTGGACGCATATCTTGGGAATCAAAATTTGGGTGGTTTACTAACTTTGGGCAGGAAAGTGCTGCAAGAAGTGGCACTTGTTCATCAGCAAGTTCCAGAAGAAAGGATCCTAAAAGCTGGTGGTCAGTTAGGAATTGAAAGAATAAGCACCCTTCAAATATCAAAAGCTGCATCAGCTGAAGCGAACATCCGAACTGGTCCAGATTCTTCATCTCCCAATCTCTCTCTCAGTTTGTGTGTGTGTGATGAACATCATCTTTATCTCTCGAGGTCAGATTATTTTGCCATCTCCTGCAAATATTTCTAACTAATGTTGCTACTTTCTCAATTGCCCATTTTTCCTACTGCAAATGCTGCTTTGCAAGAAAGCATTTGGCTTAGGCCAATTGATTGCACGACTTTATCTTGGAGTCTTGCTAAATTTTACTCTTTCTTCTTGCATCAAGAAGCAAAAAGTGTCTTGCAGAAATCCATTTATGTCCTACAAAACCCGTAAGCATTTCTTTTTTTCCACTCTTTAGTGCGACCGTGCACATGATACTACAGACGAGTTGGATTTTCTGATTTTTACTCGACTGTGCCTTTCTTGGGCTTCTCATTATTGATTCAATTAGTCTGCTCGTATCATGTTGTTTGTTAGTGGTTCTAAATGTGTTTAGAAGCAAAGTTGCTGAACAAGATTGTCACTTACATAGCACTAATTAGTGCCTTCATAAGTATATCCATGCAGTTTTGTTAGTAGTTTGAATTGGACAATCCCTCTGAAGCGACTTCATTCTTTTTTTGTGTAGATGGACATGGCTTTTCACAACGCCATCCACGTAATTGGGTTGATGCTGATGAGGATGAGGATGATGATGATGAGGATGGTGAACTCTGTGTTTGATCGACACCACTATACTATGAAGATCAGTAGCATTATATTTCCTGTTTAGCTATGATAACCTTGTTCTCTCAGTTTTACTGTTTAGTGTTTGTGCCTTCTTCTATTTCCATATGTTAAAGTAAGAATGAGAATCCTTTGTCTGTTTCGATACCGAGGTTCTCTGAACTATTTTTGTTTTCCTCTTTCTCTACTATTTGCAACAGCACATTAGAAACATGAAGAAAACAGTTGGGAGTTTTTTGACCAAATAGATCCCTCGCCGTGGAAAGCTTTTCTGTTTTCTTTTCGGAAAACCATTATAAGTACGTTAAAAAGGAAGTGGTCAAAGGGTTTTTGAAATGTTTATGTTCATTCTTAAAATCACATTCTAGAATGATTACGCCGTTTTTGAAGTCCAACAATTTCAGTTTAACTTTTCCTTGTCAGATGCTTCCATTATATATATTATGAATATTATATTACATGCTTTTACAACGTGGGATGCTTTGTGTCATCGAAACATTACCACATCAAGAAAGCTGGAAACTATAGCCGTTCACTAGATGAACATGAATGGTATTACCATCATTAGGACACATGGAATGAAAATCGGCTTGTCACCAAACATATTGTACATTTGTAGGACACACTTGACACATCCAAAAGGAATAGAGATTATGGTATATTCGAATAGAAACCTTTGGTCAATATCTTGCTTTCTCATTATAAAGATTAACGCTTCGCAGATAGGCACAATGACAAGTTCAGCGATAACGTTGGCTAGACTTATCGAGCTGTGTATGACTATGATGAGTTGACGTAAGGCCTCTATTAAGAAATCAAGTTGAGAGTTATATTCTGCAACATTATTTTGGAATTAAAATCAGCAAATTACTTGTCAGACAACTGTCTTTCAGAGAAGCTCAAACAATAAAGATCAAGTAAAATCGTAGGGATCTTTTAACAAAAAGAAGAGATCTAGGCATTTTATACTAGTACCACGATTCCTAAATGCAATATTGCAAAGGACGGGTTCACCTTATCTATGTAGAGTATAAATTGTTTCCAAATAAAACAGCATTCGGCTAATGGAACACATGCGGTGGAAATGATTAGAGATAGGAAGCTCTTCATTTTAGGAAAGGAATTGAAGACCGCATGATTTTAGTAGCAATCCTCCAACTAATTGAAGGAGGCTGGACTACAGTAGTGAAGAGATGTTGCGGTTTGCCGTCAATTCTTACCTCCGACCACCTTGATCGGCTGGACTATTGTTTGCCATATTAACTTCGGAGCTTTGTGTGACTGCGCTTCTCCTCCCCTGTTTGAAATGAAGCTTGCTTAGGAGCTGGGAATGAAGCAAACATATAAGTAGAGGGAAAAATGGTTAGCTGAGGCCAAAACTACAAAAAAGCATTGTCGAAAGATGAGCTTGAACTCCTTTCCAACCAACACATCGTCTTATATAACGAAAAGTATATTCAGATGGCGCTCCGTTCCATTCACTTGGGAGCAGGGAGTGAAGCAAACATATTTAGAGCACGAAGTGGCTGGAAATGTCTTAAAAGAACGACCAAAAGGTAGTTTGAAGATGAGGCTCCTTTCCTCCGCATTCAAGCTAGTCAAATGACCTAATAGACTTGTGAAATGACCGATGGGATGCTTCCTCTTTAACTTAGTATTTATGGTCTGAGACTCCCATGTGTCTTCCTTCAATTACGCCCATGGTGGCCAAAAACGTATACACCTTTATGAGCTCTCTATTTACTTTATCTTAAGTCATGATGATCTGTACTGCATTAGTCATGAAATAAAACTTGTAAAATAAAGAAAAGTTATTCCTCCGGGATCATGGGCGTGGCATAGTGGAGATGAAACAGTGTCTATGCAACCGTTTAATTACACAAAATACATGCCCACGCCCCTAATTCTAATGGAACTAACTTAACTTCAATTTACCCTAAAAAAGACTTTAATACTAAATATGTATAATTACATATTAAACATATTTAAGTCATGAAATTTGTCAATTAAAGAAAAGTTGATCATCTAGAATCATGGGTATGGTACAGTCGAAAGGACCAACGTCTATCTAATTTCAACAAATGCCCGTGATTTTTTACATCATTTGTATATGTATGTTCACTTCAACAAATGCCCGTGATTTTATCAACAAAACTATCTTGTCATGTGGCCGCATTATTTTAAAAGTTAAATATTTGACAAAATTATGTCATGTGTTTTGCCATATAATATAACTCATTGATGTTGTATTTAAATTTCGTGTTCAATTTGTCTTAAATTAATAGAGAAATAGGAAAGAAAACAACACAACTATCAAAAATTGGCAAGCTCTACTTTAATTTTGTATGTTGTTCTTTAGGAATAGAGCTACCAAAAATTTTAAACTATACCCACTATAATACTTTTATATCGAACTTTGTTTTGTGAATTAAAAGCCCCATATTATGCTCACTATGACACGTTTACTTTAAAAAAAATTGTAATATAAAAAACCTCAAATATAACAACCCAATCCAAAGAGGATGGGGAGTGGTTGTCGAAGCTAGAGAGGGTTTAGACAAAGAGTGGCTCTTGACAAACTTCTGAAATGGCGAAGGGGACAGCAATGAATTGAACTGTACACCAAATAGGGAGAGAGCGATTCTAGAATATATATGTGAAAATTTGGAATTAACTCATAGAGGCTCTTTTTGACGTAATGACAAGCTTTGCTTTAGAACTCCAAAGTTAAACCAAAGCAAAGCTAGTCTAGACTAGAGCACTACCAGGATGGGTAACTTCCTTAGAAAGTGCCTGCTTATACACCAAAAAGGATAAAATTGTAAGACTCGAAATGTGACAGGCTAAAGTGGACAATACATCGAGTAAGTTAATCTAGGGTGTCACAATATGATATCAGAATAGGACCCCCTCTAATAGGTGTATGGCTCAGGGATGAATCATGCAAAAGCTAGTGGGCTTATAATGACCTGATTCAAATAGGGTGGGGAGTAGTCGTTGGGGCTAGAAAGTGCCTAGACAAGAAGTAGCTCCTAGCAAGCTTCTAGGATGGCGAAAGGGGGCAAGAATAAACTGAATTGTGCACCAAACATGAGGAGTGTGATTCTAGAATATTTATGTAGAAAATTGGAATTAACTTACGGAGGTATCTTTTGACATAATGACAAGCTTTGCTTTGGAACTCCAAAACTAAGTGAGCATAAGCTAGAGCACTACCAGGATGGATAACCTCTTGGGAAAATGCATGTCTATACACCAAAAAGGATAAAACCGTGAGGCTTGAAGTGGAACAGGCTAAAGTAGATAATATCTCGAATGAGTTAATCTAGGGATATCACAATATGATATCAGAATGGAACCCCATCCAGTAGGTGTATGGTTTGGGGATGAACCATGCGAAAACTAATGGGCTTATAATGACTCCATTCGAAGAGGGTGGAGAGTGGTTACCAAGGCTAGAGAGGGCTTGGATAAGGAGCAGCTTTTTGCAGGCTTTTAGGATGGCCAAGGTGTAGAAATGAACCGGACTGTGCACCGAACATGGAGAGAATGATTCTAGAATATATACGTGAAAAGCTGAAATTAACTCACGGAAGTGTCTTTTAACATAATGGCAAGTTTTGCTTTGAAATTTCAAAGTTAAACAAACCCATACTAGAGCACTACCAAGATGGGTGACCTCCTAGGAAAGTGTTTACTTGATGCCAAAAATAGTAAATCTATGATGCTCGGAATAGGATAGGCCAAAGTGAACAATACCTTGAGTGAATTATTCTAAATTGTCACATCAAACTTATACTTATATGACACATTTACCTTTCATCAAAGTTCTGTTGGATGATTTTTCAAAACAACATCATTCCATGTAGGCACCATGTCAACACCATTTGCTAGGCAAATCTTTAACGATACTCATTAATAGATCTTAATGGAAAGTAAATATGTGACACAAGTACAAGTTTGGGATTTGTTGTATAACAAAAAATAAGGTTAAGGGTAAATGCGTCACATAGTTTAGGTTTGTTTTTTTTTTTTGTGGCTTTGTCCCTATTATTCAAGCTATAAAAGCTAATCTTTAAATTATTATTTTAATTAATTCTATTAGCATGTATAAATGAAACGAATTTATTAGTTACTAAAATTATGCCAAGAAATAAGACATATTTTCAATTAGAATTAACAAAAAGAAGTTTTTTTTTCCATTTTCTATTATTAGTATATCAATTTAATTATTCTTTACCTAATTTCATTATAATAGTTCAAATAAGGTAGGGAAATGACACTAATAAATTGTTCAAAAACTTTGACCTAGTGTGCAATATTATGCTTGAATTTTTAATTTGTTCAATATGATCCTTGAAATAATTCTAGATTTTGAATGTGGTTCGTAAAGTTTCAATTTGTTAGATATAATATCTCAAATTTCCACAACAAAGTCAAATCAGGTCCTTCAATAATATTAAAAAGTTTGCATATTACGCTATTATATGAATTTTAGAAAAAAAATTTCATGTCAATTCATTTCTTGAATCAACAAAATTATGATTTCTCTTTAATTACCTTTTACATTTTGGTCTTTTTAAATATTACAATAGTTTCATTTAAATATTTTAACTTACAATCTCTATAATAGTAAAAGTAGAACCTCGCTTATAATTGCATTGTGTTAATATTCCTGCTATTTTAAGTTTTTGAGTCACAGATCTAACTCAATTTAACTCAGAAAACATGAAACACAAAAAAAAAAATTGAAAATTTTATCTATCTGAGAATATTAGTGTAAATACCTAAATTTTTGCCCAAAGATTATGTTTATCTATTTTCAAAAGATTAGAACTTGTTTTTCCACAATAATATTTCATCTTTATAGATTACTTAAGCATTTAGTACTTTTTTTTAATGGGATTGGAGTTCTTGAAATCTATTTTCCCAAAAAAAAAAAAAAAAGGGCCGAAGGCCAAATATCAAATATCTGAGGGCCACCATCCAAGCCCTGAGGGGTCGGATTGCCATTGAAACAACAAGTTGGGGCCAAAATGAAATTCCCAAAAGTTGGGGGGGCCAATTTGCAAATTTTACAAAATTTGTTCTCGAGGAGTTTCGTGTGTAATAATTTACGGCAACTTCCGATCAAGTGTATGTTAAAGCAAAAAGGGCTTCGGCTGAAAGCTTATTTTCAGGAAAGGAAATGGCTTTACCACTTTCAATCTGGATTATTTTTTAATATTAATTTCTGGAGGTCCGGTGTCGAGTCTATTGAAATGCAAATAGTGGCTCAATGAGAAGTCATGTTCCCTTCTAATTATCTGGTTAACTATTTCCTATTTTTTAATGAATTTGTTTAATGCGGAACCAAAGAAAGGGCTTCACATATTACAAAAGTATCTTCTTTTATTAATGGGCAAGATGTGTTAAGACACTCGTGATCTGTTGGAGCACTACATAAAAAAAAAAAGAATTCATGTCCACAAAAAGGGTCAATGACCATAAGCAATAGATCCTACTTTTCAATTTTTTAGTTATCGAGTATGTCCCAAATTACATTGTCTGTTTGAGTCTCTAGGAACATCAAGAATTAAAACCTGGATATATAAACAAAATGATAAAAAGAATAGAGAACGCATCTTGGGGGTACAACTTGGAGTTCCAACGCTTTTCATCTATGAGACAAGACAAGGTGCAAGCAAACAGAATTTCTCATGATTTGCTTTGGGCTTTTGATGGTCCGCATTTGACACTTCACCTCAAGTGCGCATAAAATTGAACAAAGAAATGGAAATAGTTGTCTTCGCTTAAGCTTAAAACCCGTTTCTCAGCCAAACAAAAACAATCGTTGTTGAGGCTTAGAGCGACATCCTTCCCCTAAACCTAAATGGACCAGACCCATCTCCCAGGAAAGGAAATCTCCCGCTCCCCAACCCTTTTTACATTTAAAAACATTCTTAATCATTGACATGCAACCCCAATTCTGAAATCCCTTCTCTCCCACTTCACACCTTGAAACACACCATCTATATCTATGCTTATATTGAACCAAGATTACTCCGTCTCACTTTTCTGTTTATACAAAATATGCCTCAACATAAAAAGGTCGTGCATCTCACTTTCCTAACGTGATTTCGCTTTGTTCTCAAATGGGTTTATTTTTCGTTAAAAAAGTTGTGCATCGTTGCTTCCCTCTCTCATGTATTTCATGCTTCCTTCGTGTCAAGGAGTGCATCGGCCTTTGTAGTTCCATTTCTTACTTGAGGAACATGTCATTGTAGTACGTACAATATTTCTGAGGGTTGGATATGAGGGTTGGGTTACAAATTAAGTCTAAATCACAATTTGCGGATCAGAAGATTAGTGAACGAGGATAATGTAATTCTTTCTTAAAATCTGTAAATCAATTCCCCTGATTCTCTATGGCTAAAGCAAAAAAAGTCCCCTGTTTCTCCGATTTCATATGGTTGAATTGGGATCTTAACTAAGTAGAATCATCGAATTCATCATCATTGAATATTCTCCTGATGATGGAGAAGGTACTTTAAGTAATACAACAAAAAGCCAATCTCCAAGCCAGCATTAGGACACACTTTAAAGCCAAGTTTGCAACGAGCAAAGCACGTTATCTAGAGAGCCAGACGCTGTCACCATTCTCTAGTTCACGATAAATGCAAATGTTATCAGGAGGACACATGGAATGACGGTTGACCAAGGCATGTCACCAAGCAGAACATACATCAACAAACTGCACTTGACACCTCCGAGAGCAACAGCAATGAGAGCAAAGACAAGTCGGAACCTTGGATCTATATCTTGCCCTCCCATCTTGACGATTTTCAGCAATCTGTAGATACGCATGATTTTTGCGCGGGTAGTGTTGGGTGGAATATCAGTGCACTGGACGAGTTGATTCAGGTTCTCCTCCAGGGAATCAAAACGTTGGATATATGCAGCAATGAGATCTGCCAGGTCTGCCTGCTCTGCTTCACATCTTGGTAATGAAATCAGCAAACCACCTGTTAGTGTAGAGTCTTTTGGAAAAGCTCAAGCATTGAGCTCTTTCTGTATCACCTAAGATGACAGTCTTTCCAAAGGCTTTCAAGAACTACCGGTTTAAGTTCTATAGGAAAATTTGATGCGGTATGATGCCAAGCTTCTAGTGCAAATCATAGCTAACGAGTCTACGCATTGCAGGACTCTGACCTCTGCATGTACTGCAGGCATGTAACCCATCCATTGATCCACAGCTAATTAAGCTAGTGAAAACTCATCTTTTCGACAAAATGGAACATCAGAGTAGCAGGGGATACCTCCTTTACACCTATAAAGCTTTCCTAAGCTACTCTTACAACACATTCACAAAACAAAACCACCAGACACGTAAAACTACCGGGATTATTCCTGGTATGAATCCCACTATTCAATAAAAGAATGGGTTACATTAAAATTTACCCATCCACGCAAAAAAAAAGGTTGATGACTGCAAGAGGTATTCTTACTTTTCGACAGATTTACACCCACTGAGTATACTCTGATATGAGCACGAGCCATCGTGCTCTGTTCTTAGAGTCAAGTCACTATGAACAGCGAGAATGAAAACCTGGATCAATTAGCAAAATAATAGAAGACAAAATGTGGATGGTTCGACATAACTACCCTAATCCAGGAAACGCGAGAAACAAGCCATTTTGCATCCACCAGCTACACCCTAAGTGCATGCTCTATTCTGAGTAGAGCCCATTTCTGCTCTTTAAGAGTGGACTCATCATCCATCTCAATGAACAAAAGGTAAAAAAGAATAGAGGAAAAAATCTGAATGGTACAAATTGGTATTCCAATCCACTATCACAATCAAATGCAAGAAAGAGGCCAGTGAAAGAACCCAAGTGGCAGCCAAAGTGCAGAGCTCCTGAACCTGTTTTACGAGTGCAGGTTTTTCCGCCACAAAACAGATTCACATAATGGAATATACAGGGTGACATGATCGGAGGAAGGAACAGGAGAGAATATCATGATTTTGGCAAGAATTTCCCCAAAGAATATCAAGACATTGACATGAGGTTTCTCAGGAATCCTCCAACTTACTGAAGGCGCTGGGCTACGTTGGTTAAGATATATTTAAAGTCGCTGAGTCTTACCTCCGACCACCACCGTGATCAGCTGGATTGTTGTTCTCCATTAGCCTTCGGACTTTGCCTAATCTCTCCTTGTCTTCGTGAACAAGTGGTCGCTTCAAGTGTTTCCAGATTGCTGTCTTGTGAATAGTGTGCTTCAGGGGAATTAGAGACCCAGCGTGAGTGTTTTGGCCGTGACTTCCTTCCTGGTATTTGCCATTTGAAGAGGACCCACGAAATTCAGACCCGAAGTTGGGGGGTGTCGAACTTTTTGAGAGGACCCACGCAGAGCTATATTTCCACACAGTTGTCTGTTTTGGTTGTTCTACATTTGAATAGGAACATTGAACTTTTTGTAAGACCCCAAGTTTTGGTGGGCTGACGTCACCTTTTGGGATTTCAACACTTACGCGAAAGGCAGATCGAAAGAAAGGTATGCCAACATGCGATTTGAGCGTTATATATCCTATGCAAAGCTATGTTTTCCACACTGTTTGTCTTTTGTGGTTGTCCGACATTCGAATAGGGGCCCGCCGAAGCCGTGAATATCTTGCTTACCCAACAATACTTGTTCTCTACACGAGGTTTCCAATGACACAAACTCTCGGAGCATACATGTACTTGAGGAGCATATTCAGTGATTATCGATCCACTAAAAAGAAAGATTCGTTGCTAATAGTCATTAAACCCCCCGTTTTTTGGACGCGGATTATGTATCATCCCGCAAGATATTTCCACAGCTACAAGCATCTCAACATATCTCGACGGTTGATGCATGCCTCATGTACGTGCAGCCACAGTTGAGAATCAGTTGAAATGCCAATGGAAGCAACTTCAAAGTAGCGGACCTTCATCCTCTTTTATTATTTATATTGAAAAAGTTTCATGATACTAATTTGGCAAATTAGTTGAGATAAAACTAATAGTAAAATTAATCCCTCTCCATAATTTTAGTACCTTTAAAATTGCTTACTTATCTAACAATAAAGAATTACATTTTAAGCTATGTTTATTTCGCAAAAAAATAAATGTTTTAAAAATATTTTCCTAAACGTGATAACTTGTATTACTTATAAAAATGAACATACAAAAAAATATCCATTATTCTTGAAAATATTTAGACATAAATTATTGTCGATTTTGAAAAAAAATTAATTAACTAATTATTTCAAGCGATAAAAGCAATTATTTTATGGAAATGTTTTCCAATTATTCATTTTTTGTGAAAGAATTGTATCTTGTATAGCTTGAAGTAATTAATTAATAAAAATATTTTCCCAGACGATGAAGTTTTGTTTTGTCCATTCATTTATTTTTGTAGCAATCATTTTTTTTAAGAAAAAAACATATGAATTATGGGCATGCTGACTGTCTAGGTCTTTTTGAAAGTCTTAAAGTAAGAAGAAATTCCAAGAAGCCTCTATCACCTTTTTTTTTTTTGATCAACCATAGTACTTTTTCCATTACGATCTCATAAATTGAGTTTGGGGTAATTAGATCTGCCCCATGTCCCAATCACATGCGGCATGTTTATAGGCCCCGCCCCGTCCCCGTCCCGCGAGCAATTGGGCTTTTACCCCGGACCCGTTTGTTCCGCCTCACTCGTGAGGATACACATAGTCAAAGGATAGTCGCCCTTCGCAAAGGAAAAAGGAAGAAAGGAAGAAAGTAAAGAAAAGAAAAAAAATTAAAATAAAATCTAATTTACAAATATATATATTTTTGGCCTAAGATAAAGTATTGCCCAATGAGATTTCAATATCAAAAAATGTTTTCAATCATATAGCACCAAATAAAGAAAAACCAATCGTAAAATATTTTCTAAAAAAGCATTTTTCTTTATTTATTGAATTTTTTGCTAAATAAATGTACTCTAATTAATTGAAAAGTAATTAATTAAAAAAGAAGAAGAAAAGTTAAAAAAAGAAGAAGGTTAGATTGGATTTCGATTGGGTCGGCAAAACAATGATTTTTTTTTAATTTATTTCACGGAAAACGATTTCGGGCATTGTCTACTTTTTCCTTTTAATCTTTATCCAGATTGGCTGGGAAGGAATCAGAGAAGAACAACGTTGTCCCTGGCTCGCTCGCTATTGAGGCCAACGACAAAAGAACCAAAGAAATGGAGTTTTGTGCGGACGCTGCGTGATCCGATTCAAAGAACGAGTCCGCGGGCTCGAAATTCGACGTAGGCGGGGCGGAAAAAAAGAAAAGGAAAATGGGAAAATGTGGAGAAGAAAGGAAAATGGGAAAAGGTAGAGAAGAGTCGTGATTTTGGAGCCCTGTCGGAAAAAAAGAAAAAGGAAAATGGGAAAAAGTGGAGAACAGTCGTGATTTTGGGGCCCTGCTCGTGCTCATCATGATGATGATAAGAGAATCACGGATAATTTTTTTTTGTTCCCCAACCTAAACTTTTAATATATATTTAATGTAATCTCTAAATTGTATAAAATTAATCAACATATTATTTCCATTAATTCAAGGCTATGAACTATATTGAATATTTCAATACTATTTAAGGACTATATTCAACATGTACCAAAAGTTTAATGACTAAATTTAATAAATTTAAAATTTTATGGATCACATTACATACTAGGTTAAAATTCAAGGACTACATTTGATAAATTACAATGGCCAAATTGCACATTTGATAAATTACAATAGTCAAATTGCACATTTGTCAAAGTTCAAAGATCAAGTGTGATTTTCCTAATTAAAAAATCAGAATGAGTCCAACATGAACTCTCAAGAGAGAAGAGATCCTTTGTAGATCCAATCAAAATCCAATTAAATCTCTCAAACTCCCATCCCTTCCGAAGTCAATCGCTCTGATCCAACCTCTAATGTCGTGCTTCTCACTCCCGTTTGATTCCAATTCTGTTGCCCTAAAACCCCTCTCTCGACTCTGTGGTTGCCGTCGACTTCCTCTCGAGAATTCTTCTTGCCCTAGAGGAAAAGGAGACAATGTGATGGTTCCGACAAAGCACAACCGGAACGACTTGAACTGCCAGGGGCAGCAGTAAGGCGAATGTAGCGCCGGCACTTGTTGGCAAATTCGAAGCGGCCATGCGCACACCCTCGACCTTTTTCTAACTAATTAGAATAATTATTTTTTTAACGTTTGTTTTGCGAAACACGTTTTCCTCATTTTCCGGCATTTGATTTATTTAGGAAATTGTTTTCTTAGTCAACGAAAAATGTTTTCTCAACAAAACTTAAATTCAGGAAATCTAATTTTCCTTGAAAAGAACCGGAAAATATTTTTCAAAAGGTTTTCCTAATCTTGGGGTCCCAATTGATGAAAAGTTTATTCTTATAAAAATAATTTAAAAATCAAATTTTTAATTATTTTTAAAATTTTAAAGTTATTATTATTCTTTTCTTTTCTTTTCTTGGTTGGTCACCACCGGCGAGCTCACCAACCCAAGCTTCGTCGGGACCGGTGAGCTCATGGCTCAGCCAATCTAGGCGAGCCTAAGTTGGGCCAAGGTCAACAAGCTAGGGGCTCATCAGATCCAAGCGAGCTCTGACTCCGCCATGGTCGGTGAGCTTGCGGCTCTCAGGTCGCCGAGCTCTAGCTCCGCTGTGGTCGACGAGCTCACCACTCACCCAATCCCAGTGAGGCGGAGCTTGCTTGTGGTCATCGTTGGCTGGTAGTGGCGGAGGAATAGATGGGGATGGCACGTGAGGAAGGAGAGGAATGTTGGAGAAGGAGGAGGAAAAAAAAGAAAAGAAAAGAACAAATTAATTAATTTTAAAATAAATTAAATTAAAAAATCGAAACAAAATATAAAATATTAAAAAATTCAAAATCATTTTTGCTGAGATAAAATTATGAAATTGAAATAATTTATCGGTGAGATCAAAACATCAAAAAAAGCTTATATCATACATTACCAAACAAAAGGAAAACTAATTGCTTTTATGGAAAATACTTTTCCGAAAAACATTTTTCTTTGCTATTGAGTTTTTCGTGAAACAAACACGCCTAGACTCCATTTGTTTCACAAAAAATAACTTTTAGGAAAATATTTTTTGAATTTTCTAGCCTTTGTTTCATGGACAATGAACTAGTTAAGGAAAACATTTTTCATCAACAAAAAAAATTATTCTAAAATATGGGGAAGTGTTTTACTCGGGAAAATGTTTTCCACTTTTGACATAAAGGAAAATATTTTTCATGCTTTCTTTTCATTTTTATTTTTTCTTTTATGTTTTTAAAATTGATTTTAAATTTTTTTTCTTTTTTTCTTCTTCTTATTCTTTGGCCGATCATTGGCCATGGCAAATGGCCAACAACCAATGCTAGGCTAGCTTGACCCTCGCCCAGCTCACCAAATCAAGCAAGGCTGGAGCTCATCGGCCTTAGGTAAGCTCGGCCTCCCCCTTGCCAGTTATTAGTGAGCTCAAGCCTTGGCGGTCTATGATGAGGCTTGAGCTCACTTGGCACTGGCCGAAGAAGAAGATATTAAAAAGAAAAGGAAAATAAGAATAAAAATAATTACAGTTTCCTAGAAAACATTTTGCAAAAGCATAATATTTTTCACAAAACGAATGGAATCTAAATATATAGTGATATTTCCTTTCAATCATAATAGTTAAGTTAAAACTCAAGGTCATCTCTTCTTATCCATTATTTAAATTATATTTTAATTGTATGATTCAAAAGGTAAGCTGTTGAGCACAAGAATAATAAATAAAAGCTTATGAGCTTCCTTCTTATCTAATTTTTTTATAATAAAATTCAAATTAAGTGGAGTTTAGATAAAATTATTTCCATTTTTATTTTCTTGTAAATGTACTTATTTTGATAGATGTAAAGTATATTTAAGTATTTGGATTTCCAAGGTAGAAAATAAAAATCAACATAACCTGAATGTATATGTTTCGAATAACTCAAGTTGTGCACTTATTCTTTAACTTTTGCCATGGACTACATCATTTAGTCTGTTAAGTGGTGCTGACATAAAGAAAATATATCAATTAAATAAAAATTGCATCATTCAAGAGTCTACTTTATTAATTATTTAATAAGTTTTGTTTAATGAAATATATTGTGTGATCCATTTCACTCTCGGTTAAATTATTTGATTTAATTAAAAAGAGGTATATTGTTTAAATCAAAAAACTACATCGTTGGAGAATATATTAAGAAATTATGTTCAAAACAAACTGTACGTTTAAGAACACATTTGAGATATTTCTCTATATCTATCTTATAAAATTTTAAAATGAATAGAATATGGATGGTTGAAAATGATAATCAATAAACTAATTATAAGTGGTCAAATGTGGCAATGTGACAAAATTATGCCACGTGTCTTGCCATGTTATTGGTATTTCTTAGAGAAAAGTTGGCATTTGTATTATGATATAATTTACTGATGATGGTACGATAAATTAACTATAGTATAAAAGATATAATTAATTTGATTACATCTATTATTGATATATTATCTTCGATATCAAATTTTGTTAGTATTTCATGCTATCAAATGATAAATCTAAAAACCGACCCAAAAAAAAATGATAAATCTAAAAAAATAACGTACTCACTTGGGTAAACAACGGTAATATTATCGTGCCTAATGGGGGGAAAAGGAAAGTGATAATTTAACGCGTTACATCATTGATTGACCGAGCCAAAGACCTTCTCCCTCCCGCCAGTTTTTCAGCGACCGCGCTCATGAAATATCTGTACCGTCAGTCCAGAGAGGGAAACGAAGTACTCGAAAGGATGGAGTTCACTCTCAGCGGCAACGCCTTGAAGACCTTGGCTCGCTCCATCACCTGCCTCTCCCGCGTCGGCAACGACCTCGCCATCCAAGCTTCTCCTTCCCAGGTCATTCCATCGATTTCTTTCCGGCATTTCTTCTTCTTCTTCTCGGTCGTCTCTCTCTCGCGGCCGCGGCTCCGGCGTGTCGCCACTGAAATCCATGTCGATCGTCATTCCTCAGCTTCAGCCGTTAGAGTGAAAATAGCTACCGCAGTTGGTTCTTCGTGCGCCCTGCTGAGCGATGCTTAGCTTAGATGCTATGATGCCGTGTTAGGTATTGGCTCGTTTTGCTCGATACCGTGTCCGATTGAGGAATCTGAGAGTCCTTGCACCGATTGCCAAGTGCGTGGAGCTTTACGCGGTGGATTGAGGCTGAGATTTGTTGACTAGTTTGTGATTGGCCCTGTCGACGACGATTGGAACTTGACGTGCCTAAATCTGGAAGTCGTCGAAAGAACTTGATACTGTCGATAGGGTGATTCAAAGTCATCCTGTCGTAAGGCTTAAGGCAGTTCACTGCTATAGCTAGGAGAACTATCAGTGGTACTCGTGGAGAATGTCGAATTGTGAAACCGTCGTAAAGAAACCCTATGGATGCCACCTTCTACAGGTGCTGCTATTCTATCTTGGTGATTTTTCTAGTTACTTTGATGGTATTATACGGAGTTTTGCGCCACTCAATAAGTGAAAGCAAGATTGCGCTCCCTAGCATATCTCTTGTGTGACCATACTTTGCATGACTTCCTTTTGCCTCATCGCATTTTAACTACCAAATAACAATAGAAGTTCTGAGTTCAAAGCTCAACATTTGGCACTTGGCACTATTTGATGTATTAGAATTGAAGTAGTATTGATCTGTGTGTCCAAATATCACCTTCTTACTTGTATATATCAGATTAAGATTCTCATATTTGTATTCAACCTCCAGATTTCCTTTCACATGTTCAATTCGTCGAGATCTGCCTATCAATTGATAACCTTCAAGCCAGACCTCTTTGACATGTTTACAGTATCTGGCACACAGGTCCAATGCAGTGTTCTTCTTAAGGTATATTGCCATTACACCTCTTTCTGGTATATTTGCCAGTTTATATTTGTAAGCAACTCACAAACACTGACAAAGTACTCTGTGCAGGCAGTCTGTCAGTCCTTAGAACACCTATTACAAACATTGATTATTTGAGCGTGCAATTACCAGACATCTATGCATCAAAAGTTCAATGGTCTCTGCAGTGCTTCAATGGTAAAGACCTTCCAGTTGTGTGCATGATGCTCTGTATTCATTATGTTGGAAATGGTGTATTTGATGGTTAAGATTGCAAGCTCATGGCATAGATGGAAAAGTTAGCAGATTCCTTTTTCGCCCTAAAAATAATCTTGCTCCAATTCTATGAAAAACAGCAGAATGAAGTCTTGAAATTGACATGTTCATTGAGAGAAAGTGACTGCAAAATGCTGTGAGAAGTACTAGTACGTCATGTCATATGTGTCCATGGGGACAAGCTTTAATAATTTCTCATCATGTAAAAGCAGCGTGAACTTTGTCAAACAGATTTTGCAGTGCCTCAATAAGACCTATTTAGCCAACGAATTCAGAATAAAGAGATGGGAAGTTTATGTTAATAATTAGATTCCAATGTCTACCACTTTTACTTCTAATTTTGTTGGCCATTTACCATTTTAAGTCTTTGACTCAGTCAAGCTAACTACTTACTATTCAGTATGTCATCTAACTGCAATATAAATTGGAGGCTGGCACCTGTCAAATCTGCATTTTCGATTAGAAGCTGCACCATGCAGAGGTACATGTTTGTCTTACTGTGCCAATAAGTGATGTTGTCATACACATGCAGGCATTAAGAAAAACAACTGGATTTCTTGCAATGTTGACCCTGGCATACAACAATTATCTCTGGAAAGGAGAAGATACCCAAGCAGTTTTGTAGTGAGGCCTTGTGATCTGAACAGATTGCTTGCAAATTTTCAGTCATCCCTTCAGGAAATCATTATCATTGCAACGGAACGCAACTCCGATCCTTCTGATGCTGCAAGTGAATTTGGTGGGAAAGCTGTTGAGTTTCGAAGCTACATTGATCCTACCAAGGTAGAGATTAACTTTATTCTTTTCAATCGAATATGGAGAAGAATATCATGGTTCAGATTCTGGTCACAGAGAACGACTCTTTGCTGCACACTTGGCTTTGGATGGATCCTGCGGAAGAGTTTGTGCAGTATGCTCATGATGGCAACCCAGTAGACGTGACTTTTGCTGTCAAAGAGTTGAAGGTGTTCCATCTGATTCGTTTTTTGTTATATTATCTATCAAGACATTTGGGTCATAAATGCAGCCAAAAGTTCTTGAACATATAACTTCTTCCATTTCCTTAAAATGAGTCCACCTAGTTGCGGAAATGCTATTCAAGTCACATTCAGGACCATCTTTTATGTCAAATTGTTTCCTTGTGTTTTCCGGTGAACATGATAATATTTAAACTCTGTACATCTCATGGAAGTCCAGGCATTTCTTTCATTCTATGAGGGATGTGAAGTGGACATTCATTTGTACTTTAAGAAGGCTGGCGAGTAAGTAAATTCTGAATGCTCTTTTGACTCTCACCTTCTATCCATTTTTTTCCATGCTTCACTTCAATTTTGTATATGCAAGTAGTTCAGATGCAACGACTAGTTTTTGCGCAATCAGCCCATAACTGGTTTTAATAAATGAATGATTGCTAGTTATCTGCTCAGAGATTTAATGCATGCAATGCATAGATTCACAATTATAATTGTAGACGGAACATTGCTCCTTTCATCGCAGCAGATGGAATGTTAATAGAAGTGGGCGCGCGCGCGCTTGCTCGCGAGAGAGAGATAAAAGAGCCAGTGAGTCAGGAAGAGGAGGATGTATTGCGGTTAACAACAATATTCTGGCAATTGGACTGAATTATAACTTATTGGTGGAATAGGTGTAAATATAGATGCCCCTCTTCTCCTACTTCTGCCCCCAACATTTCTTTATTCTCTCTCCTTTCTCCCTCATCTCTTTTTCTCAACCACTTGAGAGGAGGATCATAGCCAGTCAACCATGTGTGATGCTGGCCTTAATGCAAAACAACCCTATTAAGCCCCTCTTCGCCATTGAATATTTTTTAGCTTAGTTGGAATTGCAAAAGGTCAAGCTAGGCCACTCCCATGATGAAGAAGTGGGCAAAAACGAAAATTTGGACACAAGAAAGGACTTTGCTGCGTGGTGGTGTAAAGTAAATTTGTTTGCATTGTTTGATTAGTTTCGAATTCAGATTGATCTTCTGTCATATTTATCGTCATAAGAATGCCTTACACCTTCTAAGGAGAACAATGACCCATTAGAGAGCAGAACTCGAATCACATAAGGACGTTGAACCCCATATTTCTTGTTCTATAATGTCGAAGATTATTTCAATGCACTTCTTTTCATATTCATCTAACAAAGTGCTGTTACACACTCAAGTGCCGAGTCAGCATATAGAGCCATGGCACAAGTGACATGTTAATTAATGTAGATTCAGCAGTTATTGACTTGAGTTAGGCTTTTAAACTTTAGTACCCATGATTCTATGGTGTGATAATGAAGCTGCAATGTATATGGCTTCCAACCCTGTGTTTCATGAGAGAACAAAATATATTGAGGTTGACTGTCATTTTATTCCCAGTCACATTCGAACTATTGAACAACTTGCAAACGTCTTTACTAAACCTCTGGATAATGGGAGGATATATTATATTTATAACAAGCAAGGTATGATTAATATCCGTGCTCCAGTTTGAGGGGGTGTTAGAAGTATAAAGGGTAAAGTGGTCTTTAGGACTTTGGGGCTTATTTTGATGTATATATTTAACTTTATTGAATAATACGAAGTACTTCTCCTCTCGCATTTTTGGTACTAATATCTTGGTTTCAAGTGCAACATCCCTGCTGTCTCAGAGGGGTGTAAGTGCCAATGCAAAATAGGAAAAATGGAGTTCACCCCAAGCGGAGACCTTTGCTTGCTCGACTACTTGCCTTTCACGTGTCAGAAACTATCTTGCTATTCCAGCTTCTCTTTCCCAGGTGAATCAATTTCTTCCACGTTTCTTTTTCTTCGCCGTCTCTCTCACCCACAACTCCGGTGAAAAAGTTCGTGGTTGACACTAAAATACATGTCAACTGGTCCTCAGCTTCATCCATTGAGTGGAGAGCTAAGTAGTTGCTTATTCGTGCCCTGAGGAGTGATGATTAGCTTAGATGCTATGCAGTGATAGCTGTTGGCTCGTTTCATTGGACATAGTGTCCGATTGAGAATTTTGATTCTCCTTCAACCAATTGCCCAGTCATGAAGCTTTCGGTGGCTGATTGGAGGCAGAAATTTGTCAACTAAGGTTGGGATTAGGCCCGTCAACGATGATTACAACTCGACCATCCATAAATCTGAAGCCACTAAAATAATCTAATACTGTTGATTGGGTGATTCAAAGTCATCACATCCTAAGCCTAAGGTAATTCACAGCTATAGCCAGCAGATGTATCAGAGCTATTGTGAAAAATGCCAAATGGTTAAACCATAGTAAAAAACCTATGGATAACCTTCCATGGATGCTGTCATTCTACCTTGATAGTGTTTTCTTGGTTTGTCTGGTTACTTTGATGGTGCTGTATGGAGTTTTGCAGCACTCAATGAGTAGAGCATGATTGCGTTCACTTGCATAACTCTTGCATGACAATGCTTTCTCATGACTTTTGCTCTGTTGCATTTAATTACCAAATAACAATAGAAATTCCAATTTCTAAGCTCATGTTTGGCACTTGGCAACATTTGTGCTGATTTGGTGTATAGATATCACCTTCTTACTTGTGGATATTGTATTGAGATTCCAATATTCTTATGAAACCTTTGACTTTCCTTTCACGCACTCAATTCATCAAGTTCTTCCTATCAATTGATTATCTTCAAGCCAGACCTCTTTGATATATTTATAGTATCTAGTGCACAGATTAAATGTACCCTTCTTTTGAAGGTATGGTGTCATTGCTCATCTTACTGGAATAATTTGGCTCTTTATAGCTGTAAGCAACTAACAAAATAAAAATGTGCATGCAGTTTGTTATGTTTTAGAACACCTAGTACAAACATTGATCATTAAGCACGTAATTACCAGACGTCCATGCATCAAAAGTTCAATGGACGCTGCAATGCTTCAATGGTATAGGCCTCTCAGGTGTGTGTATAGTGTTCTGAATTCATTATGCTGCAAAGGGTGTATTTGATGTTGCCAACTTGTGGGCATAGATGGAAGGATTAGAGGGATCATTTTTCCCCTAAATATAATCTCGCTCCACTACTATGGAAAAACCAGCAGATATGAAGTCTTGAAACTGACGTATTCATTGAGAGGAAAATGACTGCAAAATGCTGTGATGAGCATCGTCACGTCATATGTGCCCCTGGAGATGAGTTTCTCTCTATTCTCATCATGGAAATGTGGCGTGAAATCTGTCAAACGGATATTGCAGTTTTCAAATTGGAGCATCGATAATCAGGTTAATTATCTAATCAGGTGGGCGGGCGGGTGATGAATCAAGCTTGTACTTGTCTATCTTGCTCTACTTAGAACTTGTGAGCTATTCAATTAGTTTAGCGTAATTTTTTTGTTGCGTAGAGGTCACTAAGTTTGTAAATGAGGACTCGTTATAGACTATGTCAAAGTCACAATATTTATGTCCAAAACAAAAGAATAATGAATGAGGATTATGTGATTATTTTTTATATGTTCTGCATTATTTCCTTTGGGCCCATAAAACAAAAATTGCTCTGTTTCTCCAATTTCATTATTTCTCAATTTCGAATTGCACCAAGAAGATTCGTAATCATCAGAATTTATTTTGCTTTGTGATGTAACAGATGTTCAAGATAATAATACACCATGAAGTTCATGTATGAGCTAGCATTAAGGTTACAAAGCAAACCAAACTCAAATAAAATACACGTCACCACATCGGAAAGTCGGAAACTATTACCATTTGATAATTAATCCTTTAATTCATGATGAATGTGAATAGGATTACCAATAATAGGACTAGGGAATATCAATCAACCAAGGTATTTCGTCAAGCATAATGTACATTAACAGATTGCATGCAACACATCCAAGAGCTAAAGCAATCAAAGCGCATGCAAGTTGGAGCCTTGCATCCATATCTTGCCTTCCCATCTTAGAGAGTAATTTTTGCGGGATAATCATGATTATTGTGCAAATAAGTATAATGACAGGTGCACTGGTAATGTTAGTTGGAGCTATAGAGCTATGTTTGCACCCAATGAGTGGAAGCAAGGCCTCCATTAGGGAATCAAGTTGTTGGTTATATTCTGTAGCAATTTGAGCTACATACTTTGCTCCATATCTTAGAATTAAAATCAACAAGTTACTAGTTAGACAATCGGTCTTTCACAAAGCTCAAAAATGAGGATCAAGAATAAGCACATGGATCAACTCACTAAATAAAGAAAAACTAAGTGATGGTTTCCAAATACAATATTGGAAAGGATGAGTTCACCTGATCTATGCAGAGTACAAATTGTTTCCAAATAATATGGCTTTCAAGTAATGGAACACATGAAGGGGAAATGATCGGACAAAGGAAGTTCTTTTCGTGAAAGGAAATCAACACTGCGTGATTCTACTCACAGTCCTCCAACTCATTGAAAGAGGACTACTGTAGTGAAGAGATGTTGCGGTTCGCTGTCGATACTTACCTCCGACCATCATCATTGGCTGGATTATTGTTTGCCATTAACTTCGAAGTTTTGAGTGACTACTCTCTTCCTTTTCTGAAGTGAAACTTGCTGCAAGGCTGCGGGTTGAGTAAACCATATTTATAGACCAACGGGATGTGTCAACCTTTGTTGCGTCCCTGGAGGGCTTTGCTAATGAATAGAACACCAACTGGCAGCAGAAAGTCAAGGACTGTCTAAGTTTGATTGACAAAGTAAGTTACTGCGAAGCATCACATGATTAAAAGAAAAGCCATCTCACGTACGACGTCATGCGAAGCTCCACTCAAAGTGACTGCATATTTTATATTAAAAAAAAAACCTTTCGTCATGCGAAGTTCCACTCAAAGTGACTGCATATTTTATATTAAAAAAAAAACCTTTCGTCATGCGAAGTTCCACTGCCGGCGACTGCATATTTTATATTAAAAAAAGCAAAATGATCATAATTTAATTGCCACATCAGTTTTTGGTAACCCAATGAGGAATTAGAGTCAAGACCAGCAAACGTTTTATTTATTTTCATTGGCTACTAAGTTTCTGCAACCTTCTTTCTTCTTCAGCTGGGAATAAGCTCTCGACCTTCATTAATAAACGCGAGATAATAAGGATTACAGCTTAGTCAATATGCTATTTCACACAGTTTGAGCACACATGTGGTTTTTGCTCGGTCACTAACACATTTGTCATAACCATTGCACATTTATTGTGGAATAAACATTTTACAAAGACAATTTCGCCTATAGTTGTAACACATTCCCCAGATCAAATGGACTAAATTCTTGAAAGTAATACTTAAAAGGGTGATTATCTAGTGGTGGGAATTGCTGCCTGGTCATCAATCTAAAGACAATAAAACAATATTATCAGGTCAAGGTTTCCCATGTGTCATTTTTTCCATTGGTCGTGTGCCCCCTCTTTTGTACATTTAAAAGATTACCCACCATGGCACAACCAAACTGTGGGGCCAAAGTTTGTAAACGCAACACAAGGGGAAGGCGCCAATTTTAAAGACGATTCTTTCGACCGAAAAATTAAAAAAAACACACACAAAAGACAAAAGACGAATATGCATCAGCAGGGGACGTTGGTGGGGGCGTCCCTTGCATGGATCGTCAGTGAGGGCCGCTTGCTCCTCCACTGACTCCTTTTTGGGCTTAGTTATCGTGTATTCCTCGGGAGTAATTTCCTCTCTTTTTCTTGTTAATTAAATCCTAATCAATTAACATCATTATATTGACATGTTTAAATGTGAAAACAGACTAGCTCCGTCCCCACCTGCAATGCTCTTATAGGTTGCATCAATCCATACGCTTATTGAATTTGATTAGCATTGAATGTATAATGATATTTCATTTTGACCATAATAGTTAAGTTAAATCTCGAGGTCATTATTTCTTATCCAGTATTTAAATTCTACTTTAATTGTATGATTCAAAACATAAGATGTTGAACACGAGAATAATAAATAAAAGCTTATGAGCTTCTCTTTTATCTTTTTTATAAAATAAAATTCAAATTAAGTGGAGTTTAGATAAAATTATTTCCATTTTTCATTTTCTTATAAATGCACTTATTTGATACATGTAAACTATATTTAAGTAAGTGGATTTCCAATGAAGAAAATAAAAATCAACATAGCCTGAATATATACATGTTTCAAATAAATCAAGTTGTGTACTTATTTTCTTAAACTTTTGCCGAATCATATAGACTAGACCATTTTTTTATTATCATTTTGTCCTCTAAATCTTGATTAGATTAGATTAAGAATGCTAAAATTTCATTAAAAAAACCAGAACTTTCGAAGAAAAAAGCCATAGGGCCCGCTATTGCTGCCTCTCATCATTGGAAAGGGTCAATGGAGTTCATCGGGGTCTCGTCAATGACCGGTGAGGGCCAAGCCCTTCCCCTTGGGGGAGGGGGCAACCCTCACTCCAAATTTGGGCGAGTGTTGCTGGCAACCCTAAACCATCACAAGCGCTGGCCCCGGGTGAGGCTTTAATGACTAGACCTTAATTAGGATTTTCTTAGTTCGCTCTCCTAAAATTGTCATCAAATTCGTTTTCAGGATGATTTTGAGTTCTGGACAATGGAATGAATACTCGGTCCGCCTTTTTCGTAATTTGATTTGTTTCTGGTCCATTCTCAATGACTGATCAGCTTTTGGAAGATGAGAAGGATACAGCGTGAAGATTTTGGTGCATGAGGTTGTTCAGGGACATGAGGCGGGCCTTCTTGTGTCCGGAAGATGGCGATTCGCCTTCAACCTCGAATTCTTTGCAATACCATCGGAGTCAGATGCACGTACCTCAAGCTTTTTTTGGGCACCCGACGAGCCATTGAAGGTGAAATTCAGGTCTGCTGTCTGAGTTGTGGTTTGTTCTTTTAGCATTTTGATGCCAATGAGGCTATGCACGAGTCTTTAAAATGCGGGTATATGGTGAGCTTCTAAGAGATTTTGGGGCGATGTATGATCCGAAGGACTTGAGTTTACGTGTGGGATCTAGTATGTTAATCTGGATCTGTTATGATTTAGTCAGTCAGCTCGGTTATTGAGGGAAAAGGGGTTCTTGTCATTTGTGCAGATTTTCAACTCAGAGGTATCTATTTCCTTGGTCTGGCTTCTAATCTTATTAAATAAATAAGAAATTTAGAAATATCTACCAAAGCCACCAATGGAGTCCTTTGAAGTGAATTTTCTTTTGATAATTTTGGATGCTGTGGGGGAATATCATTGATTTTTTCTTCGATTTATGCGTAATCAGCCTAATTTTTGCCTTTTTGAATTTTTTAATAATTTAAGTAAGATTTGAGGAAGAAAATAATTAAAAAAATCATGTAGGAGGGAGAATATAACGCTAAAATTTCAGGTTAGCATTTTCCATTAAAAAAATTGATACGGTTAACGGAAAAACTTAATTCCACCAATTTGACCAATTTTAAGGCTTCATTGCACTCTTTGAAAGTTTTTAAAATTTAATTACATTTTCACAAATTTTTTAGGACTTCTTGTTGTAGAAAAAAACAATCAAACAATAAAATAAGTAAAATAAAGAAATATATTGGACACCAAATTTATGTGGTTCAATTAGTATAATTTATATCTAAGGAGAGAGCAACAAAGCATTCCACTATAAATCAAGTTATACAATGGGGGTTATAACCACACTATAGAAAGTATTAAGACATAAAGTACTCTAGATATGTGTTTACTACATGTGTCGTGGAAAACTTTCTGGATAACTTGAGTTTTTGCAAAAGACTATTATACAACTGAGTAGTTTGTTGATTGTAATTATTAAATACAGAGTAGAGCATGGAGCTAAAATTGCTAGAATGTATAACTAGCATATTGATTCCATGGAGAAGTCCTTGCTTCAAGCCATGTATACCCACAGTGATTTGACCAACATTGCCAGCCTCGGTCATGCTTATGTACAGCAGGGTCAAAATCGTCCGGCAAACATTAATTTGAAATGGCAAGACAAGATTTGGACCTAGGGTTTCAAGTTTATCTAGGGAGATTTTTTTTTTTTTCCTAAAACTACTTAGAGAGATTTTTTCAAACATTTACTTACAATTTATCCCATCACCGTAACTCGTATTTTACAAATTAGACTCGGTATTCTGAGCATTACCTTTTCTTCCTCTAGCTTTTTTTTTCTATTGGAATAGAAAAGTAGTCACATGGCTTGTGACATTTACCATTAATCGCTAGACTAATGTTTTACGTGAAATAAAAAATTGAACAATGATCTTTGAGAAAAAGAAAACATAAAAGTATTGAAAAATATATCAGGGAAAAATTACAAAACCGCAAAATCGATCCCTATATGTCGCGACCTATTTTTTTCTGTTCCGAGAGGGAAAGAAATATTTAAATAAGTTTAGGGGTATTATCCAAAGAGTGGGTCTAGGACCCTCATTAGATGTAAACTCTCCCAAGCCAATACCCGCATGACATTGGGTGTTCATAAAAATCTTATAATGAGGAGTCGTCACTAGCCTATTAAGGTCGGTTAGAAACCAAGCAAGGTATATGAGTATGCCTCACTTTCTATATAACCAGAGAATCTAGGGTCGAGAACTTGATTATACTAATTAATCAATTAGTACTCTTTTGGAACCTAATCTTGATCATTTCAAAAAGACTTGTCAGGCAGCTTGGATTGATTCTAGAATTATCCACTAACATGTGAGATGATCATGTGGGTGCACATCCATCAAAATAATAATCAATAACATGAGGGAAGCTGTAAATAAATTGCAGGAGAGAATAAACACCTAACATCATTAAAAGATGAACAAATGTCAATCCTAATTAGACTAAGTGGGGATTATAATCATTGCATCACGAGTATGCAATCAAGGGCAATGGCATGCGAGAATAATTAAAATCCTAAGGTGGAGCTATAAGGGTTTGTTCAATTTTATACACAATCTTAAACTTATGATTTTCCCATATTTTTTAAGAGAAAATTGCCTAAGAATTATTTTATGGCTTTTTAGGGAACTCTAAAACAAACTTGGAATTTTTGGAATTTTTAATATTTTGGAATTTTTTTTAATAATTTAGGTTTTAGGTTTCCGAATTCTCCATGAATTTTCTTAAATTTCGAATTTTTTTATTTTTTATGATTTTTTTTTAAAAGTAATTCGGACCGGGTCAGAAGACCCGGCCCTACTAAACCGGCCCGGACCCTATCTGTCCGGGCTGGACTAACGATCGGGCCGGCACTAAGGCCCACACGAATTTTTCGTTAAAAAGGCCCATTAAAAAAGAAATAACTCAGCCCACTTTAACCTTTTTACAAAAATTCGGCCCAAATCCCAGCCTAGGCCCACTCGAAAAATGCTCAGCCCAGCTCTTGTTTGGACTTTCGGCCCCCTTTTTTTGTTTTTCTCTTCTTCTTTTTTATTTCTTTTTGGTCTTCTTGTTCCGCCTTTCTTCTTCTTCTTCCCTGCGGACGTCTTTTTCCCCGAACGCCTGCAACTCACGCTCACCGACCCGAATGACCGTCGACGCCACACCCAACCTCCGGCCGTCGACCTCCGGCCGTCGACCGCCGGCCTACGCCGGCACAGAACCAACTCCAACCGCCGGTGGCTTCCATCGACCGGCGCCCATCTTTTCCGGCGTGCCTTTCCGGCGACCACAAAAATCGACAACAAACGTTGACCGAAACAAATCTATTCAACCCTAGTATGTCTGGCAGAAACACAATCACAAGTGCACATGGAAACAAGCTGAGTTGAGTTATTTCGAACCAAAGCTTTTCCGGCGAGAGAGCAAATCCGGCGGAGGAGAGACTCATATGGCCGACTGGATCGGGAATGGAGTCCCTGTCGCCGTACGGCCACTGGCGAAGCTTCGATAGACGCCGAGCAATTTCCTTAGTCCACGAACGGTGTTGTAGCGGGCTTGGCCGGCGAGCTGGTTCCGGCGGGCGCACGGCTCCTTTCCTTCATCATTCTCTTCTCTTAGCCTCCTCTGTTTCTTTCTTTTTTTCGTTGTTCGGTCTTTGCCCAGAGAACCCCCGAAGAAGAAGAACTCGGCCGAAGAAGAAGCCTCCACTCCAGAAAAAGAAAACCAGCTCCCCCTCCTCTCTCTCTCTCTCTCGGTCTGTTCTCTCTCCTTGTGCGAGCCCACAATCCCCGGATCCGCTCTCTCCTTTTGATCTATCTCTCAGATTTCTCTACCTCTGCAAATCTCTCTCTCAAACTCTCTTTTTTGTTTTTTTTTTTTGTTTTTTCCTCCTCCCTAGCGCAGATCCCTCTCTCAGATCTCGCCCCCCTCTGCTCTCTTTTTTGCTCAGATCCCTCGGTTTTTGTCTCCCGGCCGTCCCTCTCTCTCTCGGGTTTTTCTGCCTTCTCTAGTTTTCTTGCTGCCTTTTTTTTGTTTTTTCGGCTCTCTCTGGTTTTTCTTTCTCTCCTTCTGCCTTTTTTTTTTCTGTTTACTTGCTCACTTTTTCTTTCTGCTCAGTGCCCTTCAAAAACCCAGAACAACAGCCAACCTCCTCTCTCCGATTCTCTCCTCTGCATTTCATAACTGAAAATCGCCACTCTCCTTCACGCCGCGTGACAGCACAACAAGGGAAGATTCCCTTGCTGGCGTCACGCAGCCGACGTCACCGCTGTGGGGGGTCGCGTCCGAACGGCGTCGTCGGTTTTTTTTTGTCCGTTGTCTGCGTGTTGTGTGCCTTCTCTGTAGGGGTGTGCAACGGGAATCGCCCAACCCGAGAACCGCCCAACCCGGACCGGACCGGTCGGTTTTGGGTGGTTCCCATAGCTGGCGGTCCGGTTCCCAGTTCCCATTCGCGGAACCGGTGATCGGTCGGTCCGATTCCCGGTTCTAAGGTGGGAACCGGACCGGACCGACCGGACCGAACCGACCGGACCGACCGGACCGAACCGGACCGGACCGACCGGACCGAACCGACCGGACCGACCGAACCGACCGACCGAACCGACCGCCCCTTCAATTCTCATCTCAAATTCCCAACTTCCTATTCCTACAAGCTAGGGGTGAGCACATTGGACCGCCCGAATCGAGAATCGCCCAAATTGGACTGGACCGACAGGTTTGGTCCGGTTCTCGGAAGCATCGGTCTTGTTCCCGGTTCGATAAAAATGGAACCGGACTAGACCAACAATTTTCTATTTAAAATAAATTTCTTAAAAAATGCAATAAACCCTAAAATAATAATATTTATAGTATTTTTTTTATTTGTTTTGGCTAAGTGGTCGGTCCTATTGGACTAGACCGGACTGGACCGGACCAATGGTCCGGTCTGGTCCTCGGTCCTAGGACCATCCGGTCCGGTCCACGGTCCCAAAAAATGGGAACCGGGAACCGATCACCCCTACTTCTCTGTGTGTACGTGTGTGAGATAAGAGAAGGGAAGAAGGTGATGGGCTCAAAGAGTGGAAAATAAGAGGGAAATGGGCTGGGCTGAGATAAAAGGGAGAAATAAGGGCAAGGCTGGGCTGATATAAAAAGAGTGGGCTGGGCTGGCCAGACCAGCTGACCGAATTCCCTTCTCTCTTTTTTTTCGAAATTTTTTTTTGATCTTTTGTCTAAATTTATACATATATATATTTCAAAATTAATGGGTATTTAAATGTGTCGACAAAATTTTGGGTGTCAACACTATATTGTTGCTATCATCCAATTTTGGTCATTATACTCTATCTCATGACAAATTGGATCCATAAACTATTTCGATTTTAATTTTGGGAAAAGTTTATTCAATTGTCCAAATATCAACGGGATATGCTGACTAAGCGCCGGAGGTACACAACGGGATATGCTTTGAATGTAATTATAGATCACTACTTGAATGTTCAAGCCAGCATCGACAGTAAACAACCAATTCTTAACCATTGATTTATGTAAACGAGGCTTGTATTAACGATTGAACTACATTGAAACACACATGACCTATGAGATCATCTTGTCAGGCAAAAGGTCACATCCGTAAAGGGAAATTTGTTCAAAAGCCTTAAACCTATTACACTTTTACCAATTTAGTCATAAAACTTTCAATTGTGCTAATTGAGTCTGTTCGGCCAATTTTGGCCGAAAATCGCTAATGTGATAATGGTTATCATACGTGACACAACCGACACTAATATGGATAACTTTTAATAGTACTTTTTTCAAAATTTTCATTCTTTTCTTTTCTTTTATTTTTTTATTTTTTTTCCTTTCCTTAATCTTTTTTTTTTTCCAAACCCTGGCTGGTGAGTCGCCAACTAACCATCACCGACCACAAGCAAGGGCCAACGACCCTTGTCGGCCATGGGCTAGCCCAGATGAGGGTTTGGAAAAAAAAAAAGGGAAAGGAAAAAAAGAAATGAACAAAGAAAAAATAAAATAAAAAATAATTGAAAATTCAAAAAATTATGAAAATATTTTATTATAAATTATTTACATTAGCACCAGCTATATTACATAAGACGACTAGCATCTATATAAGCAATTTCTAACCAAAATTGACTGGATTGACTCATTTGGAACAACATGAAAATGTTTAAGACTTAATTGATAACATTAAAAGGTTTATGATTGAATTGGCAAAAGTGAAATATGTTTAGGCCTTTTTGGATAATTTTTCTTGTCCCAAAAAAGATGGGTCAATAGCTATCTACAATGGATCTTACTTTCAATAGATTTAAAATCATCACATATGCCATGAATTACATTGTCTGCTTCAAGAGTTTGATTTACTAGGAACATCGAGAATAAAAACCATAATATATTAACAAAAGATGAAAAGAATGGAACACAAATCTATTGGATGCAAATTAAAATCATGAAACTTTTCCTGTAGGCAAAGAAAGAGAGGATGGAGATCGTCAACTTCAAATGGTGTTTCCGTTAGCATCTCAAAAAATTCTTAACAATGATACATGTAAATGAGGCGTGTATCAATGGTTGACATACATTGAAATACTTCTGACATGTGGGAGCGTCTTGTGGGATGAAAATTTCACATCCAATGAGGCATGTATCAACAATAGAGATGCGTTAACATACTTATGTTATGTGGGATCATCTTGTGAGATAAAAATTCCACGTTCAAAGGATAAAGAAACCCTAGGAGCTTGAATCCTCGAATCTTGATTGAATGAATGAATGAAGAAAGGAATGAAGCTAAGAGAGGGGTTTTATTTAGGGTTAATATCATGAAAAAGTGAACCAATTTATATTTTTTCATGGTATTAAGCTAATGTAATGGAAATTAACGAATGATAAATTTATTACAAATATACCAATTTGAAATTTTTTATAGTCAAAAATTAATTTAGGGCAAATTTGTCACAGACGTGCCAGTTTTGAATTTTTTATTGTCAAAAAATTAATTCGAAATAAATTTATTATAGGTGTATCAATTTGTGATTTTTCTAAGCATTACTCCAAAGAAAATCGGGCGGGCTAAATCCGTTGAGTATTGACACGCGGGACAGGACCATATGAAAATTCATAGTGTTGAAGACGTGTCCGCGGTTGAGTGGCATACCAGCCCGGTCGTGCGAGGTGGCAGCTTGGAGGATGGTTGGTGTAGACGCTTGCATCAGGTAAACTGGCCATTTCTCTAGAGTCGGCTTAGCGCCCTTTTCCTCCTCTTCCAATGTAAGCTTTTGTAGACGTTGGCATGTCGCGTGCTACCGGCTCATACAAATATTTTACAATGTAGATTCCACCGCGATGAATAAAGCAAATTACAAGTACAATGTAATGTTATTATCACGAAGATTGACAAAATATCTGGATGGTTTCTATTTAGTCCTTTGTTGATTGCCGCACATTGTATTTGAGGAGTTTCATGAATTATGATTTATGGCAAACTTCGGTCAAAGTATGTGTTAAAATAAAAACCGCTCAGGCTGAAACTTTATTTTCAAATAAAAGAATTGGGTTTACTCATTTCGATCTGAATTATTTTTTAATCTTAACTTTGAAAGGTCCAGTGTCGCCTCTACTAAAATGCGAAAAGTGGCTCAATGAGAAGTTGTGTTTGCTTCCATTTATCTAGCAAACTATTTCCTAATTTTATATGAATTTGTTTAATGCAGGAGCTGATGATACTTACCAGAAAGAAGTTCACATGTTACAAAAGTACCTTTTTCTGTCAATAGGTGAGATACGTTAAGGAACGCTGCGATTGTGTAATCGACACGGGCCGGGTGGGCTACTCAAATCTCCATCTATACTCATAGAGCTGATTTCTGAAGTACCATCCTCGCCTTCCTCTCTCTCTCTCTCTGCCATTTTCCTTCCATTTAGTTCTGCAAATTCGGAATTTGAGAAAGCTTATTTCTTTGACTGATTATACCTAGGAAAGGTGATAATTGGTAACCTTTTTAAAACCCCCCCGAGCCATGTGTGAAATGTCCAACTGATGCCACTGTTGTTGCTTTGTCCTAGCGTGACAAATTCATCTCGTTTGCACGAACGTACGTCTACTGGCCTTATTAGCCTCATGGTCTTGGGGGACAAAGGATCCACGTCCAAGAAAAAGAATCAATGATTATCAACAATAAATCTTACTCTTAAATTTATAGCCAACGAATATGTCCCTAATTACATTGTTTGCTTCAAGAGTTTGAGTCACTAGGATCTATCAAAAATAAAAACCTGAATATATTAACAAAAAGAGAAAAAGAGTAGTCATCCATCCAAAAGAGAAGGGAAGGGGCCTATGTTTTTGGAGACCTTGCAGTTCCATTTCCTTTGAAAATGGTAAGATTGTTGATGCAAGGAGAAAGGGTTGACCTGTATCATGATGAATCAGTTATATAGCATATTATATGTACTCGCTTGTACTAGTTATCAAAGGGTCCTAATAGGGCGACGGAAGAGTATGTCCTGTGGTAATGTTCCTCTGGTGTTACGACCTTTACATAAAGGCACTACGAGCATAAATACCCTCTTTGGAAGGTCACGTAGGAGAGAATGAATAAATAAAATATGAAAAAAACAAAATAGCCTCTTAAGCATAAACACACAGTTTTACTTTCATTATGTAAAAGGTATTCAAACTAATATTAGTACAACAGAGGGTCATGTCTGAATATCAAAACCAACTTCGCAAACGGCAAACCATAACATTCAGGAAACCAAAAGCTGTCACCATTCACTAATTCGCAATGAATGTGAATGCCATCAGGATACAAAGAACGGCAATCGGCCAAGGCTTGTCACTTAGCAAGATGTACATTAACAGGCCACATTTGACGATTTCAAGCCCAGCATCGATGAGAGCAGACACAAGTGGGAACCTTGGATCCATCATATTTTGCCCTCCCATCTCGACGACCTTGAGTAGCCTGTAGATACGCATGATTTTTGCACAGGTATTGTTGGCTGGAACACCCATCACCTCGATGACTTGATCCAGGAACCCCACCAAGGAACGAAGACGTCGGGTACGTGGAGCGATTCGATCTGCAAGCTCTACTCCACCCCTTGGAAATAAAATTACCAAACCATTTGTTAGTATAAAATTACCTCTGCATGTACTGCATGTGCTTAACCCATCTAGGGATCCATGGCTAATAAGGCTGGTGAGAACTCTTCTTTTCGATAATATGGAACGCCGGATTACCAGGAAATACCTCCTTAAGGGCTACAAACCTTTCCTAACCTTCTTTTACAACACTTAATTCACAAAACAAGATCACCCATACGCAAAAAACTGCCAGTTAAGCCCCCATGCTTACCAGGTAGAAACAGAGCAAAGCTGATTGCAGGTCTTATATTTTCTTACAAGAAAAGCTAATAAGATTTTCGATTACTAATTTCATCTTGATACGAGTTTCTGTTGACAAAAGAAAGAAACAGAGTATATACAGTCGTATCTCTTCGTCAATGGGACAGAATTTTCCCTTTTAGAAACAGAGTGTATATACAACCAGACAAGGCCCATGCTTACTGGGTAGAAGCCAAGTCTTGGCTAGAACCCAGAAACTGAGTATTGGGTATTCGGGTAGAAGACTCAAGGAGAAACGAAGGCTCAAGCTACCCGAAATCAGGTACAAGCTCGGTGATCTGTCTTGTACCGAGCATGAAACTGAGTTTCGGTCCAAGAGTGTACCCACGTCTCGTTTTCTAGCTTCTACTTGAGATTCAAGTACCTTGCTCCCAATTCTTGTTTTCTCAGTTCTACACGTAGAATTGGGCTCTCAGGAGCTCAACATGCAAGATCAAAATGCATTACGACAAGTTCGCCTAAGAATAGGTAGGTTTTTTCCCAACAAAACAGCATTGGCATAATGGAATATAGCCGGTGGACATGATCAGACAGAGGTTCAGGAAAAAAAATCAAGATTTGTCACGATATTGAGGTCGCCGAAGAGGTTATGATATGCAGGTATGTTTGAGGTCACTGAAGCTTACCTCCAACCACCGAGATCAGCAGGATTGTTCTCCATTAAACTTCCGAGGTCACCTCCCTGGAGATACAGAGAAGAAGAAGAAATGTGGAAAAGAGTGATTCACCTGAGATGAGTGCTTCTCAAGTAGAGGCCGCAGTCGAGTTTTGGGAGAGAATATGGCCACTTCAATGTTTTCTCCCGTCGCGCTATCGCATTTTCGCGTTTTCGGACCGTCTTTTCTCCCGTCGACTGTCGCTATTCGCTATCGCATTTCCGCTCTATCTCATTTTCGCATTTTCGGACCGTCGCTATCGCATTTTCGCGTTTTGCTTTTCGGGACCGTCTTTTCTCCCGTCGACTGTCGCTATTCGCAATTCGCTATTCGCAATTCGCATTTTTGCTTTTCGGACGTCTTTTCTCCCGTCGACTGTCGCTATTCGCAATTCGCATTTTTGCTTTTCGGGACCGTCCTTTCTCCCGTCGACTGTCGCTATCGCTATCGCATTTAATCGCATTTTTTGTCGCTGGTTTTTTCCTGTCGCATTTCTCTCCCGCCGAGCGGTCGAACTTTTGCTGAGGTAAAAAAAACAAAACTTTTGCTGAGGTGGCGGAGACAGCCGCGATTTCAGTTTTTTTGTCGTTTATATAAGGGGGTGAAGCGGAGGATGCAGAAGTTTGAGCGCTTTTCTCCAACCGGGAGAATCTTGGACTTTTTAAAAAGTTAATACCATAAATAAACTTATATTGATACACATACGATAAATATAATCCAAATTAACTTTTAATCACGACAAATTTCAAATCAGTACATATGAGACAAATTTATCTCAAACTAACTTTTAACACCAAAAACTCCAAATTTGTACACATTTGACAAATTTACCACAATCTATAACCCCATATCAGTATACTTGTGATAAATTTATTATCTATTAGTTTTCGTTAAATTTTACTATCAAATTTCTGAATTGAATGACACATGACAGTAAACGAACATATCAATTTGAGGTTTTACTATCCGTTTGTCACAGTGTACAAGTTTTGTATTTTTTATTATATTAATCTAATTTAATTGATGGTATATTTATCACAAATATAATAATTTATGATTTTTGGCAATCAAATAATTAGTTTGAAGTAAATTTGTTACAAGTGTATTGGGTTAGGATTTTTTGTGATTTGAAAATTAGTTGGGGTAAATTTACCATATATATAAAATTTAGAGTGTTTCGTGATATGAACCCTTTTAAAAAATAGTGAAAAGACCACATCACATGTTGCCTTCACCTGAAGTCTCAACGTGAACGTTCGATTAAAAAGGACCAAACATTAAACGGTACAAAAACAAAAGCTATGCATAGACAATTTTCTGATAAGTTTGTATGGAAGCAATATTAAAAGGAGTAATACGTTCACTTGCGAAAATATTACATGATATAATCCTCTTTTCGACTTGAAAATTGATAATTGGTATTTTTTTTGTCGTATATAATTGGTATTTATGCATTAATGCATCAATGAGAAATATATCAGACAAGTTAAAACTCAAAATTTTATTATGAATACAATGGCATTTGTTTTATTTTTTATTTTTTATTTTTTCATTTTTTTGTGAACTTAGAAAGCTTGCAAACAATGATAAGTTTTATTAAAATTCATGTAATTGAATAATTTATGAAAGAGATAAGTATGCTAGAAATTTCACATTCCATGAAATTTGCCCAACCGAAAATGTTGATGTGTCATTTTTATTATTTTCTTTTCTATATCTTAATTAAATTATATTAGAAAAATTCAATTACATTTATTAAAAAAAGAACTGAAACTTTTAGAGAAAAGAGCCACTAGGCTCTCACCAGTGCACTGCCGCCACCAGAAAAAGGCCAATAGAGGTTGTCAAGGCCTCATCAATGGCCGGCGAGAGTCAGGCCCTTGTCTTTGGGGAGGGTGCAACCCTCACCCTAGATTTAAGCAAGTGTCACTAGCAATCCTAACCCACCACAAGCACAGGGAGCCTCAATGACTAGAACTTGATTAGGGTTTTCTTAATTCTCTATTATTATCAAATTCGTTTTCAGGCACATTTTGAATTCTGCACAATCAAATGAGCACTCCGTCCACCTTTCTCGTAATTCGATTTGTTTCAAGTCCATTATTTGGGTCAATTCCAAAAAAAACCCCAAACTTTAGGTCAAATCCCAAATATACCCCGAACTTTTTTTTGTCTCAAGAAAAACCCCAAACTTTAGGTTTAGTCCAGAATCTACCCTGAACTTTTCTTTTGTCTCAAAAAAAACCCTAAACTTTAATTTTAGTCCCAAATCTACCCCGAATTTTGTTTTGTCTAAAAAAATCTCAAATTGGTACACATATGACAAATTTACCCAAAATTATTTTTTTGACCACCAAAAAAAATTACCATATATTATTTTCCGTTAAATTTTACCGTCAAATTTCTAAATTAAATAACACACCGCAATTAACGGGTATACTAATTTGGGGTTTTACCCTCCGTTTGTACTAAAAAAATCACCAGTTTTTGATCTGTTCTCAAATATACCCCATGGTCTAGTCCCAACTTAACATGGCATTTCCACATAGATAATAAATACACATAAAAAATATGTTATAGAAAATTATTTTCAAAATAAAACTATTTTAGGATATAAAAAATTAGGGATTACTAATACGGCTATTGGACAGAGGCTAATGAGGGCAAATTTAGGATTATAGTAAAATTTGATAATTTTCTTTTTGACAAAAAAAAATTGGGATAGATTTGGGAATATATTAAGAGTTTGGGGTTTTTTCTGAGATTAAAGAAAAGTTTGGGGTAGATTTGGGACTAAACCTAAAGTTTGAGGTTTTTTCTGAGACAAAGAAAAGTTCGGGGCAGATTTGGGACTGAACCTAAAGTTTGGGGTTTTTCTTGAGACAAAAAAAAGTTTGGGGTATATTTGGGACTAAACCTAAAGTTTGGGGTTTTTTTTGGCATTGACCCTAAGAAGCATGGGCGGGACTTCTTTTCCACATTAGGATGGCCCACTCACCATCTTTTTCTTTGGCTTTTCTGCTTCATTTCCCTTTCATTATCACTTTCGCTTGTTCACAAAATTTCCATGAGGGAATCTTTTGAATAAAATCTTGCCGACAACCAAAAATGCATTGGCGGGACTTCTTTTCCACCTTAGGATTACCCACCCACCATCTTTTTCTTTGCTTTTTTGTTTTATTTCTTTGGATTAATACAACTAAAAATCCTAAACTAATATATATAATAAATTTATCTTAAATTAATTTTTTTATCACGAAAAATTTCAAACTAGTACACTTATAATAAATTTACTCAAAATTAATTTTTTATTGCTAAAAACCCCAAACTTGTATATTAGTCTTTGAATTTCGAGAGGATATTCCCTTCCGATAAATTTAACTAAAACTAACATAGGGTAAATTTATCACAAATGTATCATTTTGGGTAAATTTGTTAAAAATGTATCAATTTGGAGTTTTTTATGATATTTATTGTATTTCCTTTTCATTATTGCTTTGCTTCTTCACAAAACTTTCCTCGTATTCTCTCAGACTAGTTCTGCCATGAACGATGGGTCGAGGTCCCCTAAGAAATGATTTTATGCTGTCATCAAACCGGCTCTATGATGGAATCAACTATTTTGGATCAATAGGACTTAAGATGTAAACTTTTATGAGCAAAAATTGATTTGACTTTATAAAATTCATCGATATTAATGGAAATTCGATATTTCATTATTTAATGCAGCGTCCATTATTTAGAAGAGTATATTCGGTAAAAATTTCAAGCTAGAAGTTTTGAGAAGAAAGAAAATATTGGTTCTTAAGTACCAACCCGTTCTATAATAGGTTGGTTTGATCGCCAGTTCCGAACTCCTAAAATCCGTCATAGGCTTGAAAAGGGTCTCGTCTCTGCTTTAGAAACTGGAGCACTCACTAATTAGCCGGGGACGGCCCTGGAATCAAGTGGCATTTGCCTAAGGTTTTTGCTATGCACCCCTATGAATTACATTATGTTGCATCAATCATGTCTCGTGTGGAAAAATCTCGGGTCGGCCTCTAGAAACACGGCTAGTTTTAGGGGGATGAAAGGGACCGTCCTCCTCCTCGACACCATCCGTTCCGGGATACTTCTTTACAGTTTCCCATTGGGAGGTCGAGACGTAAATTCTTCGCTCATGGGTTTACATTAGTGTCAATTATTTACCTAACCTTGACAACCAACCGTGTACTATTTAAATCCCAAAAAATATATTCACAAAAAAATTAAATGGAAAGACAAATTTCCAATACGGGACGTACGACATTTTGGCGCGAAGCTTCCTCGAAGCTTCGTCTCCCACCCAGCTTCGATGACCACGGCAAGGACTTAGAAAAATTGTGATATTTCCCAATGTCCTTATTACCAGGCTGTATGGTCGGATGCCCACTTTTGCCGTGAATGATGGGTCGAGGTCCACAAGAAATGGTTTTATACTGCTAGTCATCAAACCGATAGGGTATATAATTTGGATGGTTTGCTTGATAAATGATTCTTCTGGCCACCATTTTATAAATGATTTTCTTTTTTGGGCAGCTGCATTTGATAAATGATTCAAGACCACATTTTCAATATTTTCTGTGGATTCTCAATGAAAATTTCTAAGATGAGGTTCTTTTATCATTTTGCTTGACAGATTCTGATTAATGGCATTTTTTTTTATTATAATTGTAAGCAATAGGTGGATTTTTTTTTCCAATTCTGTTAAAAAAGATGTAAACTGTTACTTAGTAAGAATGCGCTCTCCATCATTTGAAGTTTGAGAAAAAAAAATCCTGATTTATTTCCGAGTAATGTTAATAAGTATATTAACAAAACCAAAGAGGTGGCATTTGCAGGTCTTCCCAGCGTTAGTAGTACTACTCAACATCGTTAAAGCGAATATCCATGTGAATAAGGGCAGTTCTTTTGGTGCCCCATGCACTAATAATCAAATTTAAATTTGTACATGCATCTGGAAACTAGCAGTGAGTTCTACTTTTGAGGGATTTCATAGGCAATACATTCATCTAATAATTTAAGTTTTTAGAACAGTTGATAGTAATCCTGCAACATCTAATATGATAAAAGCAAGGGTTATCCCTTTCACGAATGTTCATCTACTCTCCATTAGTCAAATATCATGTGCCGCTTGTTGTCCGGCTTGCACATATGAGGGAATATTGAAGTATTGTCCTACATCGTTTGACAACATATCTTAAATACTCTTTATATTCACATGATTTCCCCTCCATCTATCAATTTAAGCTTTTTTTATTGGACTTTAATCTCTTAAAAGTCAATTGTGGGTAAAAGAGAGTCCTTTTGAAAAAAGAATGACATGAAAATATACTTCAATCTCTTAGAAGTCACGTGCATTGCATATTCTAATAAAAATATAATGAAAAGTTAACTATTGGAACAAAATAAAAGGTCATAATAAGTGAATAATAGTTGAAAAATCGGAGGCAAACTTGTATTACCCCAAAATTCAGAGAAGTTATGCGTAATTTACCCCCATGTAGTGGAAGGCGATGAACCATTTACACAAGTGAGCCTTCAACTAAACTTAATCGGTGTTCATTGACATTCCATAGTCTTGAATCATGTGAAGCACTGTTGATGCCTCGCCTCAGTTCACCAATGTCCGAGATTGTCTTGTGATGGCTTTGATAATCAAATCAAGAGAACCAAAAAGGAAAAGTTTAAAGAAGGGAAAAAGGAATGGAAAACTACTCACGTGGAGGTCATGTATGCCGGAGAGTGAGAGGGAGACTCCGAGAAAAAGAAAGAGAGAAGCGAAGAGAGAAATTGTTTGATCTCAAGAAAAGGAAATCAATAATTCGGATCGTTAGGTTGATGATTCGTCGCTACCATTCAGCGGTTTTCCTGACATCTAACCGTGACCTGATGCGACCCTTGACGCTGCTTGGATGCTGTCTCTTCCTAACTTTATTATTACTTAACATTGTGGTCATCCCCAATCCTTGCTGCCTTAAGTTCACATTAAGCTAGTTTTCAACGCTTGCAAATTCAAAATTTTGTTCTCATGTGTGTCATGGTTCATTGCAGTATGAATGCTTGATAGATTGAAAATTTTATAAACCTTTTGGACTGTTCAATCCATTTGTTCATGTCGTCTTCATTCATGTTTATAATTATCCATTTTAGTGATCATGTCAGCATTTGGTGTAGGGTTTGAATTAGGAGTGATGAAAAGTCCAGAGTTAGATGGACGCAAGTTATAATCCATGCAAACATCAAATTGGACAAAATTGGAGACATCAGGCCCTCATTTCAGGCAAGAGTTAGATGGGCGCTAATTATAATCCATGCAAACATCAAATTGGACGAAATAGGAGACATTAGGCCTTTATTTCAGGCACCCCGCCAATAAGGAAAGAAGCTACCGACAAGGTGCCAGTCTATATGGCCTGAGAGATTATTATCTCTTTGTAATTTTGGGTTCAAGTTTTGTCGGGAGTGTTCTAGAAGTGACTCGGACACCATTTTAGCTCAGAACCCGAAAAGAAGAGAGGATTCAACTTCATTCTCTGTTTATTTAGTGATAGAGGTCAATGTAAAGAAGATGAAAGATTGGAAATAAAAGCTGTTTCGGGAAAGTTTGGAAAGTCGACAAATTTTACAAAGATTGGAGTAAGTAATTATATATGAATTTACAATTTGGTTTCAAGGGCCAAGCCTTTGCGCAAGTAGAGCACCAGGGCCACAGGCCCATTAAAATGAGAGCGAGAGCACTTTGCCTAAGCCCGTGAGCATTTGTGAGACATTTCATATACGGACTTAGGATTTATTTAATTAGCTTAGAAAAAAGAAATGGCTATCGAAATTCTACCCCATTGGATGTCACAGGTTTGGCAAATTTAAATAATGAAAATGGAAATCAAAAGTTAATCAATTATTTCTCAAAACTTTACTAATAACATTATTAATACCAATTTCACATATAAATGTTAAGATTCTTATTATCATCCTTAATTTATGATATATTGATTAATTTTTTTATATGAATCTCCCATGTCAAAATTAACCAGTGTTATGAGATGTACGTAATGTTATTAGGTCTTCAATGTTATGATTTTGAGTTACTTATTATAAATATCAAACAGGACCGATTAATCACTGCCATTTCTTCATTAGATGGTTGTATTGATTGATCTCACATCATTTGCGAAATGCATTTTACAGGTCACAAGATAAATTCAGACAAAAAGAAAGAAACCAACATTTGTAGCAGCATCTGAGCATGTGGTAACAGCTCAACGCCAACATGGAATGTAAGTTGAAACTTTTGGCTGGCAATAACTAAGAGTCCGTAGCTCTTAGAGAAATATGGACTTTGGTTAATATTTCACATCCCTTCTACATATTTTGGTCTCCTTGACAAAAAAAAAAAAAAAAAACTACTTTGCTGTTGTTAAAAGGGCTATTCGTGAAAGCACAAGTATCCTGACTTTTCTGCACATTTTACTTGAGAGGATATGGCCTTTGGCTGGGTATTGCTACAGATAAGAGGCCAGAGATCACTATATGAACACCTAAGAGATTATGTAATAATAAAAGGGACTTTGGTGTTCAATGACCCAAAATTGATTGATATTTTTCCCAAAAAAGGACATTACAAATGCCATAACTTATGCAAGACGCTCACTTGAATGTCATAATTTTTCTTTTATCATTTAAATGTCATATAACTTTTTAATTAATCACTTAAGTGTTATAATTTTTAAGAAATGTTCACCTCAAATAATTTACCACGTCAAAGTTGGGTACTTGGGTAAACAATTTTAAAAAGTTATGAAAGTAGGCACCAAAGTGAATATTTTTAGAAGTCATGACAATCAAGTGGTAAAAAAAAAAAGTTATAACTCGCAGATGAGTGCCATACCTAAATTATGTAATTGTGATGTCTTTATCCTTGATTTTTCAAGAAAAGAATAGTGCATATGCCTTATATTAACGGTAAAAATCATATATATGAGGAGGGAGGGATTATGATGAGTTCGTCCACGAAAATGACCGCGAAAATGACCATTTTGGACCAAGCATCACGACGAGATCTGAATCTTTAGCTAAAGAACAAAATTATACCGTCCCCATGATTCACGAGCGAAATGAAGCTAGAGACAGTGGTTAGTTGAAGAGTCACTCCCTTCGGAAATTGACCAATAACGACAAAATAAATCATGCAAACACGGATGGACCAATCCGAAAAGGTGTCCAAATGAGATGATAGCACCATTTATGGTCAAATTAAATTGAAGCCAGCAGGAGAGACCAAGACCTTTTTTTTTTGGATCCCCAGACCAAGACCTTGACGAAGACAATTCTTGATACTCTCTAGCTCATGGTCTTGCATTCTTATCCTTCTAGTCAGACCACGCCAGATAAGTGAACTCGATATAAACACACGAAAATGACCCCCAAAGGGGAAAACAGATTTTTATGGCTCTCAACTTTATTTTTAATAAACATTATTTGGATGTGATAGCATAGATACTTCATTAATTTGCTTCACTTGCAGCAGTAAAACAGGTTTTTTCCAGAAGTGATTGATCATTACTAACGGAATATCTTACATTTAATATTTGCATGTGGGGATAAATTTTTTAGACCAAGTCTCATTAGGAAAGTATGATGGATTTTCGATACTTGGATGCGGAGAGCAGGTTCTGCAAAACTAGAAAGTAACTACTTATCGACCCTGCATCGTGTGTTTCACTGACACTAGTGCATTATCTCATTATGCCAACTTTCATGTATAATTTGTTTAACAGCTTTGAGCAGAATTACATGCTACTGTCAGTATGTATATACTTGATTATCTTATTGGTCTCCATTTTGATCATCAATTCTCTAATCCACTGAGTAAAACTGCAGTTTCTTGTTTGCATCTTTGTTGAAACTTGTTCTTAGACATAATGCACCGAGTTGATGATTGCTCTTACTCTCTACATCCTTGACCGGGAAACTTCAATAGATTGCACAATTAGTGTGCTAAATATTGATTCATCACTTTACATCAGTGTGTAAGTTTTCACCAAGTATTGTTTCGGCAAGTTAGAAAATGCAACATGCCTAAAATTTTGAGTCCGCTGTCTTGTCGGAGGTGGCCATAGGCAATTCCAGTATCTAGTGAAAATGGAAGTAAAGAAGTTTAGAATTACAGCGTTTTGGCATAATATTCGATGCTTAATAAGCAATTCGCCTTGACAAAAAAAAGAAAAGAAAAAGCCAAAAGTTACTTTCTCGTTGTTAAAAGGGCTATTTGGGAAAGCACAAGCATCTTGACATCCTACTTGAGAGGATATAGCCTTCTGCGGGGTGTTTCTATAGATTAGAGGCCAGAGATCACTATACGAACATCATGAGAGGATATGCAGTAACGAAAGGGACTTTGATGCTCAATAGCCCACAATTGATTGATTGCATATGTTTTAGTTGACGGTAAAAACCATATAAAGTAGGAGGGAGGGATTAAGCAAAAAACCTAAGTTTTTCCTATAAGTAGGTTCATTAAAATGACAGCGAAAATGACCATTTTGGACTATTTTAGAATCGCAAACATCACGAGGAGATTTATACCATTAGCTAGAGAACAAGATAGTTCCATCCACATGATTCATGAGCAGAATTACTGTGTGATGTTTACAGACAGTAAAGCTGGAGACAGTGGTTAGTAGTCACTTCCTTCAAAAATTGACCAATAACCACAAAATAATAAGTGCAAACACAGATGGACCTATCCTGAGAGTTGCCCAGATGAGGTGGTAGACATTATATGTCACATCCACTTCACCGTTTATGGTTAAGTTGAAGCCAACAGGAGAGACCAAGAACTTGACTAAGACAATTCTTGATACTCTCAAGCTTATGGTCTTGTATGCTTATCCTTCTAGTCAGACGACGCCAGAAATGTGAAGTTGATATAAACACACGAAAAATGACACCCAGGAATAAAAAAGCAGATATTTCATGTTTTTTATTCTTTTCTACGTTATTTGGATGTGAAAACATAGATACTTGATTGATTTACCTCACTTGCCATAGTAAAACAGGTTTTTTCCGGAAGTTGTTGGTCACTGCATAAGGATTTTCTTACATTTATAATTTGCAAGTGGGGATAAAATTTCAGATGAGTTTGATTAGCAAAATACGGCGGATTGAAATGTTTCTATACTTGGTCATTGGAAGCAGGTTTGCAAAACTACAAACTGCTCATCAACTCTGCAATTTGTTGCGGTTCACTAGCACTAATTAGTATGGTGTTTCATTATGCCTACTTTCATAGAAAATTTGTTCAATGGCTCCATATACAACTCCATGCTACTATCAGTTTGCACATTTATGATTGTCTTACCGGTCTCCATTTTAATCAAGAAGCTCAACTGCTTGGTCCTGATAATAGTATCAAACTTGTCCCTTGGCACAAATAACTCCTTAAGTAGAGTCATCCATAACTAATAAGATAAATCTGGCACTTTTGTCAAAGGAAATTGCGATAGCTTATGAATATCCAAGTGAATCAAGAACTTCAAGCTTCTCTCGGTCAATGTACCTCAAATGAATACTACACAATTCAAACTCTTGAAATGCATCCAATTTTTCCATAGCAAAATCCATCACCAAATCCTTTAAAGCTCATGCAAGCCACTATGCTCAATTCTTATCATTGTCACTAGGGTACCTCAAATGACCTTCAGAAGTCCACATCAAGATCCAGCTAAATTCAGGATATTCAAGGAAATTGGGTTCTTTTTTCATTTCGGAACATGACTCAATCAAGTCAATGTCCCCATGATACCGAGATGCATTCTAATTTTAAAATCTCAAACATTGCACTCAACCTTGCTCTCCGACTTTACCACTATTGGTGCACCGATAAGTGGTAAACATTATTTGGTGCAATGTGAAATGAGTAACCAGAAGCCAATAACTCATCCACCAAACTATGAATCATCAATGAAAGACAAGCCATAATAATCACTATTTGAGTTACTTTTAGCTATTTCAGTAATGTCATTAGTAGACTCAATTTTAATTCCCTTACCCTTCTCTTTCTTCAGCTTAAGGCAATCCCTTTTAAGATGTCATTTTGCCAAATCTTTAATAGACAATGTCATTGGTCCTAGATTAACAATGTCATCCAGGTTTCCATTACTCTTAGTGACACATGTACTAGTTCCTCCTTTACCTTCACCTTTAAACTGACAAGTACATACTCACCATATTCTCTCCTATAGATGTCTCCACTCCAAATCAAATTGTTAACCTCATCAAATGTCAAGCTTCTTGACCTAGAGAAAAACCTAATAGCAATAATGGTAGTATTCTAGTTATCAAGCAATGAGGACAATAGAATAAAAACACATACCTCATCATCAAATTCAATGCCAACCAAACTCAACTGACTACCAATCACATTGAATTCATTACTTTGCAACTGACACATCTTTGTCCATTTTTAAGTAAAACGAATATCATGTCAAATATCTCTTATTGATGTAAAGTGCTTCTTGTAACATCCTGAGAATTGACCCCATTTTGGGATTTTATAAAATGGCGATGTTAGTCGAATGCTTGGTTAGTACAAATATTCCAAGCTATGTGTTCTCAGGATAATGGATTACAGAGAAGTGCCGATGGGAAATGATACGCGTACAATTCGCAATTTCGATCAGGAACGAACCCTTCAACCATGAGGATTTGGGCGGGAACAATATTCTCTAAGTACTAGACTATTAAGGAAACAAAAATAAATCGATTCGGCAGAAGTACAAAGTCGAACTACGGGTGATTTCCATATGACTTCGATACGAACTACGAACGACGAACGACGGACGACGGTAAACCAAATCATTTTCATCTAGTACTTGGGATTATCAATTGAACCCCTGAGATCACATGACAATCAAGAGACGTCCCTGACTCGAGAATTGATGTTAACATGGATCAAAGAATGGTTGACCACGAGTCAAAAGTGGGGAAAATCCTAAAAGGGCGTCTGATAATCCAAATTGTACTACAGTCACAATCGACTCAATTTAGCCTCGGTTTTTAATCCAATTTTGGGAATTGACTTCTCAGTGATGTCAGGATTAAATATTTGGACGTCGACTCATTTATTTTGAGATTTTCCATTGGACATGGAAGTGTTGGAAAAGGAAAAATTGAACCGGGTTTCGGGCCCGCGAGTGGGCTGCCCGAGACCGGTGGCCCAATGGGCCTTGCGCCCATCCAGCCCAGCCCAAAGGGGGTCCAAGCTAGCCTAAGTTCCTCTCCCTCCTTAGCCTATGGGCTTCTCTCTTTTGGCATTTTCCTTTTGTGCCCAAGTGGGCATTGTTTTTGCTTGTTTCTTGCTTGTTTGTGATTGGTTCTTCAACAAGTGGCTTGCCCACTTACCTTAGCCTCTTATCCTTGACCAGTAGCCCCTTCTCTCTCCTCCTTTCTCCCCCAATTCATTCAGCAACCCAGCCCCTCTCTCTCTCCCTTTTTCTCTTCATTTTCTCTTCCATTTCTGTTGTTTCTTGTTGTCCTTGCTTTTTTCCAACTAGAAAATAGCCTTGCCGCCGCCGCCACCACCCTCCAAAGTGTAGTCCCTGAAGTCAGGGAGCCAGCCGCACACCGCCGGTCACCCCTGGTCGATGCCTGTCGCTCGTTTCGGCCTTTTCTGCCCAACTGCTTACCTTCCGCGTGAACAGTAACTTGGGGCTGTTTTGGCCTGTTTCAGCCCCCGTTTGTCACCCGTTGTCATCCCCGAGCTTACCCCTCGTAGCCCTCATTCTCCTCTACGTGCCGGTGTCGCCAGATTTCTGATCCAAGTAAGTTAATTGCTTAATCCTTGTTTAGGGGTTAATATTGCTTAGGGGTTAATTAATGTATTTGTATGTTTGTGTTTAATTAAAGTTAATTAGTGGATTAGGCTGGTTAATTAGGCTGATCAAGGTTAGTAACTTGATCAGAGTTAGTGTTAGATTATCTAGGGTTAATTAATTAAAGTAACCATGGTTAGTTTTAAAAGTAATCAAGGTTAAAAGTTAATCATGGTTAAGTTAGATTAGCTAGGTTGAGTTAATTGATTAACCATGGTTAGATTTAATTTTTTTTTATTGTTTAATTAATTAAATTCGGAAGAAGTACTGTTCATTTTAATGTTCATAGTACTGTTCACGGCACTGTTCGTGCATAAGCTAAAATTTGTTAGAAATTGATGTGTTCTTGGTGGCATTGTTTCCTTGATGTGCCGATTGTAATATATACCCGTGTAATATGAGGAAATGTGTGATCAAAGACCGATTGAAATTAAAATAGCTTGGTTTATTGCATTATTCCCAAGAATTAGGGAATGTACATGGTTGTTGATTGGCTAGAATTAAATTTTAGTTTGTCGTAATTTTTACGAGTGATTGGATTGTATTGCATGATATTATACGTGTGTCAATTGCAATAGCATGTTGCATGAGCACGAATTGTATGTGCATTCACGATAGAGCAAAGATAAAAACGAATTGATTGATGATGTGTTGCATGATCACATTAAGAGAGGGAATCCAGCGTTGCCTAATGACCGCCAATCCTTATGGGATTGTACTGTGGCCATTTGGTCGCCTGACTTCGGTCGAATGCCTAACAGGGAGGGGTTACTTTGTGGGATTGCGGTAGTGGGCAGGTCCCAGGCTTCTGTCAGTTGCGGGGCTACGGTAGTGGCCGAGTTCTATGCTCCTTCGGGAATGCCGTTTTGGGAGTGAGCCCTTAACGTCGCCATGCCTTGAGGTAAAGAGGACGAAGCTGGCTTGGCTAGGGATTGCCAACCATAAGGTTGTGCCGTGGCCCAGGGAAGAGGGGTTGTAATAATTGGAGTATATGTGAATGTTGAGACCTGAGAAAGTTGCGGTCAATGCTCTGATTATTCGCATGCCTCTTAATGTCGTGATGATTTAACTGATACTTTCTGTAGGTCGCATGTGCCAAGGCTAGGTAAGGTTGCTTGTGGTTGTGCCTGATTATTAAACTGTCTTCTGCTTTTATTTCTCTGAGGTGGTGTTGGATAATTTGATGAATTAAGTTGTATATTAAACTCCCGAGGCAAGAGAAGTTCCTAACTGGGGCTTAGGACTATAATTTGCTGAGTTTATCTCAACTCGTCGTGGTTAACTTTTTCAAGCCTAAGATGATCCTTCTGAGGCTAGCGAGTAGGCAGCTGTGGCTTGCTCCTCTTTTGGTGAGCCCTCTCCCACTTGTACAGTGTTAGGTCAGCTAGATTGGTCCCTTTTTGAGTAGGCCTTAGCTTATCGCCTATAGTAAGACGTGTATGTATTTACTGGTATGTTGGTTCACTATCAGATATATAAAAATGGTGTTTTGTCTTTCCTCTATGTCTTTACTACTATCCCTATTGTTCTGATTGTTGGTTGGGAGTTCTATTCATTTCCGCATGCGCATAATCATAGGATAAAATGAATTGGTCGATGACAGTACCTAGGACGTCGTGCAACTAGACCTCATGCGAAATGGGGTTGCCGTGAGCTCAAGAGTCGAGGTGTGACACTTCTCATGCATGTTCAATAAGGCATTTATCAGCTTAGCAGTGGACTTCCTTTTCATGATGTTAAACATGACTTTACAAGCCAACGTTGGTTGAATAACACTCAATGCTTGTCTACCTAGCAAATCCTAATAGGCTTGTTCATAAGCTCTGGCTTCCTTCTAAATAAGAATTAGTGCACTCCTCTAAACAAATAATTCTCAATCTCCATCTTCTAAAAGCCAAAATCTTTTCCTATCAAATCCGTCAATTTGACCTTTTCTTTTTCTATCGTCATTGATTCTCTTTAAGTCAATCGAGTTTGGCTTTGATACTAATTATTGTAAAAAACAATTGATTGTACACAATAATAAACAAAACGAGGAAATGAATTAGGCATCGGATTTACATGGTTTAATTGGTATGACCTACTTCATGAGTTGAGCAATACATGATTTCACTATAAATTAAGCAATAAAAATAGAAATATTGTAACTTTACTTGAGTCACTTAAATACTCTCATTATTTCCCGACCTCAATTATACTTAATAACTCACATAGTATTTAGCATTGCAATTCCTCGCAAAAAAGAACTTTTCAACCTTGCAAAGAAATTTAAAAATATACAAACAATACTTATTGGCTTTGAACTCTTTCAAACTCTTCGCAATGTAATTCACCAGCACGTCGTTCAATAGATTGTTAGAGTCAAAAGCTCCGCTAGTCTAGTGTGCTAAAACCAAAATCAACCTCAAGTATGAATATTTGGTTCCAACGTAGATAAATCCTTCTAGCCGACTCAAACAAAGAAACCTACTCAAACTATAAGTCCAACTCTTATATGGAAAGTATTTCAACACTTTCTTCGTTGTTCCAGCATCAAACCACCAGTACTTTTGGATTTTATATTTCTACTTGGATGGGATTTCCTTCAAGGGCTTAAACTTAGGACTATTCTAACAACTTTCATCCCACCACCTTGCTGCCTCTGCCTTGTACATCATTTACTTATAGGGATGATATTCCGTTGATCATGGTTTTTGGTCTAGTATCAATATGAAGCTTGATGACAGTAGAAACAAAGAGATAATATCAGCCATGTTTATACTTTAAATACTTAGTCACCAAGAAAAGGGAAAAAAAATCCATTGACAGAAAAAATTAAAATGTTTTCAAGGAGATACTTAGAATTATGGGTACAAGAGATGCTAAAATTTTAATTATTATTTAATTTGCAATGTTAAAACTCATATAAAATTCATTATCATCTGTTGCTGAACAAAACTCATGGATAGAATGAGGAAAATGATAAATCCTTTGCAAATTAGACTCCCATAACTCAACCTTATAGGCAATTCTCAGGGAACATATTGTAGCTCTACATTTACACATATGCTTCTAAAATAAATTCTAATTCGAGTAAGAGATATTAATTAAGGGAACAAAGTCGATCACGATGTGTGGATTTTGGTTCTCATTAATAAGACTTCAGTTCTTTCCTCCCTTTTTTGGAGTCAAAGGTTCTGTCAAGTTGTTTATGGACAACTCCAGAGTTAAAGATAGTGGCCGAAAAGTCGAACAGAAAAAATTTCCTTTGCCGAAAATATAATTTCCTACTCATGTTTATGTCGTTGTATGTTAAAGATCGCAAAATAAAACGTCATAGAGAAAAGAAACACATGTATTTCTCTCAGTTTGAGACCAAATAGATCACTAGACTCTTAAGGTTGCCTTTGGCAATTAGGATAAAATATCCTGCATTTGGTGCTGACTTAAACAAGATAAAGCTAGACATAAGAGGGATATAGGTAGGATAAAATTATCTCATGGGAGAGGTGTAGTTAGGGGTGTCAAATGAATGGGTCGGGTCGGGTCGGGTCGAAAATGGTCTGACTCACATCGATCTATTTAATCTGTTTTGATCTATTTTCATGCAATGTAAATTTGATGACCCATACCCGACCCATATTACCAACACATATTAATATTTAACTTAATTTAAGAAAATCTACTTCCACTTATTTAGTCCACTTTAAACTTTTCACTTATAAATTATTTGAATAAAAAATTCACATCAAATTTATAAAGTAAATTAAATAATAAAAAATTAGTAAATAAAAAAAATGTTGATACCTCTAAATTGAAATAGTTTTTGGAAAATAATTTTTTTTTAAAATCAATTTTTTAATTATTTCAAAAAATTGAATTTATTATTATTATTCTTATTATATTTTATTTTTTCTTTCTTTTTCTTTTTCTTTTTATTTTCCCTTTCTTTTCTCTTTTCTTTCTTCTTTCTTCTTCTTCTCCCTTTTCCTCTGCTAGTGCCGCTCGACGGCGATTGGCCAAGACGCAGGCCCGCGAGCTTGAACTCGACCAAGGTCGACGAACTCGAGGCTTGGCCGATCTAAGTTCCGCCGAGGTCATTGGCAGTGGTCAAGCTCGGCCTAGATTTGGTGAGCCACAAGCTCTGTTGCGGTTAGTGAGTTCGAGGCTTGCCTACCCAGATCTGAGCAAGTTGTAGCTCGACCAAGGTCGGCAACCTTGTGGCTCACTTGTCCAAATTTAGGCCGAGCTTCGGCCAGTGAGCTTAGGGCTCACCAGCCCAAGCTTTATTGCGGCTCTCCTGCCCGGATCCAAGCTGAGCTCTAGCCGGCGATGGCAAGTTCGAGATCAGCGATGGTGACGGCGGCGTGATGGCGGGATCGGCAACGGAGGTCGAGAACGCATAAAGGAGGGGGATGGAAGGAGAGAGATGATGGGTTTCATATTTGACCCATATTTAACATCTCAATTGACCCATATTTAACATCTCAATTGACCCATATTTAACTTTCACTTGACCCATATTTGACCAATTTAACTAAAAGTGAGTCATAATATGGGTTTATGATCCATTTTAATACCTCTAGGTGTGGTAAATGTGAATAAAATTTTTAATATCCATAATTGGAAAATTATTTTTTTTGAATAACAAATTTCTTAAATTAACAAATTTAAAATTTTATTTCAATATAAATAATATTTGAATTCTAATATAAAAATTCAAAATAACAAAAAATAACAATTTATTTTTTAAATTTAATATCATTTTATTTATATATTTGAATTTAATTCTATCTTGTACTATAAACAGAAATAAATATTTATTACATATTTTAGGTGTTTTAGTATTTTAAGTATATGCATATAGTTTACTATTTAATAAAATTTTATCAAAGAATGATGGAAGGAGAAAAGGAAATAAAAAGAAATAAATTAAAAAAGAGAGGAAAATAAAATAAAAAAGAAAAGAAAAAGAAAGTAGATAAGAGTGTTGCAAGAGATCTTTATCATCTCCATTTGTAAAATTTTCGGTTCACACACACACACACATATAGATATATTGACATGTCATTTGCACCTAATAATGTACATGTTATAATGTTAATATATCTAACTTTATTACTACAATACCAAACGGTGAATAGGATATAGCAAAATTCTTGAATTTCGTATTTTATCCAATCCTATCTTGGTTAGAAATTTAGGAACCACATGTAGCATAAGGGTGAGCATTAATTCTGAATGAATCGCAACCGAAGAACTGGTTTAGTTCTAGATCTGGTGAGACCCAGTTTGATTATCGATTCCATATTCTTTTGGAACGTGTACTAATGTCATGCCCCGACCCTTGGATACGTAGCAACTTTTGTTCACTTGTGGTCAAATGAATGCGATGTCCCAGAATATATTGTTGATCGTTCTTTTTATCTTTTAATTATATGCAAGCAGAAATGAAAAATTAAAACCCAATCAAATAATAATAGTAAGGATTGCTAGAAAGACCAACAGCCATAGTAGAAACCACGCCATTTTATTTATCTACATATTAACTGAAGGAAAGTTATATTTACAAGCCTTACAAAGTGAAAATCTTTTTCCTTATTAAGCTATCAAAAGATACAGGGGCTGGGCTGATCTACTTCGTCAAAAGTTGAAGGTCAGGTCAGTCAAAAGCTAGGGCCTGGCACATCGATTAGAGGTTATCAAAGTAGCAGGACTGCGAGTCTAGGGTACGCTCTGATAGGTACACCGATTTCGGCTAGGGGTCTGAGTCCTTTACTGCTCTATTAGGAGGGTTAACGTCCATCAGGTCCCAGACCTCATGACTAAGACCCCGTCAAGCGAGCTGTTGAAACCGCATAGAGGACCAAATAGGGCCTCGCCATCTTGGATAATCAGGCCTAGAACATATGCAAGACCCAAAAGGTCAGACCCTTGTCTACCCAAAGAGTGGACACATGGTGTTCATAAAGATATAGATTGCCGGGAAAGCGGTGGGTCATAACGATGGTGTCCTAGTCCCTAGGGACCTCGAACTGCATTGGATGACATGCCATCCTAAAGACTTGAAATGATTAAACAACAATGGATGAGATGTAAATCTCAGTGAGATAATGCCCTAAGCCTTAGTTAAGAAATCAACTTGCCTCGGGGTACCTAAAACATGCAATTATATATCAACAATAAATCAATAGCAAAGTGACTTATGCTTTGCCCTAATTATAAACACAATCAGGTAGAAAACCAATATAATAACATCCACAAGCCGTTGAATTGAACTATAAGCATCCTTACCTCGCCTTGGTACATACCCTGTACGACACAAATTCACACATAACAGAAATAATGCAATCAAGTATTCACATAATCAGAAAAAATTCCATAATTTCTCATGTGCTATGCAATCATGTATGTTCAAATCATTATGGCCCCTCCAGTCACTATCAACATACAAGTTGTTACGCCTCGAACCCCGAGTACGTAACAACCCCTTCACCATGGTCAATAGAATGTGACGTCCCATAATGAGTCGTGGACCACTCATTTTATTCTTTCATTATGCACAGGCGGAAAACGAACTATCACCCAGTCAACCAATCAATCAATCATAGAAGGGATAGAATGATGAACAACATAGCAACAACAAACCACTCTTTTATTTACTTACTGGATTAACCACTAAAGGGACGTTTTCTATTTACAAGCCCACCAGTGGGTCAGTTCCTTTCTCTAAGCCAAACAAAAATGGATTAAGGCTAGGTTAATCCATTTTTTCCAAAAAGAACCCTTGGGTTTGGTATATCCATTAGGGACTACCAAAGTGCAGGGATTAATCGAACTCAGGCTTTGTCGGGTTGTAGTTGGAAGAGTACAGGTCAGCTACAGGTGGGGCAGGATCCAGATTCACAACGGTGCCATCTAGAGGGTCCAATTCCATAGGATCCCAGTTGGCGTCTTCGGGGCCTCTACCAGGTGGCCCATCAAACCCACGCAGAGGACCGATCAAGAGATCGTCCACCCTAATGTACCACTCTAGGAACTGCTGGAGAATCCATAGCCCTGGTCCCTCATCCATTCAGATGGTGGAAACATACTTCTCATACAGGTGCACCCGACTCGAGAAGTGGTGGTGCATCACAATGGTCTCCCAGTCCTTGGGGACCCCAAATCGCACCGGAGGGTGTCCCATTCTAAGGACCTGAAATGGTTGATACAACAATGAGATATAATCTCAGCGAGTTCTCGCCCTAAGCCCTGGTTAAGACATCAACTCATCCCAAGGTACCTCTCAAGAACTATCCCTCATGCAAATTGATAGTAATCATACTAACTGCTTTAGCCAAGACATAAACTATTCCACACTTCCAAGGATAATAGATAGACAAGCAGTCGGCTTGCATATAACATTACCTGGTTATGCCATACCCTGCACGATATACACATACATAATATGACCAATGCATGCCACATATAAGTAATGCATTTGATCAATCACATTTGAGTCGCATTGCAGGCGATCTCACTTGGCCATTCCTACACCCTACATGAGCTCCGAGCATGCAACAACCCTTTCACCTTGGACAATAGAATGCGACGTCTCAGGACACGTCGCTGACCACTCATTTTATTCTTTCATTATGCACAGGCGAAAAACGAACTATCCCCCAGTCAACCAAACAATCAAGCAAAAAGGGGATAGAAGGATGAACAGCATAGCAACAACAAACCACTCTTTTATTTACTTATTAAATTAACTACTAAAGGAACATTTTCTATTTACAAGCCTGCCAGTAGGTTAGTTCCTTTCTCTAAGTCAAACAAAAAGGGACTAAGGCTAGGTTAATCCATTCTCTCCAAAAAAGAACCCTCGGGTTCGGTACGTCCATTTGGGACTACCAAAGTGCAGGGACCCATTGGACTCAGGCTCCGTCGGGTCGTAATCGGAAGAGTACGGGTCAACTACAGGTTAGGCAAGATCCGGATTCACCACGGCACCATCTGGAGGGTCCATCTCCATAGGATCCCAATCGGTGTCTTCGGGGCCTCTACCAGGTGGCTCATCAAACCCGCGCAGATGACCAATTAGAAGATTGTCCTCCCTAATGTACCACGCTAAGAGCATATGAGGAATCCATAGCCCTGATCCCTCATCCACTTATATGGTGGAGACGTATTTTTCATATAGGTGCACCTGACCCAAGAAGCAGTGGTGCGTCACAATAGTCTACTAGTTCTTGGAGACCCCAAATCACACCGGAGGGTTTGCCATTTTAAGGATCTAAAATGGTTAATGCAACAATGGGATATAATATCAGCGAGTTCTAGCTCTAAACCTAGGTTAGGACACCAACTCATCCTAGGGTACTTATCAAGAACCACCCCTCATGCAGATCAATAGTAATGATACTAACTACTTCAGCTAAGACATAAACTATTCCACAATTCTGAGGATAATAAATAGACAGGCAGTCGGCTAGCATACAACCTTACCCAATTATGTCATACCTTGCACAATATACACATACATAATACGACTAATGCATACCACATATAAGTAATGCATTTGATCAATCATATTCGAGTCGCATTGCAGGCAATCTCACTTGACTATTGCCACATCCTACATGTTATCAGTTCAGGCATACCACAAATAGTGCAACTAGTACATGCATAATCAGAACCAATGATGCCATGTTTCTCATGCATTCTTGCATCCACACGTGTTCCGATTATTAATGCCACTTAGGGCCACCACCGAACTCCCGTCGGTATCTACTAGCATAGCCAGGCATTGCCCTCTCTTATGAGGCACGGCTATATCAATCGTTCCTTCTCAAGACGGCATTCTCAAAAGAGCATGGGCTCGGCCTCTATTGCGACTTTGCATCCGGACTCCCGTCGGGATTTCCGACGAGTCGGATTTCATCCCCTGATCTCTCGCCAGGGTGACGAGTTCAATTTAGTGACCACGCAAGCATATCACCATGGCTTATTTTAATCTTAAACATTAGCCAATGTATACATGATACATGTGTCACGCCCCAACCCTCGAGCATGCAGCAACCCCTGCTCTCTCACGGTCATTTAGATGCGACTTCCCAGGATGCGTCGCTGACCATTATTTTTATATTCTAATTATGCACATGCGGAAGCGAATCACAAACCCCCAGTCAATTACAAAAGCAAAGATAGTAGGAAAACCCAACAAGAACACATTCAAAAGTACTACTTTATTTATTTACTGATTAACCCTAGAAAGTTTACAAATACAAGCCCTTACCACGGGCATCATCCTAACGAGCCAATGAAACTAACAAGCCAGGGTTAATCTACTCCGTTCAAAGATAGCCACAAACCGTAACACGCGTTGATTTTTCATCCTACGGACCTGAAAATGGTTAACCACGACGGGTTGAGATAAATTCAGCAAGTTAAAATCCTAAGCCTCAGTTAGGAACTTTGCTCGCCTCAGGAGTTTAACTTACAACCTAATCCATCAAATCAACCAACACCACCTCAGATAAAATGATAACAAAAGACAATATAATAAACAGGTGCAATCACAGGCAACCTTACTTGATCTTGGCACACGCAACTTATAGAAGCTGTCAACCACCTCACCAAAGCAGTAGGAAACATGCAAATAATGAGAGCATTGCACAAAAAAATCTCATATCTCAACATTCACATATGCTCCGATTATTATGACTCTCAAGGCCACGGCACAACCTTATAGTTGGCGGTCAACTGGTCATAAACCAGGCATCGTCCTCCCCCTTGAGGCAAGGCGACGTCATAGGCTCTTCCTCACCGACATCATTCCCTAAGGAGCATAGGCCTGGCCTCAACCGTGACTCCGCATCTGACCATTGTTAGGCAACCCAATGGTCATGGCACAACCCCGAAGGATTGGCGGTCATCCGGCTATACCAGGCTATCAACTTTAATATGACCATGTAACACATCAGCAAATAATTCATTTTTGTCTTTGCTTTTGCTTGGTTATGAATGCAACATCGCTTGTGCTCATGCGACATGCCATTTCAAACCAAGCATCGTCCTCCCCCTTGATTTTACGGTATCAATCGACAATTCCAAAATTCAATTCCAACCAATCAACAATCACGTACATTCTCTAACTCTCGGGAATAATCAACAATCAATAATTCAACAAGCCATAACAATCAAAAGCACATTAAATTAAGACTAAAATTTGCTTCCGTATGAACAATGCCATAAACAGTAATCGTGAATAGTAACTATGAATAATAAATTCGTTCAAAATTAATTAAATAAATAAAAATAATTAAACCTAACCATGATTAATCACTTAACCCATTTATAGTTAATTTAACCTAACCATGATTAAATTCTAACATTGGTTACTTTAAAACTAACCTTAGTTACTTTAATTAATTAACCTTAGTTACTTTAATTAATTAACCTTAGTTACTTTATTACTAATTATGGTCAATTAACTAACCCTAGTTAGCCTTAATTAACCAACATAATCAACCAATTAATCTTAATTAATCACAAGCACACAAATACACTAATTAACCCCTAAGCAAGATTAACCCCTAAACAAAGATCGGGAAATTAACTTATTTGGATTGGAAATCTGAAGACACTGGCGCATAGAGGGGGACGAGGGCTATGAGGGGTAAGCTCGGGGATGACAACGGACAACAAACGGTGGCCGAACGGGCCAAAACAGCCGTTGGATTATTGTTCACGTGGAAGGGAGCTACTGGGTGGAAACGGCCGAAATAGGTGACTGGCAGCGACTAGGGGCGGCTGGCGGTGTGCGGCTAGCTCCCTGACTTCCGTGGCTACACTTTGGGTGGTGGTGGCGGCTTTGGTGATGGTGGCAAGGCTGGATTCCGGCGGGAAAACAGAAAAAAACAACAAGAAAAGGAAGAGAAAGGAAGAGAAAAGAGAGAGGAAAGAGATGCGGCTTTGCGGCCATGGACGAGCAGCACCACAGCTGCACGACGACTCCAAAATAGCGGCAAGACGGCCAAGATGGTGGGTGAGGGCGATCCGGTTGGTCAAGGGGTACCCAAGGGCAAGAAACGAGAAGAAAACTAGAGGAAAATAGAGAAAATGAGGGAGAAAAAGTGAGGAAGAGGGGGAAAACGTGGGAGTGGGCTGCAACCTGGGGGAGAGAGAGAGAGAGAGAGGGAGAAAGCAATAAGCCAAGTCCAATTTCCCTTCCAAAATCTCACTTCCCTTCATCAATTTCCTTGACTTTCTTGGCTTTTGTCCTCCAACAATGAATGCCACTTCTAGACGGGGTAAAATGATAAATTCCAAAAGTATATTATACCTTACTATACGCGTATACGGGCCAAGATACTATATGGGCTAGAAAGATATCGGTTTGGGCTCAAATAGAAGGGAAACGGACTAGAAAAAGCTAACGGGCTCAAAGGCTTAAGTTGGGCTTCCTTGAGCCCACTTGGCTAGCTTGGGCCCATGTGGCTGACCCCTCAAAGGCGCAAGGCCCATTGGGCCTCCAGTTGGTCCAATTCCTCTTGGTTCTTTTTTTTTTTCGGCTCGTTGAATCATTTTCCGATAATTCCCGGGCTTATGGATAAATTTAAGAATCAATGAGGCAACGTCCAATATTTAAGTCTTGACATTCTTGAGAATTCGATACCCGAAACCAGATTGAAAATCTGTATTAAAATCTGTCGATTACGACTCTAGCACGACCTAAACTACCGAGCGGCTTTTAAGATTTCTCGCCCGTTTGACCTGTGATTGATAACTTTTCAATCCACGTGGTGCATATTTAAATCAGGGCGGTCCTCGATTGTCATGTAATCATGATGGGATAATTGCTCACGTTGAGTACATGGCCAAAAAGAAATTGGTTTAATATCGTTTCCAGTCATTATCGAAGTCATGCATAATCATCCGCAATCCGATCTCATATTTCTGCCGCATCGATTTATTTCCATTCGCAAATTAGCTTGCAACAGTGTGGTATCATTCCTCTTTGATCCTTATGGTCGAGCGGCCTATCCCTGATTGAATTTATTGGTCGTACACGTATCGATTCTTAATTGCCTTTTCGAATAGGTCAGTTACCATTGAGTGATCAATTCAAGGTAGTCGTGACTAATAGTGCATTGAGAAATAACCCTTTCATATATCCTGAGATGGGTCAAAATTCAGGATGTTCCAACATGCTTGCAGAAACAATCAATTAAACACATGCAGTCACATTTTCATTTTCAAAAATCATCCAACTTCCATGTCTTACAAACAAAGCATGTTCTTTCCAATTTCAAGACAACATTGGACATAAATATACACCTGACACCTTGGGTTTTCCCCCTTTCATATGCCCACGCGATTCATAGAAATTTCCATGCATTTAATAATTAGTAATGCACGCCATACAATCAAATCATATCCATATAGGCAAAATTTCGCTTCTGCATGAATAGTACGCATGAACAGTAAAAATTCAGAATTTAATAATTAATAATATAAATTCTGAATTTCATAAATCAATAATTTATTAAAAGAAATCAATTCTTTTCAATTAACTAAAACTAATCAAGATTAACCCCCTAATCTTTGATCATTCAACTAAACCTCAATTAGACAGCATTAAGCAAGATTAATGGTTTAATCTAAGCCAACCATGATTAATAAACCAAATCTCACTTCAACCATGGTTAATTAACCCAACCTACCCAACCATAAACTAACTCTAGTTAATTAACTCAACGTTGGTCAATTAACCAACCATAGTTCACTTTTCTAATTAAACTAACCATGGTCATCTAACTAACCACATATCTTATTTCTAATAAACTTAATTAATCCCCATAACCAAGATTAACTCTAACTAAACCATCCCTAAATAAGTTTAATGCACTAATCAACGGATTAGAACGTAAACTCACCCGTAAGGCGGGCCGGAGACACGGACGCTGCGGCAGCGAAGGCTACATGGATGGCCTCGACAAAGTCAACCCAAGGTAGTCCTGGGATGAAAACAACAACTACAAAGGTCAGTCTTCCAATGTCAAGCAGGAAACTGAGCAGAACCAGGGGAGCAGTTGCTGGCCGGACTGACTGGGGTCCAACCTACTAGTCGGTGTCCGATGGCTCTAGGTGGTTAAGGGGGAAGAGCTAGTGGCTGGTTTGGGCGGTGGCAAGGTTGGAACAAAGGTGGATGAGCTTTTCCAGTAGGTGCAGAAGTTGGAGCAACAGGCGGACATAAGGGGTGGAGGCTTTTGGGCAGCTGACGGGCTAGCCGACGACCAGGATCGGCGGGTGACGACAACAGGGGGTAGGACAAGGGCTCTTAGTCGCTGCTGCAAGCAGCTTGGACGGTGACAAGGCCGGACCAATAGTGAAAATGCAAGAAAGGAAGGAAAGGAAGAAGAAGAACAAAAAGAAGAAGAAGATGAGGAAATAGGGTGGTTGGCTAGTTAGGGAGGAGAGAGAAGGAAGAAGAAGGCCAGTCTACTCTTAATCAATGCTCATAACTTCTTGCTTCTTTCCCATGCAAATGACCTCATCAATCCAAAGCTTTCTCTCTCTTATTTTGTCTTCTTTCCAATAATATCTAGAGGGGCAATTTGGTCTTTTCCACCTTTGCACAATTACCACTTTGTCCATGGGCTAAGATGAAGAGTAGACCTAAGAAATGGGCTAGGAAATAAATAGGAATGGGCTCGGGAATTGGTTGGGCTCAAATTGGTTTAGAATGGTTAATGGGCTAGAAATGTCAAGTGGGCTAATTGGCTCAAATGGGCTCAAAGGCTGCCTTGGACCCACCATGGTGGCCGCCCCTCCTTGGGCGTGAGGCCCACCTTGGTCTTGCCTGGCCCACTTCTTTGTGGGCTCAATTTCTTGGCTCGTTAATTCCTTTTCCAACAATTCGGGCTTACCGGTAATATCAAAGGTTATAGAAACATCGTCCAAAAGTTTGTCTTTGGCATTCCCGAAAATTCGTCATCTAATATTGGATTTTCATACATCGTCAATTTTGATTGAATGCAATTTTGGTACGTCTCGGACTAATAGGCAGCTCCGAGGATTTATGCGTAACCGACTTGTGCTTGACTCAACATCAAACCACGTTCAAGTTTTTCTTGACACATGGACGTCCTTGACTATCATAAAATTATGAAGGATCGATTCTTATTTCAAAGTACATAGTTATTGAGAATTAACATAGTGCCGATCACGGTCTTGATAATAGTAAACTAATCCACCTGTCGTCCCATTACACCCTATCTGCGAACCGACTTCTAGTCACCTCTGAAACCGGCCTGTATAACCATAGGATCGTCTTTAGGCAGGTCCCATGGTCGAGTTGTTTTCCCAAGTCAAGTTCTTTAGTTGCACGAGTTCCGTCCTCATTAGCCTTTCCCCTCAAAAATAGTATCTTAGGAGTGATCAGTTCCGAGTGAGATTAACCAACAATGCATTGACGAAATTCACGTTCATACATTCCTAAAAAAGGCTCAAATTTCAGGACGTCACTTTACACGTTATCAATTCAGGCTTACTACAAATAGTGCAACTAGCACATGCATAATCAGAACCAATGATGTCATATTTCTCATGCATTATTGCATGCATACGCGTTTTGATTATTAATGCCCCTCGGGGCCACTACCGAACTCCCGCTAGTGTCTATTGGTATAGCCAAGCATCGCCCTCCCCCATGAGGCACGGCTACGTCAAGGGCTCCTTCCTAAGATGACATTCCCAAAAGAGCATGGGCTTGGCCTCTACCGCGACTCTGCATCCGAACTCTCGCCGGGATTTTTGACGAGTTGGACTTCGTCCCCTGATCTCCTGCTAGGATGACGGGTTCAATTTAGTGACCATGCAAGCATATCACCACAGTTCATTTTAATCTTGAACATTAGTCAATGCATACGTGATACATGCTTACAGAAACAGTCAAATAAACACACGTGGTCACATTTTTATTTCAAAAAATCATCCAACTTCCATGTCTTACAAACAAAGCACGCCTTTTCCAATTTCAAGACAACATTGGACATAAACATACACCCGACACCTTGGGGGTTTTCCCCTTCTTTTGTATGCCCACACAATTCACAGCAATGTCCATACATTTAGCAATTAGTAACGCACGTCATACGATCAAATCATATCCTATAGGTAAAATTTCACTTGAATGCGCATGAACAATGTGCGTGAACAGTACTTTATGAACAATATATTATGAACAGTAATTCCTAGAATTTAATAATTAATAAAATAAATTCAGAAATCCCAAAAATCAATAATTTATTAAAAGAAAATAATTCTTTTCAATAAACTAAAGCTAATCAAGGTTAATCCTCTAATCCTTGATTATTCAACTAAACCACAATTAGAGAGTACTAAGCAAGATTAATGGTTTAATCCAAGCTAACCAAGATTAACAAACCAAACCACATTTCAACCATGGTCAATTAACCCAACCATAAACCAACTCTAGTTAATTAACCCAACTTTGGTTAATTAACTAACCATAGTTCACTTTTCTAATTAAACTAACCATGGTCATCTAACTAACCACCTATCTTAACTCTAATAAACCTTAATTAATCCCCCTAACTAAGATTAACTCTAACCAAACCATCCCTAAATAATTTTAATGCACTAATCAATGAATTAGGACATAAACTCATCCGTTAGGCAGGTTGGAGACACGGACGTGGCGGCAGTGGCGACGAAGGATATGCACCAATACGCAAGCTTGTAGCATATCTTCCAGTGTCTGAATTTTCTTTTCTGATTGACTATCCATTTGCAGATGATATGCCGTGCTATACTACAGCTTTGTTCCTATTGTAGTTTGCAAACTTTTCCATAATGCGACTGTAAACTTAGGGTCCCAATACTGGCACTCCATGAAGATGAACAATCTACTGCATGTATAATTTTGCATACTTATCCAAGGTAAAGTCCTTTCATATGGCAATGAAGTGTGTAGACTTCATTAGTTTGTCAACTACGATTCAAATTGAATCATTACTTCGTTGACTCCTCGATAATCCTATCACAAAATCTATTATGATATGTTCCCACTTCTATTAGGGAATCTCGAGAGGTTGCAGTAATCCACCAAGCTTACAATGCTACATTTTCACTTGTTGGCACGTTAAGCAATTAGATATATGCTTGATAAAGCCACAAATTCTAGTACATTTCCATGCTGCACGGATGTATGCTATAATTGCTATGATAAGCTTCCGATAAAATTTTCTCTTTAAGCTCTACATCATTGGGCACACACAATCATCCATGGAATTTCAAGATCCCATCCTCGGATACTTGAAAGTCAATTCTTCTTTTCACTACATTCAATTACAGAATCTTTTAGATTGCAGGGTCAATTGTTTGTGCTGATTTAATTATGGTTTGTATTTCGAGCTCAATTCTGAGGGCAGCCATAAGACTTGAAAGGTGGCTTACCATGAACTTAAAATAAAAATCTCAAACTTTTTTGAATAGGATCCATTCTTGAGCTATCATGTGTGCAACTGATTATTTTTGACTAAGTGCATCTGCTACCTTGTTAGCCTTGCCAAGACAGTACAAAATGTCATAGTCATAATCCTTGAGAAGCTCCAATCATCGATGTTGTCTCATGTTTAATTCCTCTTAGGAAAAAAAGTACTTTAGGTTCTGATGGTTTGTATAAATTTGAAGCCTTTCTGTACATAGTAATGCCTCCAAATTTTTAATGCAAAAATAATTGCTGCTAATTCTTAGTCATGTGTCAGATAATTCAACTCATGAGGTATTAACTGTTAGAATATATGTGCAACCTCTCTACCATGTCGTATTAGAATGCACCCCAATCCTTTATAAGACACATCGCTATAAATCTCATTACCTCTAGGACCAGACGGTATCATCAACACAGGTGCAGTAATCAACTTATGTTTAAACTCTTGAAAATTAAGCTCACACATATTTGTCCATTCAAACTTTTTGTCCTTCTTCAACAGTCGTGTCACAAGCATAACTATCGTAAAAAATCTTTCCACGAATAATCCAGAATAGCTAGCCAATCCTAAGAAACTTCGGACTTCAATTACCGTCGTTATTCTCAGCCAATCCATAACTACCTTAATCTTAGTTGGATCGAAGGAAATTCGTTCACCAAAAATTACATGACTAAGGAAGGCTACTTGAGTTAACCAAGACTCACATTTGCAAAATTTGGCAAACAATTTGTGCTCTTAAACAGGCCAAAAATTGGAAACCATAATGAAGTGGATTGACTGAAGGCCCAATGGGCCTTGCGCCCATTAAGGTTTGGCTGTAATAGGCCTGACCCAAGCCCACTAAGGCCAAGTGGGCCCAAGTAAGCCCATGACCCTATTCTCAAACCCAATAGCATTTTCAAGCTCATTTCTCATCCTTTTGAGCCCAAACCAATTTTATTCAAGCTTGTATAAAATTCTAACCTGTATACGCGTATAGTACGGTATACTATACTTTGGGAAATTACAAAATTTTCCTTTCTAGAAGCCTTGCATTTAATTTAGGAGGACAAAAGTGGAAAAAAAAAGTCTTAGAAGATGATGATGGTTTTGGGAAATTATTGGACATGGAAAGCAAGTCTTCATCTCTCTCTCTCTCCTCCCCTCATTTCCCTTGAACATCCACCTCAACCCCCTCTGTCATGTCCCGACTCTCGAGCTTGCGGTAACTCCATTTCACTTGAGGTCTAGTTGTACGACGCCCCAAGTACTGTCATCGACCAATTCATTTTATTTTGTAATTATGCATATGCGGAAAGAAATAGAACTCCCAACCAACAATCAGAAACAATAGGGATAACAGCAGAGATATAGAGGAAAGACAAAACACCATTTTTTATATATCTAAAGGTTAGCCCGAACTATAGCACATATAAACACGCCTTACTACAGGCAAAAAGCTGAGGCCAACTCAAAAAGGGACTGGCCTGGCTAACCTAACACTGTACAGGTGGGGGAGGGCTCATCAAAAAGGAGAATAGGCCACAACAGCCTACTCGCTTGCCTCAGAGAGATCACTCTCCTCGATCCTCGAGTTGCAGATCTCGCCATCAAAGGGATCCAAGTCCATGGGAACCTAAACCTCCTTAATTGGCCCCACGAGAGAGACCAATCCATCAAAACCTCGGAGGGGACTGTATAGAATGCCTCCTTGCCTGAGGAACCACACCTTGAAGACGTGAGGTGCGTAATGATCTCGTATTCCCTCATCCACCCACACGGTTGTCACGTTGTGCTCATATACAAAATTGCGGCATAGGGCAGGCCATGTGGTGATGGTGGTACTCATGTCCACTGGAACATCGAAGCGTACCGACTACTACGTCATCTAGAGCCTGAAAATGTTAACTACGACGAGTTGAGATAAACTAAGCAAATAAAAGTCCTAAGCCCTGGTTAGGAACTCCATTCGCCTCGGGAGTCTAACATACAACCGAAACCATCAGTCATCACAATACAGCGAGAAACGAAAGTAGAGGACAGTTCAATAGACAGACACAACCACAGGCGCTCCTACTTGGCCTTGGCACATATGACATGCAAAAACTATCAACCATCTCACAACAACATTAGAAAGATATGCAAATAATCAGAGCATTACACAACTGTTCTCATATCTCAATACCCACATGTGCTCTGATTATTACGACCCTCAAGGCCACAACACAACCTTAAGGTTGGTGGTCAACTGGTCATAGACCAGGCATTGTCCTCTCCCCTGAGACATGGCGACATCATGGGCTCTCCCCCACTGACGGCATTCCCAAAGAAGCATGGGCCCCATCCCACTACTGCAGCCCCACATCTGACCATAGTCAGGCTACCCAATGGTCATGGCACAACCTCGAAGGATTGTCGGTCATTCGACTATATTGGGCTATCAACATTCATCTGACCATGTCACACATCAGCAAATAGTTCATTCTTGTCTTTGCTTTTGCTTGGTCGTGAATGCAACATAATTCAAGCTCACACAACATACTGTTGCAATTGACACATGTATAATGAAATGCAGTATAAACCGACAAGCACGAGAAATAATTCAATAACCCAAGCAAATTCAATTCCAACAAATCATCAACCACGTATACTCCCTAGTTCTCGGGAATAATCAACAATTAGCACTTCAATATGCCTTAACAATCAAGAACACAACAATTTGAGACCAAATTTGCTTTTGTATGAATAGTGCCAAGTTAACAGTAATCGTGAACAGTAAATTAGTTTGAAATTAATTAATTAAATAAAAATAAATAAACTTAACCATGGTTAATCAATTAACCCAACCATAGTCAATTTAACCTAACCATGATTAAAATCTAACATTGGTTACTTTAAAACTAACCTTAGTTACTTTAATTAATTAACCTTAGTTACTTTATTACTAACTATGGTCAATTAACTAACCCTAGTCAACCTTAATTAACCAACATAATCAACCTTAATTAATCACAAGCACACGGATATGCTAATTAACCTCTAAGCAAAATTAACCCCTAAACAAGAATTAGGAAATTAACTCACTTAGGTCGGAAATCCAGTAACACTGGCACGTAGGGGGAACGAGGGCTATGAGGGGTAAGCTCGAGGATGACACTAGATGACAAACGGTGGTCGAAACGGGCCAAAACAGTGTTGATGCACTGTTCATGCGGAATAGAGGAACACCGGCAGAAATGACCGTATGGGTGGCTGGCGGTGTGCGGCTGGCTCCTTGACTTCGGTGGCTACACGTTGGATGGGGGCGACGGCTCTGGTGCTGGCGGCAAGGGTGGTTTCCAGCGGAAAATGGAAAAAAAACAGCAAGAAAGGAAGAGAAATGAAAAGAAAAGGAAGAGAAAAAGGGAGAGAGAAGGCTGGGTTGCTGCAGCTTGAAAGACGCTTAGAGGAGAGAGAAAAGAGCTGAAGAACATGGATAAGAAGCTAAGGCAAGTGGACTAGCCACTTGCTTCAAGAACCAATCACTAACAAGCAAAAATAAGCATAAACAAAGCCCAATTGGGCAAAAAGGAAAAGGTCAAAAGAGAGAAGCCCATGGGTTGAGGAGAGAGAGGAACTTGGGCCAACTTAGGCCCCTCTTGGGTTGGGTTGGATGGGCACAAGGCCCATTGGGCCGCCGGTCTTGGGCCGGGCCACCTACGGGCCGGAAACCTGTCCAATTTTTACTTTTCCGACACTTTCGAGTCCAACGGAAAATCGAAAAGTAAATGAGGCGACGTCCAAATATTTAGTCCTAACATCATTGAGAAGTCGGTTCCCAAAATCGGATTAAAAATCTAGGCTAAATTGAGTTGATTGTGACCATAGTACAATTTGGATTATTGGTTGCCCCTTTAGGACTTCCTCATATTTGACCCGTGGTCAATCATTCTTTGATCCACATTAACGCCAATTCTTGAGTTAGGGACGTTCCTCAATTGTCTTGTGATCCCAAGGGCTCAATTGATAATCCCGAGTACCAGATGAAAATGATTCGGTTTAACCTTGTTCGTAGTTCGTATTGAAGAAGTGCGGAAATCACCTGCAATTTGACTTCATACTTCTACTAAATCGATTTATTTCTGTTTCCCTAATAGTCTAGTACTTAGAGGATATTGTTCCCGTCCAGGTCCGCATGGTTGTAGGGTTCATTCCTGATCGAAATTGCGAATTGTATGCATATCGTTTCTTATCGGCACCTCTCTGTAATCCGCTATCCCAAGAACAAACAGTTTGGAATATTTGTACTGACTAGGCCTTTGACTAACATTGCTATTTTATAAAATCCCAAAATGGGGTCAATTTTCAGGATGTTACAACTCTTCCTCTCTTACAGAAATTTCATCCTATAAATTTAAATTGATACGCCAATCCTCAAAAAGATAGGGGTGTTGATGCCTCATGATTTCCTTGTTTTCCCACGTGGCTCCCTCCATGTCATGATGTTGCCAAATGACTTTGACTAAAGAGACTGTCATGTTTCTCAGCACTTGTTCTTTTCAGTCCTCGATCCGAATTGGTCTCTCTATAAATGACACCCTGTTGTCCACCTCTATTTCTTCAAAATTCAACACGTGCGTCGGGTTCGGCTCGTATTTCCTTAGCATCGACACGTGAAATATGTCATGCACCTGAACAAGTCAAGGCGGTAGTGCATGACGATAGGATAAATTCCTGATCATTTCCAAAATCTCGAACGGTCCGACATACCTCCGGCTCAATTTTCCTTTCTTTTCAAATCGCGAAGTACCTTGCGTCGGTGATACTTTAAGGAACGCATGATCACCCACTTGAAATTCCAATGGCCTACATCGTCTATCCCAATAACTCTTCTATCTACTTTGAGCCGTCTTTAACCTTTCCTGAATCATCTTGATGGCGTCTAAAGATTGCTACACTAACTCTGGCCCTATAATTTTCCGCTTGCCAACTTTGTCCCAACAAATTGGAGTCCTACACAGTCTGCCGTACAAAGCTTCGAATAGTGCCATTCTAATACTTTGCTAATAACTATTATTGTATGCGAACTCCACGAGATGAAGTTGTTCTCCCAACTTCCTTTAAAATCCAATATACAAGCTCTTAGCATATCCTCCAAGGTCTGAATCATTCTCTCTGATTGACTGTTTGTCTGAGGATGGTAGACCGTACTGAACTGCAACTTTGTCCCCATCGAAGTTTGTAGACTCTTCCAAAATGCAGCCGTAAATCTAGGGTCTCGATCTGAAGTAACCATCACTGGTACCCCATGAAGACGAATAACCTGTTACACATACAACTCTACATACTTTTCCAAAACGAAGTCCTTGCGTATGGCGATGAAGTGAGCTGACTTCGTCAATCAGTCCATCGTGACCCAAATCGTATCGTGATCACACTAACTTCTCGGTAATCCCGTCACGAAGTCCATCGTGATGTGCTCCTATTTCCATTCGGGGATTTCAAGAGGTTGCAATAAACCTCCTGACTTACAGTGGTGCACTTTCACTTGTTGGCAAGTTAAACACTTTACCACGTGCTTGGCGATGTCGAGTTTCATGCCGTTTCACCAATAATATTGTCGCAGATTCTGATACATCTTCGTACTACCTGGATGCACACTGTAGTCGCTACGATGCACTTCGGATAACAACCTCTCCTTAATTTCGGCATCATTTAGAACACACAACCATCCATGGAATTTCAAGATCCCATCTTCAAATACTTGAAAATCCAACTTTCTCTTAGTCCCGTCCAATTGCAGAATCTTTTGGATCTCAGTGTCCAAAGGTTGCATTGCTTTAATCTTGGCTTGAATTTCAAGTTCGATCTTTAGGGTAGCCTTTAAACTGGAAAGATGGCATACCTCGAGCCTAAATTCTGAATCATGGACCCCTTCCAATAGGATCCATTCTTGAACCATCATACTAGCAACCGATAACTTGCGACTCAAAGCGTATGCCGCTTTGTTTGCCTTACTTAGATGGTACAAGATATCGCAATCATAATCCTTACGAAGTTCCATCCATTTGCGCTGCCTCATATTCAGTTCCTTTTGGGAGAACAAATACTTCAAACTTTGATGGTCTGTAAAAATATGAAATCTCTCTCCATAGAAGTAATGTCTCCATAGTTTCAACGCAAATATAATGGCTACCAACTCTTAGTCGTGCATCAGATAATTTAGCTCATGAAGCCTCAATTGCCTGGAAGCATATGCTATCACTTTATCATGTTGCATCGAAACGCAACCGAGTCCCTTGTATGACGCGTCGCTAAAAATCTCAAATCCTCTCAAGCCTCATAGAATAGTCAAAACTGGTGCGGTAGTTAGCTTATGTTTAATCTCTTGGAAACTACGCTTGCACTTATCCATCCACTCGTATTTCTTGTCATTTTTTAGCAACTACGTCAATGGCATAGCTATTGAAGAGAATCTTTCCACAAATCATCTGTAATAACTAGTTAGTCCTAGAAAACTACGAACCTCGGTTATTGAAGTTGGTCTCGGCCAATCTATGACCACTTCAATCTTGGTTGGGTCTACCGAAATCCCTTTGCCTGAGATCACGTGGCCTAGAAAAGCCACTCTAGCTAACCAAAATTCACACTTGCTAAATTTCACATACAACTCGTGATTTCTTAGGGTTTGCAACACGAACCTTAGGTGTTGTTTGTGTTCATCCGAACTCTTCGAATACACTTAAATGTCGTTGATAAACACGATCATGAACCGATCCAAATATTCCTTAAACACTCGGTTCATTGAATCCATGAAAGCAGCAGGGGCATTTGTCAATCCAAATGGTATTATCGTAAACTCGTAATGACCATAGCAAGTACAGAAAGTTGTCTTCAGTATGTCCTCTTTTCGAATCCTTAACTGATGATAGCCCGTCCTTAGGTCTATCTTAGAGAACATCGACGCTCTTTGGAGCTAGTCAAACAAGTCGTCAATCCTTGGTAGCAGGTACTTGTTCTTAATTGTCACTTGATTAAGCTGCTGATAGTCAAAGCACAGTCTCAACGAACCGTCCTTTTTCTTGACAAATAGGACTGGCACTCCCCAAGGCGATGCACTTAGGCGAATAAAGCACTTGTCCAATAATTCCTACATCAGCACCTTCAATTCCTTCAACTTTGATAATGCCATCCTATACAGTGCTTTCGAGATTGGTTCCATCCAGGAGCCAACTTGATCACGAACTCTGTCTCTCTAACCAAGGGTAGTCATGACAATTCCTTTGGAAAGACATCAGGATAATCTCATACTACCATGATGTCCTCCAGGTTCGGTCCTTCTTTCGACGTATCACTCACAGATGCCAAATAACCTTGACATCCTGACCCCCAACAACCTAGTTGCTTCCAAAGAAGAAATCAAGGGAATCGAGGACCCTCCTCAGCTCCCTACAAACTAGAAATTACTAGCTCCAGTCGAATTAAATTGTATTCTTTTCTCTCGACAATCCATAGTAGCTCCTTGCTTGGTTAGCCAATCCATACCGATAATGACATCAAAGTCATACATCGCTAAAACAATCAAATCAATTCTTTCTTCCTAACCATCTATAATCAGTTTACAGCTAGCACATCCTATTGTAGATAAAACTGAATCCTCCAATGGAGTAGAAATAACAAAAACCATTTCCAACGTCTCTAGTCTTAATCCCAGTAATTCTACAAACCGTTTAGCAATAAAGGAGTGCGAAGCTCCTGGATCAAACAACACATAAGTAGCATGGTCGTGTGGAGATATCGTACCTATAATCACGGCAAGCGTGTCCTTCGCCTCCTTCCTCATGATGGCATATACCCTTCCTTGAGTAGGGGGTCTATAATGATTGCCTTGCTGAAAGTTCCTAACAAGCGGTCTGGTTGGCGGTCGTGGCGTGAATGACATCATGGGCCTATGTCAGTAATCCCTCACTCGATGGCCCAACTAACCACACCCGAAACAAGGTCCCATTGGAAGGGGACAAGAGGCATTTCCATGCCTCTGGCCACACATTCTGCATCCTCTAAACGAACTTGGCAATGGTTTCCCCGCACTGTCCCTTCTATTAGGCCGAAGAGAATACCTTCCTCCTGCCATCGATTTCTTTCTAAATGGACGGTTATCCTTGCTAGGCACAAACCGCAATACGGATGCGGTTGCCTTCTCATCAATGTGCCTCTCAATAGTCTGAGCTCTCTCATAAAGCTCATTGTACTCCTTCAGGTTCACAGACACCAGGTTGTCCTCTATTTCCATTTTCAGTTCGTCCCGAAACCTCCAAGACTTGTCTAAAGGGTGCTCAACCATTCAGGGCACGTACTTTGACAGCTCTGCAAACTTGGCCTCGTACTGATCCACTGTCTTCTAATTCTGATGCAGCCTTTGAAATTTTGCTATCTTCTACTCTCTTGTGCAGTATGAGAAGTACTTACTCAGAAAAGCCTCCTTGAAGGTATCCCATACCCTAGCTGTACCCTCGGGAAATACCCATCCTTAGGTAGCTTCCCACTAAGTGCCGATGTTACCCTGCAGTTGGTAAGCTACCATGATCACCTTTTCCTCCTCAGAACACTGAAGCAAGGTGAATGTCTTCTCTAGCTCCCTTATCTAGAGGGTCGCTGTCTTATGGTCGCTAGCCCCAGTAAACTTAGGCGGTTTCAACTTCATGAACTGCTCCACCAGTTGATGCATACGCTAGTTATCGGTCCCAGGCCTAGCTGCAGGAGCAATTGGGATAGTAGCGACAATGGCTTGAGTTTGAGCTTGTTGACCTATCAGAGCCTCAATGGCGTGCATGATCTCATCCATCCTTGGATCCTTCAATGCTACCTCTATTGCATCGGTCGGGACCTGCGTCCTCCTCCTCCTTTGACCCTTCTGACTTGGGGTCCTTAAAATAGGGGTGCTCTAATCTAGACTGCTCGTCTCGCAGGACTCTCCTAACCTGCATTCCAATACCCCCACAAGGAATTACAAAATAAGACAACCCTAAAACAAATGACCACAAAGGATCCTACGGTCAATCACATGCAAGCAAAGAAATTGTCTTTCCCAAGCACTATCCCCATGCACCATTGCAAGACTCATTGCACCTTATCACACCATTTGTCAACTAGGCTCTTAAACCAAAATCAATAGGGTTGTCACGCCTCGACTCTCGAGCTTGCGGCAAACCCATTTCACTTGAGGTCTAGTTGTATGGCGTCCTAAGTATTGTCGCTGACCAATTCATTTTATCTTGTAATTATGCACATGTGGAAATGAATAGAACTCCCAACCAACAATCAGAAACAACAGGGATAGTAGAAGAGATACAGAGGAAAGACAAAACACCATTTTGTATATATCTGAAGGTTAGCCCGAACTACAACACATATAAACACTCCTTACTACAGGCGAAAAGCTGAGCCCTACTCAAAAAGGGACCGGCTTGGCTAACCTAACAATGTACGGGTGGGGGAGGGCTCGTCAAAATAGCCTACTCACTAGCCTCAGAAGGATCGCTCTCCTGAGAGGGATCACACTCCTAGATCCTCGGGTTGCAGATCTCGCCATCAAGGGGATCCAAGACCTCCTCGGTCAGCCCCATGGGAGGGACCGGTCCATCAAAACCTTGGAAGGGACCGTACAAAATGCCTCCTTGTCTGAGGAACCACGCCTTGAAGACGTGAGGTGCATAATGGTCTCGTGACCCCTCATCCATCTACACGGTTGTCACCTGATGCTCGTACACAAAATTGTGGCTCGAGGTAGGTTGCGTGGTGACAGTGGTACTCATGTCCATCAGGATGCCAAAGCGTACCGAGTACTGCTTCATCTAGGGCCTGAAAAGGTTAACCATGGCTGGTTGAGATAAACTTAGCAAGTTAAAGTCCTAAGCCTCAGTTAGGAACTTTGCTTGCCTCAGAAGTCTAACATACAACCTAAACCATCAATCGTCACAATACAGAGAGAAACGAAAGCAAAGGACAATTCAATAAACAAACACAACCACAAGTGCTCCTACCTGGCCTTGGCACACATGACTTGCAAAAACTGTCAACCATCTCACAACAACATTGGAAGACATGCAAATAACCAGAGCATTGTACAATTGTTCTCATATCTCAATGCCCACGCATGTTTCAATTATTACGACCCTCAAGGCCATGGCACAACTATATGGTTGGTGGTCAACTGGTTGTAGGCCAAGCATCATCCTCTCCCCTGAGGCACAGCGATATCATGGGCTCTCCCCCATCGACAGCATTCCCTAAGGAGCACGGGGCCCGTCTCACTACCGCAGCCCTGCATTTGACCATTGTCAGGCGACCCAATGATCGCGGCACAACCCCGAAGGATTGGCGGTCATCCGGCTATAACGGACTATCAACTTTAATCTGGCCATGCAATGCATCAGTAAACAGTTCATTCTTGTCTTTGCTTTTGATTGGTCGTGAATGCAACATAATTCGTGCTTACACGACATGTTGTTGCAATTGACACACGTATAATGAAATGTAGTATAAATTGACAATCACAGGAAATAATTCAATACCCTAAGCAAATTCAATTCCGACCAATCATCAACCACGTATACTCCCTAATTCTCGGGAATAATCAACAATTTGCACTTCAATATGCCTTAATAATCAAGAACACAACAATTTGAGACCAAATTTTGCTTCTGTATAACAATTTGAGAACACAACAGTAATTGTGAACAATAATCATGAACAGTACACGTGAACAGTAAATTCGTTCGAAATGTTGTTGGGGCCTTGACCCTTCTATTTTTTGCTAGGCCTTAGTATTGAGGGTTGTATGTATATAATTCCTCATTCCATGTATCTTCGGTTTGTTGAGTCCGGCCCCCCCATCACTCGGTTAATGCTTTCGAGAGGTGATGGTGCCGGTCTCCTTCTTTTGTAATTATTGGTTGAAATCTTATATTACACTTACCAATTACCAAAAAAAAAACAGTAAATTTGTCTGAAATTAATTAATTAAATAAAAATAAATAAACTTAACATGGATATTCAATTAACCCAACCATAGTCAATTTAACATAACCATGATTTAAATCTAACCTTGATTACTTTAAAACTAACCTTAGTTACTTTAATTAATTAACCTTAGTTACTTTAATTAATTAACCTTAGTTACTTTATTACTAACTATAGTCAATTAACTAACCCTAGTCAGCCTTAATTAACTTGCATAATCAACCATTCAACCTTAATTAATCACAAGCACACAAATAAACTAATTAACCACTAAGCAAAATTAACCCCTAAATAAGGATTAGGAAATTAACTCACTTAGGTTGGAAATACGGCGACACAGGCTCGTAGAGGGGAACGAGGGTTACGAGGGGTAAGCTCGGGGACGACAACGGATGACAAACGATGGCCAAAATAGACCAAAACAGTGCTGGTGCACTGTTCATGCGGAATAGAGGAACATCGGCGGAAACGGCCGTACGAGCAGTCGACGGTGACCAGGGGTGGCCAGCGGTGTGCGATTGGCTCCTTGACTTTAGTGGCTACACATTGGGCAGTGGTGGTGGCTCCGATGGCGACAACAAGGGTGGTTTCAGGTGGAAAATAGAAAAAAACAACAAGAAAGGAAGAGAAAAGGAAGAGAAAAAGGGAGAGAGAGAGGGCTGGGTTGCTGTGGTTGGAAGGCGGCTTGGAGGAGAGAGAAAGGAGCTGAAGAACATGGATAAGAAGCTAAGGCAAGTGAGCTAGCCACTTGCTTCAAGAACCAATTACCAACAAGCAAAAACAAGCATAAACAATGCCCACTTAGGCAAAAAGGAAAACGCCAAAAGAGAGAATCCCATGGGCTAAGGAGGGAGAGGAACTTGGGCCAACTTGGGCTCCTCTTAGGCTAGTTTGGATGGGTGCAAGGCCCATTGGGCCGCTAGTCTTTGGCCGGCCCACCTACGGGCCTGAAACCTAGTCCAATTTTTCCTGTTCCGACACTTTCAAGTCCAACGAAAAAATCCTAAAATAAATGAGGTGACGTCCAAATATTTAGTCCTGACATCACTAAGAATTCGGTTTCCAAAATCGAATTAAAAATCATGGCTAAATTGAGTTGATTGCGACCGTAGTACAATTTGGATTATTGGGCGCCCCTTTTAGACTTTCCTCATATTTGACCCGTGGTCAACCATTCTTTGAACCACATTAATGCCAATTCTTGAGTCAGGGATGATCCTCGATTGTCGTGTGATCCTAAGGGCTCAATTGATAATTCCGAGTACCAGATGAAAAGGATTTAGTTTAATGTCGTTCGTAGTTCGTATCGAAGTCATGCAGAAATCACTCGTAGTTCGACTTCGTATTTCTACTGAATCGATTTATTTACGTTTCCTTAATAGTCTAGTACTTAGAGGATATTGTTCCCACCCAAGTCCTCATGGTCGAAGGGTTCATTCCTGATTGAAATTGCGAGTTATATGTGTATCGTTTCCTATCAGTGCCTCTCTATAATTCGCTATCCCAAGAACAAATAATTCGGAATATTCGTATTAACCAGGCCTTCGACTAAGATTCCCATTTTATAAAATCCCAAAATGGGGTCGATTTTCAGGATGTTATACCCTCTCTATTCTCTCTACTTTTATCTCTCTTTTCTTTTTCTTTTTCCTTTTGTTCTTCATCTTTGGCTTCTTGTTCCCCTCCTTGGCCGCCCCCTTGCTATCGTGCATCACCACCACCTCACATCGCTACCTTGAAGTTGTCGTGGAACCGCCATGGCCATCTCACCACCACTAGTCAGCCATTCCCACCTCCCCCTCCTCACTGAACCCTCCATCTTTGGAAACCACCACCACCACCGAGACCTATTTTTGCGGAGTGCCTTCGTGACGTTCCAGTGGTAGTTAGGTGAATTTATGCTTTAATCCCTTGATTAATCCATTCAACTTGCTTATGGTTAGTTTAGATTATAGTTAATTTTGATTATGAGGTTAGTTAGGATTAACTATGGTTGAACTATGGTTAGTTAAAGTAACCATAGTTAATAGGGGGTTAGTTAATTAACCACGGTTGATAGACAGTTAGGTTAATTAAGTATGGTTAGTAAAGTTTAGTTAATTAACCATGGTTTTTATGTGGTTAAGTTTAGTTAACAATGGTTAAGATTAACTAATTTTATTAATCTCAATTAATTATACTTAATTATGTTGCATGTTAATAATTATAATTATGGTGATAAATTATCATGATAAGCTATCAGAAGGGGTGATAAGCAATCACGATAGGCAATCGGAAAAGGTAATAAGCTATTGTCAAAAGGACAATAAGCTATCAAGAGCTTGGTGATAAGCTATTGCGATAGGCAATCGGAAAAGGTAATAAGCTATTGTCAAAAGGACAATAAGCTATCAAGAGTTTGGTGATAAGCTATTGCGATAGGCAATCGGAAAAGATAATAAACTATTATCAAAAGGACGATAAGCTATTGAGAGTTTGGTAATAAGCTATTGTCAAAAGGATGATAAACTATCGGGAAATTAAGTGATAAGCTATCGAGAGTTTGATGATAAGCTATTACCAAGCAGACGATAAGTTTTTGGGAAGTAATTAATAGGCTATCACCATGAAGCGATAAGTGTTGCTTGTTTTGTAAATTTGGCTAGAGTTTTATGAGTTATTCCTACACGTGTTATGTTGTTTGATCCTTGCTTTGCCTTGAAAAATGTTTACCTCAAGTAAAACACATAGTAGTAATTTTTATAAGGGTTTATATGGACACATAAAGGGAAATTCTCAAGGTGTTGGATGTATATGTCGAGTTTTGCAATTTAAATGAGGGCAGTATGTTTAAAATGTAAGGCATGCAAAGCTTGATGCGTTTTTGATAATTATGTGACAACATACGAATATTTTATTGCATTTTACATGAATATATGCAATGGTTTATTATGTTCAGCACGTACCACTTTTGCATGAGTTAATGCATGGAAATGAATTGAAATTGAATGATGTGGTGTGCTCGTGTAGTAACATAAAGTACCCGTCACCCTAGTAGGAGTTTAGGGGACAAAGTTTGATTTATTGGAATGCTCGGTGGGAGTCTAGATGCTGTGTCGCGGTTGAGGCCGGATCGATGCTCCTTTGGGAATGCCGTCTAGGTGGGGTTCCAGAAAGCCATGCTCAATAGGAGTAAACAATACCTGGCTAAGTTAGAAGACATTGACAGGAGTTCGATTGTGCCCTTTGTGTGGACATAATAATCGGAACACGTGTAAATGCAAGGTGTGTGGAAAATATATTATTATGTGTTCTGATTATGTATGTGCATGTTTGCACTGATTATGGTACGCATGAGTTTATACCATGTAAGGCATGTCTGTGGCAAGGTAAGGTTGTCTGTGAGTTGATTCGACTATTGATTAATTGTTGTGAATGTTTGGTTGCACTGATTATGGCACGTATGAATTTATACTGTACAGGGTATGGCTACAACAAGGTAGAGTGAATTGTGAGTCGATTCAACTGTTGATTGGGTATTGTAAGGATGACAATGTTTGATTGCATTAATTACGGCACGCATGAGTTTATGCCATGCAGGGTATGTGCAATGACACGGTAAGGATATTTGCAAGTTGAATTGACTGTTGTAAAGTTTGTTAGGGGGTTTACCTGTCAGATCACATCTATAGTTAAGGCAAAGCGAGGTTTGCTTTACTATCAATCTATCATTGATATGTGGTTGAGTATTTAGGTACCCCCGAGGCAAGTTGATATCTTAATTGAGGTTTTTAGGACTGTAACTCATTAAAATATATATCTCATTAGTTGTTGTTAACAATTTTTTAGACTATAGTTATAGCGTCCTTGTCGCCATGGATCTGGTAATGATGGAGCATGTCATTGAGAGCAGCAAGATCATATGCTTGACGGTTGAAGGAAATAGATTAACCCTGCCTAGTTTTGATAACTATTGAGGAAGTCACTCAATTGAAGGACTTGTATATAAACTTTTTAGGGTTAATCAATACAAAAATAAAAATGATGTTATTGTTGTTGTTATTGGTCTATATATTCTCCCTGCTATTTAATTGATTGGGTGTTGTCGGTCGCTTCCACATGCGTTTAATCGTAAGATAAAAAGAATGGTCGATAACGTGTGCTGGAATGTCGCATTCATTTGACCAAAGTGAACAGGGTTGTTGCGAGCTTGAGGTTCGAGCATGATAGCAAAAGTCATGGAGAATGGCAAAGACCATCTAAGTAGCAAGTTTGCGAAGAACCCACTTCGTTGCATATTTGTGGACTATGATGATTAAAGGAAAAGTTGGAAGTGTTGTCATCCTATAATAGGTAGGTGTTGTATTTTGAGAAATGTGATATCCAGCCAACTATCATCATGGTGGACGTCACAAGCTATTGAACTACCAAATTCAAAACAAATTGAAGTAGAGGCTCATGAAAGAGTGGAAGGAAGTGATGACCCTGGTAAGGACCTAATTGAAGAAAATGAACTCATAGGTAGAAGAGAAGAAGTTGGAGCACAATCACCAAAAAAATCATAGAGTCCGCTGTGAACTGATGTAAGTTCGATAATGACAAAAGAGCTCCAAACAAGTTAGATGGAATAACCTGAATAATAAGTACCTCAACTTAGGAGATTAACAAGGCAAAGAAGACGAATTCCAAGTATGCAAATGCAACATTGACCAGAGATGTCAGAGTGATTGAGCCATCCCCATACAGGGAAGCCTCATATGGTGTGAAATGGAGAAAGGTCATGGAAGAAGAGATCCTAGCACTTAGGAAGAACAAGACCTAGGATTTGGTGCCAAGGTCTAAAGAAGTACATCCTATATCCTGCAAATGGTTCATAAACTCAAAACTCGACCAGATCGGTCGATAGAAAGAAATAAGGCATGATCGGTTGCTCGAGGATTCTCCTAAAAGTATGGCCTAGATTATAATGAGACCTTTAGCTCGGTGGCAAAGGTTACTAGAGGATGAGTCTTACTAGCACTTGTAGTAAACAAGTCATGGAAGTTATGAAAACGGACATGAAGAATGCCTTTTTACATAGAGGACTAGATTGAGATATATACATGGAGCAACCAAACGGTTTCAAGAATAAGACTCATCTAGACTACGCTTGCAAGTTAAAGAAAGTGATCTCTGGCTTAAAGCAACCCCTAGGAGCATGGTATGGGAAGATTCAAGAATTCTTGTTGTTAAGCGGTTACTCAAATTTTCAAGCTTGTATGTGAAGGTATAAAATGGCAAGCTTGCAATAGTATTTACGTGGATGACCTAATCATCGCTGAAGATGATGAAAAGGAGATATGCCAAATCAAAGCTAACCTCTCAAGTCAGTTTCAAATGAAGGAGTTTGGACAGCTAAAACACTTTTTCGGACTTGAGGTTGAGCAAACCAAGGAAGAACTATTTCTATGTCAACTAAAGTACATATGAGATCTTCTAGAAAAACTTGGGATGCTTGACTGCAAGCCTATTTTTTCTCTATTGGATGGAAATATAAAAAGCTATATTCAGACAAAGAAGAAGAATTGGAAGATTCAACTATGTAAAGGCAAGTGGTGGATAGTCTTATCTACTTAATCACACAAGAAGGCTTGACCTTGTCTTCACAGTGGAAGTAGCAAGGTGCTTCATGGAGAGACCACGAAAACCACACTTAGATGCAGCCAAACGCATACTAAGGTATGTAGAGGGTACATTTGACTTTGGGCTCTTGTATAAGAAAAAAGCATCGTGTGAAGTAGTAGGCCATTGTGATGTGGACTTTGCTGGAGACTGTAATATACGACGATCAACTACTAGGTTTATGTTTAGCCTAGATTAATAGTGGTGTCATGGTACAATAAAAGATAGCCAACCGTGTCATTGTCTATAACAGAAGTTGAGTATAAAGCAGCTGCAATGGCAGCTCAAGATAGTACATGGCTAGTAGAATTAATGGAGGATCTTCATCGGCTGTTAGTCTACTCAACACGGTTATATTTTGATAAAATATTAGCCATAAGCTCAGCAGATAATCCAATTTAATCCAGGATTTCATCAGCCGGTAGACAACTTGGTACGATCGCGACGTCCGTGCCAAAAGAGAGTAGTCAGTGAGGGGGAATGTTGAGAAGCACTAACTCTCTCTCTCCCTTTTTACAAAATGTTCTTTTCGCCAGGTTTATTCCAGAGCCACGCTCTCTAGAAAAATCTACCAACTTGAGCAAGTTGGCAAGTTGACAACTTGCTAAAAGCAGAATGTTGAGACTTCCTCGACCGACTTAGCACGAGCATAAAAAGGCGTGACCCTCTCCCATTTGTATCAAGAAAAGAGCGAGGCAAACACTCTGTGTGAGCATTGGGAGAGAGTGTGAAATCCCCAAACAAAATATTGAGTGGTGAAGAGAGTGTTTATTTTTAGTTGGAATATACTTTATTGTCAACAACTAGCTATACAAGTTCAGGTCACGCTTGGCCTAGGCTTTCATTCCCTCTGTCACCGATGCCTCATCTTCTGTAGGCGTGCATTCACATAAACTATGTGAAACATTCAACAAATCCTATTAACATGCCTCAAGTTCAGCTGTTGCTAAATGCTGATAAGGGCCTAGTAGCTAGTCTCAGTTGTGGCAACATTTCTTCAGCGAACCAAACCATCCTTAGGATAGAGGCTAAATCGCCATATACTGTTTAATTTCTCCAGATCTTCGTTGTGAAATGTATTAGGGAAAAGCTAATTATTCTGCGCCCTGACTAAATGATGTTCTGCTGATTCTGATAGAAAGTGACCGATAATCCCACATATTTCAATCACATTATAGTGGCAATTCACCATTCAAAAAGCAAAGTTATTAGAGAGATAGGATTGAGCACCCGGTCTGTACTACAGTCAGTGCAAGCAACACCGCACCAGCAATAATTGAGATGACCGCCCATGGGTTACCGCAGTAATCACGCTTCAACGTCGCCTTCCACGAGTTATAAGCCATTTCGCAATGTGCAGCAAGGGCCTTCCTGAGATCGCAGAAGTCACCGTTCCGCGTCCACCAGAAAGTGTCCTTGCAGTAGCCGTTGATTAGGTATGCGGCAGCTTCTTCATTGCCAAGCCCGTTCTCAATGATTTTCTTGTCAATCAGCAATTTTGCATCGCCCGGGGTATTGACCAGGTGATCCATGAAGACCATGTAGTCGTTCATATAACTCTCCTCTGGGTAGTAACACTGTTCAAAAGCAATAATGTTGCGGATATGGGATTCCGTTGTGTGTTGAAGAATGAGGGGTGGGATTTCAAGCACTCCGTTTATGAATTTGATGTCGAAGGAATCGCTTTTAGCTAAGAGCAGCGTTAATAATATAGAAGGAAATAAATAGGGAATCAAATAGAATCAAATAAATATTCAATTTCAGAAAACAAAATGACACAGGTCGGTTCTCACCTCTACTTAGCTTGACTCCAGCCGCTACCAGCCCTGTCGCGCTAGGGATGTATTTGTTATCCTGCGGCTCTAAGTATTTCCATTCCTTCGATGGTAAGTACAAGAGTCTGATCGCGTCAAGCAAGTGCTTCACTTCATTTTCCACCTTTGGCACCTTCTCGATCTTCGTTGCTGGCTTGAAGAAGCGGTAAGCAAGCTCGAGCAGCCCTGGCATCTGCTTGTGCGATCCGAACACCATCTTGAACAGCCCTTCGATGGCAAAAAATGGCATCTGGTTCTCCAGCAGCATCATGTCGCGGCGGATGTCGATGAGCATCCATGGCTGGGCAAAGATCTGGTCGCCATCCAGCCTCCAATTAGGGTTCCAGTACATCAGGAAGAGCTGGATCACAAAGATGCCATCGACGAGCATCATCTCGATGAACTTGGAGGAGCTGAGGTAGATTGGCTTATCGTAGCACTTCCGGGCGCGATCCTCCCAGGACACGATCTTCTTGATGCAGTCCTCGAGTATGAACTTCTGGTCATACTGGAGGAATTTCTCCAAGTACCGCAGTTTGTGATCTTCCATCGGAATGAGGCAATTAAAGCCATGGTGATAAGGTCCGATTGTGACGACACGGGGCATGTAGGTCTCCTTGCACCTCTGCCGGAGCTTCCCTGGCACGCGGAAGATGCAGCATTCAGAAGATTGAAGAGGTAAGGATTTGAGCTTTTCTTGGATTGAAGTTGCCTGATTTGGATTCTCCCTTTTGGAGTCGAATCTGTTTTGGCTATGATTTTCAAGGTTGAGGCTCTCGATAGTGACTTTGTGTTCGCCTGCCACACGTTGCCTTGGTGCCATCGATGTACCACCATTGTTCTTCATCATCGTCAAGGTGGTTCTGCTTCGGATACAGTAGTAAGGACTTCTTGCGAATAATGAATGCCAATCAACTGTTCACCCCGGTGACTTGACCATTGCCTTACGGAGAGTAGGTGGAGATGGAGATGGAGACATGGAATTAATGATACAATGGGTAAACACCAGTCAATGACATTTACATTGTCCTACCTAACATTCTAGGGGTATGTTAGGTAGTCATTCTTTTTCCTAGAATAATTTATGTTTAAAAAAAAAATTATTCTGCTTCCTGAACGAGTTTCTAAGCATTCGAAAATATTTGGTAACTGCACAAAATTTCTATTCCCTATAATATAAAAAAAGAAATGCATATGGTATGACCCTCAAATTTTTTTGTATGTTTCTTTTGATTTTTAAATAATTTTATGAAATTTTTCTGTCTTTTTTTCTTTTTTTTACCTTCTCCTCTTCCTTTAGCTGGTCATTAGCCTCGGGGGAGCCTTGCCTAGCCAAGGTTAGGCCAAGCCTCACCTAGCCATAGCGAGGTCGTCAGACCTTTTTTGGTTTGTCACCAGCCACTGGCTAGAGGAAAAAGAAGGGGAAGAGAAAAAGAAAGAAAATAAAAGAGAAAAAAAATGAGTTAGACTTGATTCTTGAGTTGTTCCTAGGAACAAAGAAGCAATATTTTTCTACTTCTTGATTCTGTTTCAAATTTATTCCCAGGAATTTAAACATTACCAAATGAATTTCTATTCTTTTTTTGCTCTGGAGAACAAATGAATTGAATTAGTTACTATTTAGCCGATTACCAAATAGGGCCTAAATGATGATTTCAATAGATCACATGGGATCTTATTCTGGCATGCCCACAAATACCCTACATCGGGACAAGCTTGCCTTCCCAGTTCTGAGGAAAAATAGCTACATCCATTACAAAATCACATGCAACTAATGCGTGCATCATGTATTACCGATTGTGATGTCCACATCTTTCTCATAGATTCTTCCTGGACAAGAAAACGATCTAAAACACGATCTTGTCATAATGCCTCACGTCGGGTGTCCAACTTCTTTATAGGTATTTATTTTGGGAAGTACTAGAGTCTTTTCTGGACCACCTCATAACTCTAAAATTTATTCATGTTCATATCCTTGGGTTTAAAAATCTTGATAGAGCTGAAAATTAGTATTTATTGTTGTTTTTATAATGCGATTTGTGTGCATGAAGTATGAATGAAAAGTCATCCCTGTGCACGGTAACCAGAAGTACACTTGATTTCAGCAGCCAGCACTTTTTTGCTTCTTTCCTTCGGGAGAAGGACACTAGAAATCTTTTTTGAACCACCTTATAGCTCCAATTTTAATCGCTGGAAATTCAATATGGCCATAATTTATTAATTTTTCAGCCCTACATGGCTCGTCGGCGTGCTCAATCAACATATAACTCATAAGCATGTCATGTAGATAAGTTGACGAGTAATTATTTGAGTGCCAAAAATTGTAAATGTGGATCGTTTGAGTACCAATTATTGTTAAAACCAATTACTTGAATGATAATCGTTATTAAGAAATAATCACTTTAGTCCCAGTCATTATTAAAATAATTATTGAAAAGTGATAATTTCAATGCCAATCTCAATTAAAAAGTTATCATTGTGCGATGTCGTTTTGGATGTCCACGTGTGCTGGACATTTTCAAAAATATCCAAGTCATATTAAAATTTTAATTATAAATGCCACATAATTAATTTGGCTAGAATTTCTTGCCGGAGGTACTTAAATAATCATTTTTTTCTCTAATTTGGCATTTGAATAAGCCAGCGCAAACTTTTGACACCAAAGTAAGTGTTGTGCACAACTTTTAGCACTTCTAATGTCATTCTCCCTTTTTCTTCTCTAGTCATGGTACAAGACAATGTTAAAAGACATTAAAAAATTTATTCAGCTAGAAAAGAAATTGCCTTCAAAGTACAATCCTAGGCAAAAGCATGTCATAGTATTATAACTTCCATATGGCATTCACTCAAGAGTCATCACTTTTCAACTGAACACTTTAGTGTCATAATTTTTTAGAGCCACTCACAAGTGCCACACATTCGACATGGCATGGCACTTGCAGTGAACTTCTTTTTAAAGGAGATGACACTTGATGATAAATTGAAAGTTATAAAACTCAAATGAACATTTTAAGAAGTCATGGCACTCAAGTAATGTTCCTAATTATGGCCCTTAAATTTATGGCAATTGTGGTGTCTTCATCCGGACATTCCTAGTATCAAACTTGAAGCTTCTTCTTGGACACAGAATTGCACTTCATGTCGACCTTCCACTTGTGCCAAGGTGTTCGGTAATAAGCTACTAGAGCCTGCCGAATGCTACATAAATTGATGTTCCCCATCCAAAACTCACTCTCCTTTTCAAAATTGTTGAAACAATTTGCCAATGTATCATAGCTACCTGAAAAGATTCGAATTTATGCAAGATTTTTCCAGTATCACTATCCATTGTTAGTGTAGGAAGAATAGTTAGCGGAAGATGTGATGTCCTGAAATTCGAGCCCTTTTAGGGATGAGTGAACGTGAATTTCGTCAATGCATTGTTGGTTGATTTCGCTTAGACCCAATCATTTTCGAGATACAAAGGCTACTAAGGAGAGAACTCGTGTGACTAAAGAACTTGACCTGGAAAACGACTCGATCATGAGACTTGCATAAGGATGATCCTGTAGTCATGCATGCCGATTTCAGGGACGAATAAAAGTCGATTCGGGGACAGAAATAATAGGACGACAGGTGATTCCGTCCATTGTTATTGAACCCGCGAACGGCCCTATGTCGATCCTTGATAATCGTGTACTTTGAAATAAGAATCTACCCTTCACAATTTCATGTCGTCAAGGACATCCATGTGTCGAGAAGTCTTGAACGTGGTTTGGCACGAGTCGGTTACGCGTGAATCCTCGAAACTGCCTATCAGTCTGAATTATACCAAAATGACATTTGGGCGAAATTGACAAGGCATAAGAATCCAAGATTAGACTTTGAATTTTCAGGAACGTCCGAGATGGACTTTTAGATGGTGCTTCCTTGACAGTTGACAGTGCTGGTTGAGCCGAGTTTTTGAGAAAGGGATTTTGGACCGAGAAACCGAGCCTATGAGGATGTGGGCTAGGCAAGAACAGTGAGGGCCTCACACCCAAGGTGGGACGGCCACCGTGGAAGACCGAGACAACGAGCAAGCCTATTGGACCCAACCAACCCCTCACCCATCCTAGCCTGTTATCCAAACTTGAGTCGTTTCGAGCCCAACAAATTTCCGAGCCCATTCCTATTCATTTTCAAGCCCGTTTCCTAGGCCTGCTTTTCAATTTCAGCCCAAGGGCACATTGGGAAATGTGCAAAGTGAAAATGACTATTTTGCCCCTAGATATTTTGAAGAAAAGTCAAAGGAAGAGAGAGAAGATAATGTCATTTGTTTGGGGGTTGAAGCAAGCCATTTAATGGCCTTGATGAGGTCTTCTAGAAGCCCTCACTTCACTCTCTCTCTCCTCTCTTCAGCCTAGAAAATCGCAGCCCTCTTCCCCTTCTTCCCCTTGCTTTTCCTTACAAAGTTTTTGCTTTGAACCTCTCACCGAAATTTGAGTTGTTCATTGCCTTCCCGGAGGAATCTTGGGCCATGCCACCTATCAAAATGTTGAGCACAGAAATTCCGTACCGTTCAAGGTGGCCGATCGCCGAACGGAGCTGTCATTCGACCAGTAAGACTACCGGAAGTCACCGGTCCTCCGTCCGTCACTGTAGCGTCGCCTCCTACACAACTCCGCCTTTTCTTTCGTTTCTCTCCATTTTCGACCAAACCACTGCCACACCAGCCACCCACAACTCCCCCTCAACCCCCAAGAGCCACCTGTCATCGGCCACGAGCTCGCCGGAGCTCCAGGCAGCCAGTTCAACTTCGGTCAGCCACTTTCTCTTCAAGTAGTGCTGTTTTATGAGGTTACAGTGGGAAGCAGAGGTTGTTGCTGCTGTTTTGACCCTGAGACTGCCTTGGATCGCTGTGGTGGAAGTCCCCGGGTGTCGGGTTCGTCATCGCCGCCGCGCCCGTGTTGCCGGCCCACTTAACGGGTGAGTTTAGCCCTTAATCGCTATTTAGTGCCTAAACTTGCTTAGGGTTGGGTTAATTAGCGTTAATGCTGGTTTAGGAGGGTTAATTAATTCGTATTAGCCCTAAGATAGGTGGTTAGATAGATGATTAAGATTAGCATAGCTTAATCTTGCTTAATTATGCTTGATTATGTTTAAATGTTGCTTATGTGTGGTTTATGTGATAATTAAGCTTGTTTAGCTTAATTGATTGATTAATTTGTGTTTAATCAATGTTTTGTTTAATTTCTGAATTTAATTTATTATTAATTGAATTTCGAAAATTACTGTTCACGATTACTGTTCACGGCACTGTTCATCTGGAAGTGAAATTGTGCATAATTTTATGTGCCTTGATCATATGAAGTGAATTGGATGTGGCATTGTATAAGCATCCGCTTGAATCGTGTGATTTTCACAAAAGAAAGAAAATGGTTTGTCCGAGGAATACCGAAAATGGACCGCTTTTATGAGAAAGGTGGGAGAAATGGTTTGTCTGACGGACACCGGAAATGGACCGCTTTTGTGAGAAATGATTTGAGGTTTCATATGCAAGCATGTGTGCAATGGCTAATGCTCAAAGATATTAAGTGGGTTGTGATTGTATGCTTGCGTGATCATTAAGTTGAAACCGCCATCTCCAGAGAGTATCCCTTGACATTCTGTGGGCATGCTGTCTTGAGAGAGTATTCCTTAACGTTTTGTGGGCATGCGGTCTCGGGAGAGTATCCCTTAATATCCTTTGGGCATGCGGTCTCAGGAGAGTATCCCTTGACATGCCCAACGGTCTCGGGAAAGTATCCCTTGACGTTTGTTGGGCATGCGGTCTCGGGAGAGTATCCCTTGTCGTCTTTTGGGCACAATTGCGCCTCGGTTGTAGCCCTGTGGGGCAGTATTAATCGGAACACATGTGGATGCGAGAGTGCATGAGAAAATATGGCATCATTGGTTTCGATTATGCATGAGATGATCACATCATGATTTATGGCACGCACGCATGAATTAATAATGTGCAGGTATGGCAATGGCCAGATGAGATCGCTTATGGTGCGACTCACATGTGATTGATGAATTGTATCATCTAACGGCCATGTGCATTGCGTGTATTGTGCTAACTTATAACGTGCAGGGTATGGCATACCGGGTAAGGTTGCGTGCGAACCGACTATTCGATTGTGGGTTGCATTGCTTGCATTGAATGAGGTTTAACATGCAGGGTATAACATATCGGGTAAAGTTGCATGCGAACTGACTTTTGATTGTTGGTTGACCCTGTCTGTGGTTTGATTGCTAATTGCTGGTTGCTTGTGGTTGGGTTGAGTGAGGGGTGATTCTAGAGAGATACCCTAGGTTGAGTTGGTGTACTAACCGGGACTTAGGGGAAGAACTCACTGAGATTTTATCTCAACCCGTCGTGATTAACCATTTTCAGGCCCCTTGAATGGCACACCCACAGTGGAGAGTCCTGCCCCCACTCCACCAGTGATCGACCCAACGGAGCCGAGTCCGATGGGTCCGAGTGACCGTGGTGCTGAACCCGAGAGTTCATTTTATACAGCTGGATTAGCCTAGCCTAGTTCCTTTTTGGTTTGGCTTAGAGGATGGATCGGCCCCTGTTGTTGGGCTTGTAAATCAGAAAACGATCCTCCGTTGGTTAATCTAGTAATTTGTATAAATGAGTAGTGATGGTTGTTCTTGCTGTTCATCCCTCTATCCCTGATTGATTAATTGATTGTTTGTTGGACTGGGGATGGTTCGTCTTCTGCTTGCGCATAACGAAATATTAAAATGAATGGTCGTCGACGAGTCCTAGGACGTCGCTTTCAATTGACCATGGTAAGGGGTTGTCGCGTGCTCGGGGTTCGGGGCGTGACAGAAGAAACAACTAACATCTTCAATATGCAACAAACAAATTATATAGGAACATACGTTGAATCACCAATGAATGATGGACAACATGACTTCATCTTGATTCGAATACAATCATGAAGAAAATATTTCCATTCCATAGCATTAATGCCAATATTTCTCAAAGTAATGAAGAAAGCCTTTTGTGTGTTGTTCTTTTTGGAGAGAGAGAGAGAGAGAAGAATGTTGTTTTTTGCAAAACATTTTTTTTATTTTTCTGTCAACCACCACTTGATGGTTATCTCTAGGAAGTATTTAAACATCTCTTAAAAGATAACCTCTCACACCTTTTGAAAGGGTGCCTCTTAGACACACATCCCATTAGAGCAAATGGTGCCCCTGGATACACCTCATCATGGATGAACCATCATAATATAACATCTCTCACTCGGACATGATGGGCTTGGTAATGCTCTATCAAGGATATAAAGCATTCAACATTCATTTACTTTAGAAAAAACTCATACTAATAAGAAAGTCGTGTGACCAGTGAATACACCTGCACTTGGGAGCTCTAATTATGCACCTATTAGGGATAACATAATGGCTATAACCCCAAAAGGAAATAAACAATTGATGTCTCATATTGCCCTAGACATATTTTGTTACATCAGTTCAATAATACCTATCCCTTAAAGGTTAAATTTGACTATTTTCAACAACATCATGTATTTATGATTATATCTAAAACCATAAAAGGTGATAATAATTGGTCGACTAGTAAATATATGTGATTGATGTAAAACAGCAATAATTTTCTTTTGCACTCACGTCTCTCTCCATTTTAGAACAACTGCTTTCGTAGACACGTCCCATAAAGCCATATCTATTCACGATCGCTGGTAACATGCTAAAGTCTCAACATTGATCTTCTATTACAAGAAAATAATCAGTAATAACATATGGCACAAAATGAGGTAAATTACAAATTACCTTAATGACTAAGATGATGAGTAGGTGTGATCGGTTTCCAATTCGATCCAGTTCCAAGGTGGAACTAGGAACTGGATCGGGAGAATTGGTTTCCAAAATTGGGAACCGAGAACCGGACTGCTTGGTCCAAGAACCAGGAATTGGACCGAACCTTAGTTTCGGTCCAGTTCGGGCCAATCTAATGAAACCATCAATTTTTTTTTAGTGGTTTGGTTGCCGAGCCATCCCAATAGAACTAATCACATGTGACTTCCTAAAATTCGAGCCCCTTTGAGAGATGAATGAACATGAATTTCGTTAATGCATTGTTGGTTGATCTTTCTCGGAACTGATCACTCTTGAGATACTGATCTTGAGGAAAAAGGCTAATGAGAACAGAACTCGTGCGACTAAAGAACTTGACCTAGGAAAACATCTTGACCGTGAGACATGCGTAAGGACAATCCTGTAGATATGCAGGCTAATTCCAGGGACAAATAGAAGTCGATTCGGGGACAGAACATAATGGGACAACGGGTGATTCCGTTTACTGTTATCGAGCCCACGAATGATCCTATGTCGATCCTTAGTAATTGTGTACTTTGAGATAAGAATCTATCATTCACAATTTCATATAGTTAATGACGTCCATGCGTTAAGAAGTCTTAAACGTGATTTGGCACAAGTCGATTACGCGTGAATCCTCGAAACTACCTATCAGTTTGAGTTATACCAAAATGGCATTCAGGCGAAATTGACATGGCATGAGAATCCAAGATTGGACTTTGAATTTTCAAGAAAGTCTGGGATGGACTTTTGGACAATGCTTCTTCGACAGTCGATAGTGTCAGTTAAGCAAAGTTTTTGGAAAAGGAGTTTACAGACTGAGGAAACGAGCCTACGAGGACGTGGGCCAGGCAAGGTTAGTGTGGGCCTCACTCCCAAGGTGGGACAGCCACTGTGATAGGCCCAAGGCAAGCAAGTAAGCTCGTTGAACCGAATCAACCATTTACCCTTCCGAGCCTGTTGTCTAAACTTGAACTGTTTCGAGCTCATCAAATTCCCGAGCCCATTCCTATTCATTTTTTAGCTCATTTCTTAGGCCTGCCTTTCATTTTCAGCCCAAGGGAAGTTTGGGAAATGTGCAAGGTGGAAATGACCATTTTGCCCTTAAATATTTTGAAGAAAAGACAAAAGAAGAGAGAGAAGATGATGTCATTTGTTTGGGGGTTGAAGCAAGCCATTTAATGGCCTTAATGAGGCCTTGAAAGTAGCCTCACTTCACTCTCTCTCCTCCTCCTTTAGCCCTCACAAACCGCACACTCTCTCTCCCTCATTTCCCTCATTCCTTCTATTTTTCCTTCTGATCTTCCTCCGAAAATCCGAGTTATTCATGCCCTTCCCATGAGAATCACCGCCCATACCACCCACCAGCATGCTCAGGAGAGAGAATTCATATGCTTGGCATCGGCCGTTCACCGGTCGAAGCCGTCGACCGAGCCGCCGGTCGGCTAGAAGTCAGCGTCGGCCAACCTGCTTACTATAGTGGTAGTTCTGCCCTATTCCGCATTTTGAGCTGTTTTTCTTCCTTTTCGACCCAACCACCACCCATCCTAGCCACTAGCAATTCTCCCTCGACCCCCAAGTGCTGCTAGTCACCGGTCGTCGGCCAACCTCTCACCGGAGCTTTAGCCAACCCATTTTGCTCAGGTTAGCCACTTTTCTCCTATGCAGTCAATTTTTCAAAAGTTGCTGAGGGAGTTTGAGCTTGTTGCTACTGTTTTGACCCCGAGACCGCCTTGGATCGCCGTGGTAGAGGTCCCAGGGTGTTGCCTTTGTTGCCGATGCTGCGTTCGTGTCGCTGGCCCGCTTAACGGGTGAGTTTAGCCCTAATCCCTTATTAGTGCCTAAACTTGCTTAGGGTTGGGTTAGTTAGTGTTAATGTTAGTTGAAATTGTCTGTTGTTTGGTTTGCTGTTTGCTGGTTGTGGGTTGTTCGGTTGAATGAGGGTTGGTTCTGAAGAGATATATCGAGTTGAGTTGGCATACTAACCGGGGCTTAGGGGGAGAATTCGTTGAGATTTTATCTCACTGGTTATTGTATAACCACTTTCAGGCCCCTAAAATGGCACACCCATTGTGGAGAATCCTGCTCGCGCTCCACTAGTGATCAACCCGACAGAGCCTGAGTCCAATGGGTCCGAGTGATGATGGTGCCAAACCCAAGGGTTCTTTTTGTAGAGTTGGATTAGCCTAGTTTCTTTTTGGTTTGGCTTAGAGGATGGAACGGCCCTTTTTGTCAGGTTTGTAAATCGAAAAAATGATTCTTCATTGGTTAATCCATAAAAGATGTATAAATGAATAGTTGTTGTTGTTCTGCTGTTCATCTATCTATTCCTAATTGATTGCTTGATTGTTTGTTGGACTGGGGATAGTTCGTCTTCTGCTTGCGCATAATGAAAAATTAAAATAAATGGTCATCAACGAGTCCTAGGACGTCACTTTCTATCGACCAAGGGAAGGGGTTGTCGCGTGCTCGGGGTTCGGGGCATGACATCCCTGCGGATTTTAGTATTAGAGTGAGGTCGAGACTTGGAGTGATAAGGTGCACTAGATTTTTGGGATAGTGAGATAGGGATGTCTTTTATTTTTACATGCTTGTGATTGGTTGGTGTTTTTGTGTTATGGTGGGTTGCTCATAGTCCAGAGTGATGAGCAATCCTAAGTAGTCAGCCTCTAAGCGTAGAGCAGCACCTGGTCAAACCAATGCTAGAGGTAGCCGTAAGTAGATCCTAAGTTAGACTATATCTTACCGGCGCTAGAGACATTGATAGAACAGCAAGCTGAGTGCTCCTGCTTTAGTCCTAGTGGTTCCCCTAGTGAGAGGAAAGATCTGTGAGAGATCAATGCCTAAGTTGTTAGAGCAGTTCCTAAGATTGAAGCCACCGAGGTTTAGAGGCGTGGGTGACCCTAAAGCTGCAACCCTTTGGATAAGGAATTTTGAGAGGACCTCAACAGTGCTGAGATGTTCAGAGAAAGATTGGGTACTTCTGATAGCTTATCAGCTTCAAGGTAATGCCATTACTTGGTGGGAAGCCACTCAAGGAAGAGTGTTCCCTGTAGGCACAACTCAGATATGGGGTGCCTTTCGCAAAGCGTTTAATGGAAAGTATTTCTTGGACAGTGCGAGAGAGTCAACGATGGCAGAGTTCCAACAGTTTTGTTAGAGTTAGATGTCAGTGGATCAGTATGAGGCAAAGTTTGTTAAATTGGCTAAGTATGTACCCAGGTTAGTGGAGGATGCTTTGGATAGGGCGAGACGGTTCAGAGGTGGCTTGAAGTCGGAATTGAAAGCATAACTCATGCCCTTGAATTTAAAGAGTTGTGATGAGATGTACGAGAGAGCCTAGATGATCGAGAAGAACATGATCGAGAGGGCAACCGCATCTGGCTCGAGGTTCGTGCCTAATAGAAATAATTGTCAATTTGAAAATGGACTGATGATGGGACAAAAGAATCCCATTCCACCCAACAGAAAGATTCCAACAACCGAGTCTGGATGCCAAGGGTATTTGGCATTGGTAGTAGATACACTAGTAGAAGGATCAAAGGTGGAGGATATTGCTATGGTACAAGAGTATATGGATGTATTTCCCTCTCTGGAGGAAATTGAGTTTGTGATTGAGTTGGCCCCTGGGACTGAACCGATTTCCAAGGCGTCTTATAAAATAGCCTTGTCAGAATTGAAAGAACTAAAGGTGCAAATGCAAGAGTTACTGGATAAAGGATTTATTCATCCTAGTGCGTTTCCTTAGGGAGCACCGGTATTGTTTGTAAGGAAAAAAGATGGATCTTTGCGTCTCTGCATTAACTATCGGTAGCTCAATCATGTAACCATCAAGAACAAGCATCTGTTGCCAATGATCAATGATTTGTTCGACCAACTTCAAGGAGCCTCAGTATTTTCCAAGATAGACCTAAGCACAGACTATCATCAGTTGAGGATCAAAAAGGAGGATATATCGAAAATAACGTTTAGGACACTCTATGGTCATTATGAGTCCACGGTAATGCCGTTTGGATTGACAAATGCCCTTGCAAACTTCATGGACTTGATGAACCGGGTGTTCAATAAGTGTTTGGACCAATTCATGATTGTGTTCATCGATGATATTCTGGTATACTCGAGGAGTCTTGAGGATCATGAGAAACACCTGAGATCAGTACTGTAGACCTTGAGTGAGCATGAGCTTTATGCTAAGTTTAGCAAGTGTGAATTTTAGTTATCTGCGTGGCATTTTTAGGTTATGTAATTTGCGGTGAAGGGAACTCTATTGACATGATGTTACAATCCCGAGAAACTTCGATTGGTTGGATATTATAGACGTTTCGTAAGAAGTTTTCTACGATAGCCATGCCATTGACGAGGTTGTTAAAGAAAAAGGAGAAATTTGATTGGACGAACAAGTGTGAGCATAGTTTTCAAGAGCACTAGAGTAAATTGACTACCGCACCCGTCATGATAATACCGTCTGGTCTTGACGGGTACAAAATCTACAGTGATGAGTCATATAAAAGACTAGGCTACGTGTTAATGCAACATGGCAAGGTGGTTGTATACGTCTCTCGATAGTTAAGACCTCATGAGCTTAACTATCCGACGCATGATTTGGAATTAGCAGCGATCATCTTTGCCTCATGTTCAACAACGATGGATGGAACTTCTTAAGGACTACAATTGTGAGATTCTGCATCATTTGGGGAAAGAGAACAAAGTTGTAGATGCGCTCAGTCGAAAGTCATCGATTGCACAAATGATGGTACGAGAATGGATTCTTTTAGAGGGAGTCAAGGACTCAGATTTTAAAATTGAGATTGACCATCTTGCTAATCTAATGGCCACTCTTAGGGTGGAACCCGAGATGCAAAGTAGGATTAAGAGTGCCCAAGCAACGGATCCTAAAATTCTTAAGATCCTGCAAATGGATCAAGCAAAGAGAAAAGCAGACTTTCAAGTGTCTGAGGATGGGACATTGAGGTTTCGAGGACAATTGTGCATTCCAAAAGATGCATAACTTAATGAAGCAGTCTTGTCGGAAGCTCATCGTAGTAACTATAGCATCCACCCTAGCAATACAAAAATGTACTAGAATTTAAAGCAACACTTCTGATGGAACGGTATGAAGTTGGACATTGCAAAGCACATGACTAAGTGTTTGACGTGCCAGCAAGTAAAGGCTTAGCATTGTAATCCTGGTGGACTATTGCAATCTCTTGAGATTCCCGAATGGAAGTGGGAACACATTACCATGGATTTTGTATGGGAGACCTTGTAGAACTCTGCTTTGTTGGGATGAGGTTGGCGAGCATAAGAAATGGGGCCAGAGTTGGAACAGCAATCCTTGAATGCAGTTCAGATCATCAGAGACAGACTAAAGACCGCTTAGAGTCGTCAAAAGAGTTATGCAGACAAGTGTTAATAAATCGTTGGAATTTAAGGTGGGTGATCATGTATTTCTGAAAGTATCGCCGATGAGGGGTACTTCTAGATTTGGCAAGAAAGGAAAGTTAAGTTTGAGGCACGTTGGACCCTTTGAAATTTTGGAAAGGATTAGGGTTTTAGCATATCGTCTTGCGTTGTTACCAAAGCTTGCTCAAGTACATGATGTTTTTCACGTGTCCATGTTGAGAATGTATGAACCGGACCCAACTCATGTATTGAATTTTGAGGAACTGGACATAGACGATAGGGTGTCGTACGTGGAGAGGCCGATGCGAATAAAGGACCGTAAAGAGCAAGTACTTCGAAACAAGACTATCGCCTTGATTAAGGTAATTTGGCAGCATCACGGAACATAGGGAGTTACATGGGAAAGTGAGGAGGTGATGAAGTATTAGCACCCTTATCTTTTGGGGATTTGTCAATAATTGCAAATTTCGAGGACAAAATTTTTATAAGAAGAGAAGAATTGTGACGTCCTAAAATTCAAGCCATTTGAGGGATGAATGAATGTGAATTTCATCAATGCATTGTTGGTTGATCTTACATGGAACTGATCACTCTCGAGATACTGATTTTGAAAAGAAAGGCTAATGAGGATAGAACTCGTATGACTAAAGAACTTAACCTGGGAAAACAACTCTACCGTGAGACTTGCAAAAGGATGATCATATAGATATGTAGGCTAATTCTAGAGAACGAATAGAAATTGATTTGCGAATAGAACATAATGGGACGACGGGTGATTCCGTTTACTGTTATCGAGCTCACGAATGACCCTATGTCGATCCTTGGTAATCATGTACTTTGAAATAAGAATCTATCCTTCGTAATTTCATACAGTCAAGGATGTCCACGTGTCGAGAAGTCTTGAACGTGATTTAGCACGAGTCGGTTATGTGTGAATCCTCGAAGCCATCTATTAATTTGAGTTGTACCAAAATGGTATTCGGGTGAAATTGACATGGCATGAGAATTCAAGATTAGATTTCGAATTTTTAGGAACGTCCGAAATGGACTTTTGGACAATGCTTTTTCAATAGTCAACAGTGTCAGTTAAGCAGAGTTTTTAGAAAAGGGGTTTACGGATCGAAGAAACGAGCCTACGAGGTCGTGGGCTGGGCAAGATCAGTGTGGGCCTCATGCCTAAGGTGGGACAGCTACCATGGTAGGCCCAAGGCAAGCAAGTAAGGCTATTAGACCAAACTGACCATTTACCCTTCCGAGCCTGTTGTCTAAACTTGAGCCTTTTCGAGCCCAACAAATTCCTGAGTCTATTCCTATTCATTTTCTAGCCTGTTTCTTAGGCCCCCCTTCATTTTCAGCCCAAGAAAATTTTGGGAAATGTGCAAGGTGGAAATGACCATTTTGCCCTTAGATATTTTGAGGAAAAGACAAAAGAAGAGAGAGAAGATGATGTCATTTGTTTGAGGGTTGAAGCAAGCCATTTAATGGCATTAATGAGGCCTTGAAAGCAGCCTCGCTTCACTCCCTCTCCTCCTCCTTCAGCCCTCAGAAACTGCACACTCTCTCATTTGTTTCTCTTCCTTCCTTCTGTTTTTCCTTCTGACCTTCCTCCAAAAAAATCGAGTTGTTCATGCCTTTCCTGTGTGAATCACCGCATGTGCCACCCACCACTGTGCTCAAGAGAGAGAATCCGTATGCTTGGCATCGGCCATTCGCCGGTCAGAGCCGCCGACTGACCCGCCAGTTAGCCAGAAGTCAATGCCGGCCAACCCACCTACTGTAGTGGCAATTCTACTATGCCTTTTGAGTTGTTTTCCTTCCTTTTCGACCCAACCACCACCCATCTTAGCCACCAGCGATTCCCCCTTGACCCACAGGTGCCGCCGGTCACCAAAGCTCCAGCCAGCCCATTTTGCTTCGGTTAGCCACTTTCCTCTTATGCAGTCAATTTTTTAGAAGTTGCAAAGGGAGTTTGACCTTGTTGCTGCTATTTTAACCCTGGGACCGCCTTGGATTGTCATGGTAGAGGTCCCCGGGTGTCACCTTTGTTGCTACCGCCGCATCCGTGTCGCCAGCCCGCTTAACGAGTGAGTTTAGCCCTAATCCCTTATTAATCCCTAAACTTGCTTAGGGTTGTGTTAGTTAGTGTTAATGTTGATTTAGAAAGTTTTATTAAGTTGTATTAGCCCTAAGATAGGTGGTTAGATAGATGGTTAAGATTAGCTTAGCTTAATCTTGCTTAATTGTTGCTTATTATGCTTAATTGTGATTATTTGTAGTTTATGTAATTAATTAAGCATGTTTAGCTTAAATTGATTGATTAATTATTTTAATTAATGTTTTGTTTAATTTCTAAGTTTAATGTTTTAATTAATTGAATTCTGAAAATTACTGTTCACGAATACTGTTCACGAACATTGTTCACGAATACTGTTCACGAACATTGTTCACAATTACAATTTACGGCATTGTTCATGCGAAAGCTAATTTTTGCCTTAATTTGATGTGTTCTTGGTTGTTATGCTTTCTTGAAGTGTCGATTGTTAATTTTACTCGTGAATAATGATGAAATGCGTGATTGAATGCCGGTTGGAATTGGATTTTGGAATTGTCAAGTGATAATGCATGACATATTGCGTGGGTTATCTGAAATGACATGTCACATGAGCATGAGCGATGTTGCATTCACAACAGAGCAAAGATATAAATGGATTGCTTGGTGATGTGTTGCATGATCACATTAAAAGAGGGAACCCGGCGTTACTAGAAGACCACCAATCCTTATGGGGTTGTACCTTGACTAGTTGGTCGCCTCACTTCGGTCGGTTGCTTGACAGGGAGGGGTTCTATGTGGGACTGCGATAGGGGGTGGTAACTGGGCCTCTGTCAATTGAGGGACTACAGTAGTGGGCGGGTCCTATTTTCCTTCGGGACTACCGTCTTAGGAGTGAACCCTTGACGTCGCTGTGACTCAAGGTAAATAGGGCAAAGCTGGCTTGGCCAGGAACCGCCAACCATAAGGTAGTGCCGTGACTGGGGGGGGGGAGGGGTCATAATAATTGGAGCATATGTAAATGTGAGACATGAGAAAGTTGTGTGCAATGCTCTAATTATTCGCAGGCTCTTAATGTCGTGATGATCGCGTTATTTATGGTACACACACATGAGTTGACAGTCGTGCAAGGTGTGGTAATGGTGACGTGACTCGTATATGATTGATGAACTATATCGTCTAACAGCCATGTGCTTTGCTTGCATTGTATGAGGTTTAACGTGCAGGGTATGACATACTGGGTAAGGTTGCATGCAAACCAACTGTATGATTGTCGGTTGCCCCTGTCTGTTGTTTGGTCTGCTGTTTGCTGGTTATGGGTTGTTGGGTTGAGTGAGGGATGGTTCTAGAGAGATACCCCGGGTTGAGTTGGCATACTAACTGGGGCTTAGGGGGAAAACTCACTGAGATTTTATCTCACTGGTTATTGTATAACCACTTTCAGGCCCCTAAAATGGCACACTTGTAGTGGAGAATCCTACTCCCGCTCCACTAGTGATCAACCCGACAATGCCTGAGTCCGATGGGTTTGAGTGATGATGGTGTCAAACCCAAGGGTTTATTTTATAGAGTTGGATTAGCCTAGTTTCCTTTTGGTTTGGCTTAAAGGATGGAACAGCCCTTTTTGTCGGGCTTGTAAATCGGAAAAACGATCCTCCGTTGGTTGATCCATTAAAGATGTATGAATGAATAGTTGTTGTTTTGTTGTTCATCCCTTTATCCCTAATTGATTGCTTGATTGTTTGTTGGACTGGGGATGGTTCATCTTCCACTTGCGCATAATGAAAGATTAAAATGAATGGTCGTCGACGAGTCTTGGAACGTCGCTTTCTATCGACCAAGGGAGGAGTTGTCACATGCTCGGGGTTCAGGGCGTGACATCACACGTATGCCTACATGCGAAAAATTAAACTTCACTTGTGTGAGCATCAATCACACTTTATATATTTTACACTTATTTTAGCCAAAAGGGTCATGAGCAATATGGCTAAAAGTGATGCTTGGCTTGGGTTTTATAGACAATTTCTCTTATGCTTTAAGAGTAATTGGTCGATGTGGGACTCTTGGAGGCTTGGAGTGCCTTGTCTCTTGCAAGTGAGGGGAGTGATAGAGAGAAAGAGAGAGGGGGAGTGAGTGAGGAATGAGAGCGTAATTCTTGAAGCCTTAGTCCCACATTGAATGGAAAAAGAAACTACTAAGTAAGCTTCCTCTTTAAGTAGCAAGGAACAATGAGAGTTTTTGTTGGTTTTTTGGCCACAAAAGTCTTCAATGAGACCTTTTAGTTTAATTTAATTTATACGTGTTAAAAAATAAAATAATCTATTTTAGGATTTTTTGTTATTTTTGGAAAAGTAAAAAGTATATATAAAAAAGTTCAATCCAGTCCGGTCCGATTCGCCCTCGAAATCGAGAACCGGACCGAAAATCATCGGTTCCATTTTATGGAACCGAGAACCGGACCAAACCAGCCAATTAGGTCTGATCCGGTCCAATCCCAAGTTGGGCAGTCCATCATGTTCAGCCATAACGATGAGTAAATAGGGATAAGTTTTACTCATCTCCTCTATCGATCATAAAAAAATGCACATGTAGTATTGATTACATGCTATAGTAGATTTCTCTCTCTATAAGAGCGTATGTCATTTATTAAACATATCCACTACACAGATATTAGCCTAAACACAATAACGTGTTTCTCATGTACTCATGTTTAGCTCGAGTGCTATATCAACTCGCTCTCTACAACGCCCAATTATGTACTCGCATTCGACTTCCTTTAGGCTTACATGATTGTGGGACTATCATGTTCAATCTTATCACATACAAATCATAGACCTCATCTCGATTCTAATCAAGGTGACGTAAAATTATATTATATATTGAATTTTCTCTTCCAGTATGTACAGTACATAACGTTTCATCTCAACGTGCTAACTATAGCAATTGAGGAGATTGCTCGTGTGAGTGAGCCACTCCTTGCCTACTGACATACCTTTCAATAATATATATGTGTTTGTGCTAATCTCATTTACACTTGTTGATGAAATATTAATTCACTGAAAAGCAAATAAGTACAATACATACATTCACACATATATAAACCAATGATCCTCGACAATACTACATATCACATTCTACGTAACCCTTAAAGACATCCTATTGTCGCGGCCTGCCCTTAGCGACAATTGGTGTTCGGGAGGGACGGAGAGCAAGGGTATTTGCTTGCGAGCTCGCACTTGAGTCATGTTGATTGAAGGCATCGTCACCTCGCCTTTCGATCTCAACCTACTGAGTTTGAAGCCTACACAAACATTGATTCTCCTAAACCCATACCTAGTGCAATAGTGGGAAAGTGTCATGACTTGTTCCCATGCACACGATATGTCTCACGAAGAGAAAACCGAGCATGAAAGATGGGTTTGTGGGTATTTTTAACCACAGTACCTCTCTCAAGGGAGTACCCACCAAAAGATTACATCACTTCGTCATTTTGGCTAAATACACTCGAGTAAACTAAACCGAGGTGCGTACTCAATGAGACCCATACCCCACACAACAAGTTCATTTTATTTATCTAAGTTGGTTAAACAACCAAAGATAAAGTGTTAGGAGCCGCCACTAGCCTCAATTTTGGCGGCCAGCTAGAAAGCCCAATCAAGAGTCAGAAGTGTTCCCTCGATTTCTACGCAACCAAAGATGTAGGGCTTGGAAACTTGGATTACGTTAATATTTCTATTAACTCTCTTCAGTTAAAGGGTCGGTTTGGCCCAACGAGCTCACTTGCTTGCCTCGAGCCTTCCATGGCGACTGTCCCACCTTGGGCGTGAGGCCCACACTAATCTTGCTCGGCCCACGTCCTCATAGGCTCATTTCCTCGGTCCGAAGATCCCTTTTTCCAATTACTCAGCTCGTCCGACACTGTCAACTGACTACGAAGCATTGTCCAAAAGTCCATCCCGGACGTTCCCGAAAATTCAAAGTCCAATATTGGATTCTCATGCCTTGTCAATTTTGCCCGAATGCCATTTTGGTACTACTCAGACTGACGGGTGGCTTCGAGGATTCACGCGTAACTGACTCGTGCCAATTCACGTTCAAGACTGCTCGACACATGGACGTCCTTGGCTACATGAAATTGCGAAGGATTGATTCTTATTTCTAAGTACACGATTATCAAGGATCGACATAGGGCCATTCACGGGTTCGATAACAGTAGACGGAATCACCCGTCATCCCATTATTTCTGTCCGCGAATCGACTTCTAGTCGTCCCTGAAATCGGCCTGCCTGACTATAGGATCGTCCTTACGCAAGTCTTACGGTCGAGTCGTTTTCCCAAGTCAAGTTCTTTAGTCGCACGAGTTCTGTCCTCATTAGCCTTTCCCCTCAAGGTCAGTATCTCAGGAGTGATCAGTTCCGAGTGAGATCAACCAACAATGCACTGGCAAAATTAATGTTCAGTCCTCTCTCAGAGGGCTCGAATTTCAGGACGTCACACAAGACGTGTCAGATATTAAATGAATGACATAAGACAAAGTCGAAATGGACATCGACTATCACCGTCATCGGGATTGCTTTTTTCCAAGGACTGTCATCTTGAGCCTATTCTAACTCTAATCTAAAGCTATGTAAACATATTACATTTGAAACAAACATCGAATCACGCAAAAGATAAACAAAACATGTCAATGAAACAAACAAGTAACAATCAATTCAATTCGAGTTGGCCTTGGAGTAGGCCTTTTGAGATTACATGCTTAACGTGCAACAAAATGTTTCCCCATTCATTATTAGACATGGCTTATGGTAGTTAGCCATCATAAGTATTCACTCATGGTGACCAACATTATAAGTCCCTAAGTCAAGTTCTAATGTGTAACCCCAAGTTTAACCCATAAGCATGCACCAGGTTCATGCAATTATCTAACAATTACATGCGTAGAACTTGAAAGTAAACAAGCAAGCAAGTTTGAAGACCTTAGTTCTAATCCAATCAAACAATTAGTGAGCCAACACTAGGTCACTTCATATATTCATCATGTGCTAAGCACAATCACATACATCCAATGATTGTCGATCGGTCTTTTTATTTTCTCAAAACTTTTGTGGACAGATTTCATAAAACAAGGATCAAAAGTCATGATGACACTGAAAGTTGATTATGCATGCAATAATTTATAAAAATCCTAGAATGCGGTTGGGTTATAATGAGTAAAACAGGGGAAATTGCAACACCACATCAAAGAATAAGCAATTGGACATCATCCATGGGATAATCGGCTTCACAAAAATGACAGCACATCAAGCACTCAATACGGAACAAATGAAGAAATTTTCCCTAGAAGAGCTACGCATGAATTTATAGAAATCAAAGAATACAGCAACATACATCATAACAAAACAGGGCAGTAGGGTTCTAATGCAAAGTCATAGTGATTTGTCTTAGTTAACAGTGTCAAAAAATTCTCAAATTTTGCCACATTATAGTCCTAAAGATGACAATCAATGTTGATGGAGGATTTGACCTTAGAATCTTTACGGAAAAATTCATATAAAAATAACAAAATGCACTTACAGACTTGGTCAAGCATGCATTCCGAATTTATAACTTTCCTAAATTTTAAGGCAACTTCACAAAAATGGAAAATGGGTCTATTAACATGAAAATTAGACAAATTTGGCATCATTGGAAAGCTTATGGAGTGCCCCAAGAGTTTCTAAGAGGCCACAAGTTCAATTAAGATTGATTTCATGTCCAATTTGTGACATTTGTATGAACATGTGAGATAACAACATTCAGGACAGCAAACACATCAAGAAAATGCATGGCTTATAACGCCTATATGACATGGAAAAAATAGGGAAAAAAATCATATAGGTTGAGCATGAAACCATGAGTATTTTTAATTGAGGAATCTATACCTAAATGTGATCACAATGCATGGTATGAAAATAACATAAGTAAAGCAAGCATGATTAACATACAAGATGTCGACACTGAAATCATGTAAGGTATGTGATTACATGAGCTAATGACGTTCATTGGGAATGATACAAACCTAGTTATGAAGATAACACAATGCACAATGAACTTTATGAAGACAATATAGCCAAAAATCACAATTAGATGTTCAATTGCACACAAATGCAAATTCGGGTTATTACAAGGTAGGAGTGACCTAGGGATGATTTTATGGGATTGTCACCTAATAAATGTTGTCCAAAAATTCTGGAAAAAATATAATTCATGACCAACATTCATACAAGAAAATATCTACAAGGAATCATCTTGAGATAAGCTCTGAAAAAATCACAAAAAAAATCGACAAACAAAAAACCCTAACTCGGGAATTCACTGATCAGCATGACAGAAGAATAATTTTTGGTGGTTATGACCTAGATATACTCATCCAAAAATTATGAGAGAAAAGTATGTTATGACTCACACCCATATGTGCAATTTCATGAAGAACTCAAAGTTTGAATCCGAACACAAAATTCAAAAAAAAAATTGAGAAACAATGTCCGGCAATTATAAATCACAAATCACAGATGTTAACATGTACATTAGGAGGCTAACCAACCTAACTCAATGATCTTAGAAAATTCTAGGAAAAATATACGACGTAGAAGATATATTGTGATTGATTTTCACGAGGAACTGACTTAAAAATCGAACCACAAAAATCAGCAAAAAATTTACAAACCGCAAAGGTCATAGCATCAGGGAATACTAGAGATCAAACTCAACATGACAGAAAATATCCTCAACTTTCAGAGAGGGTCTCAGATAGTGAATGAAGTCCAATCAGGACATTCTATGCACCATTGGAAAGCTTGTTGAGTTGATTTTGAATTTTGTGAAAGACATCGAACACAAAAGCGTATTTTCAAGCTCATACAAAGCATAACACTAAATCAAGCAAGATCAAGCCATGATCAATCAACCAAATCCATTCCCTAACATTTCAAACCCATCACAGCAGCTTTGGACTTTGTCAAATCAAACCTAGGTGTAAGCTCGGGCCCCGATTGCCTAATGCAATCTCGTTTCATCTAAATCAAGGTCGAGAATTCTACATTTTGGTAGGTTTTTCGACGAATCAAGCTTGAGCAAAGCCAAAACCAGAACATAGCAGCCACAAGGACCATCGAGAGGGCTCTGAAGGGTCTACAGTCACTAGAGGGGATCAGATCGATACCAGAATGGCTTTAGATCGTCACTAGCCAAAACCGGTCCAATCGAATTGATCTTCGCCACCGCACGGGAGATCGGAGGAAACGGCCCAATTGGAACAGCTAAGGAGGAGACACCAGCCACCAGCAGCTCAAAGACGAGGGGACGGACACCGGAGGGAGAGGCAGCATGGGCGGTGTCACCGACAAAGGCCCACCGGCAGTGGGTTTTGCGATGATTAGGGGGGCTACGCAAATTGATTAGACAGAGGAGAATGGGCAGGAAAAAGAGAGAAATTAGAGAGAGATTAGAGAGAAATTGTAGAGTAGAGAGAGAATGAGAGCTGCACAAATGATCCCCTGATTTTTTGAGGGAAAATGCTTATATACCCCCTCTTAAGATTAAATCCTCCTCCTTGGTTCGATCCAGGGGCTAGGATCTAATCCTACCCCTAAATCTAACCTTATCCATTGAATTAATCACATGCTGAATATTTTTAAGGGCTAAGATGTAATCCTAATGAATGGATGAGATTTAAATGTGAGATTAGGGCATTTTTGCAAATTTCCTGAAATTTAAGGGGTAATTTTATAAAAATTCAAAAACTTTCGGACAAAATTACAATTTTCGACAACTAAGGGCATGGGAGGCTTGTTCATGAGGTGGGCCACTTCAGGATGTCACTAGCATCTGAAAACCAGTAGAAGGAGGGCCGAACCGACCTCCTCCATCGGTGGCCAATCGAACTGGTTAGACCGGTTCGATTGATTCAAGCCCCCATAGGGTGGTTTGGTCCCTTTTTCTTTCAAATCTTTGTAGTCAAGCCAGTCATGAAAATTCATGGTCCAATTGCAAAAGTAATAGTCCAATTTTAATCTAATTAAGCTAATTCAATTATGAAAATTCAATTCCATGAATTTTATTGGCCTAATTATCTAATTATTATGGAAATTATTGGACCCATGACATGGGCTCAACAAATTATACATTTCTTGGCTAAATTGGGCAATTTCACCTAATTGTTCATTGAAATTTGTAAATTTAATCAAGATTAGATTCAATTAAAATTACAAGACAACTATTAACTTAATTACCCATGCCTAGAGTAACCTTTTTCATTCAAATTGACGTTAGATGGATGGCATCGAAAATAAATTAAAGGCCAATGTCAAAATTGAACCTCAATTTATCAAATGAAACCTTAGTCATGAATAGGTCAGCTTGAATTTTATGAATTGAAGCTTAACAATCCTATTTTCTCAAAGCAAAGTGAGTTAAATTCCCCAAATCGACAAGTTGGCAAATGAATTTCCCAAATTTGACACCGAATTCGGACTTAACTCACAAAATTGAGTAGAATAAAAGCATTCGTTCGTAAATCATGTTGAATGGGTTCGGATCCTCAATTAGGGGCAAAAATGTCAATTCGCATTTTGGCTTGCCCAATCTTGAAATTGATTAAACGAGTGAATGGTTAATTATCTCTAGATTAAATGTCCTAAAAGGAACTAATCTTAATTATGACTAAAACAAAAGTATTTTTATTTTTGAACGATTTTAAACCTAAAACCGAAAAATTCGGAAAATGAGGTTCTTAATTGATTTTCATAAAATGTTCAATGCTAAAATCAAATTGAAGCTAAAATGAAGTGATTTTGTGATTTTTGTATATTTTCCATTTTTTTGTCAAATGTTTGACCAAAAGTCAAACCCTAATTGACTTTTCACTAGAAGTTCAATTTTGTGGTTAAATCTTTGAATTTTTCCAAAATTTTCACTTCTAAATTGAAATTAAACTTGAAAGGAATATTTTTGTGCAAAAAGCTAAAATTTGACTCCGAGTTGACTTTTAATCAAAGGGTTGACCAAAAAGTCAATTCAAAAGTCAACCATTTGACTTTTCGAGTTTTTGCATGAAATAAATAGGAAATTGCTTACTAAAGCTAGACTAACAAGCGAAATCCAAAAATTACATTTTTTTTGTTCGAAAATCAGGTCCCGTCAAGATAATCCCAATTTCAATTTTCTACCTTTACCAATGCATTAGCTAAAAATTAAGTGTCAATATCTATGAATCAAGAACACGCCTCTAGGAATAGGTTTTATGAATGAATCATCAATCATCTTATTGGTTGAAATATATTATAGGATTATTTCCTTCTACGCTATTATATCTCTAATGAAGTTATACTTTATGTCAATGTGCTTCGTCCTACCATAATATTTGGAATCTTTCACATAAGCAATGACTACTTGACTATCACAATGACTTATCACTAGTCTTGTAATCTTAGCGATAATGACCAAATTTTCCGAGAAACATTTTAACCATAATGCTTCTTGCACTACGATATAACATATAATGAATTCTACCTCCATTGTAGATAGGGCTGTGCATGTTTATTTTTGGAAAAATGCCACCAAAAATCCTGGACTATGCCCATTGGGACAATTTTACCATGAACTTTTTTTTGTACCATAAAAAACCCCAAACTATGCCCATTGGGACAATTTTACCCTAAATTTTTTTTTGTACCACTAAAAATCCTAAACTATAGTACTTGGGACAATTTTACCTTGAACTTTTTCTTGTGCCACAAAAAACCTTAAACTATACCACTTGGGACACATTTACCCCAAACTTTTTAACTAAAGGGAATTTTCGTCTTTTCCTCTCTTTTTTTCTTTTTTTTTCCTCTTCCTCTCCAGTAGAGGGGAGCGGCGACGACCACCCTTGTCGGCGGCAATGTCCAGCGAGGGTGGCCCACACCGGGGAGGGTCGCCCTCGACCGGGCGAGGGCCGCCCTTGCCGGATCTGGCGGGGACGACCCTCGCTCGATCGAGGGCTACCCTCGCCTGAGTCAAGTGAGGGCTACCCTCACCGGATTTGGCAGGGGAGGCCCTTGCCCAGTCTCCCCGGCGAAGGCCACCCTCGCCCGACTCAAGCGAGGGTCGCCCGGTCAGGAGTGACCCTCCTCGGCGAGGGCCACCCTCACCGGACGCCGCCACTGACAAGGGTGGCTGTCGTCGGCACCGGCTCCCTTCTGCTGGTGGGGAAGAAGGAAAAAAAAATTAAAAAGAAGAAGGAAAGGACGAAAATGCCCTTTAGTTAAAAAGTCTGGGGTAAATGTGTCCCAAGTGGCATAGTTCAGGATTTTTCGTGGCACAAGAAAAGATTTAGGGTAAAATTGTCCAAGTGGCCTAGTTTAGGGTTTTTGGTGGCACAAAAAAAGTTTAGGGTAAAATTGTCCCAAGTAGCATAATTTGGAGTTTTTTATGGCACAAAAAAAAAAGTTCAGGGTAAAATTGTCTCAAGGGGCATAATTTGGGATTTTTGGTGTCATTTTCCCTTTATTTTTTTGCTATTCCAAGAAATTACACCTTCATTAAGTAAGAATTCATAGCCAGACGTTGATTTATGCTCATTTAGGTCTCCTCCCCAATCAGTATTAAAGTAGGTTGATAAGCGTAAATCATTCCCTTGATAGCAAAATTGATAATTCATGGTGCCTTTCAAGTATCTCAAAATCTTTTTAACTACTTTATAGTGTTCTTAACTGGGATTTGATTGGAATCGACTCATTAACCCCACAGCATGATATATGTCGGGTTGAATACACATTATAGCATACATCGAACTTCCGACCATACTAGCAAAAGGAACAATTGCCATTTCTTTCTTTTTCTTTAAAGTCTTAGGACACATCTTAGTACTCAGGCTTCGCCTTGCATGACAATGGTATCAATGGGATGACAATATTGTATATTGAAGCATTCAAGAATCTTTATTATATACATTTCTTATGACATAGTAAGCATTATAGTGCTAAAAATAAAAGCATCACTTAAAGTAATATAGTAATGTGATGCTTCTTTCGACTTAGTGTACTCATGAGCAAAATGAACCAGCTTATCACAAGTGCAGCACTTTATCCTAGCATTGTCCTTCTTCCCACCATGTTTCTTGCGTCGGAGAATCTTAGCTCTCTTGGGTGCTTGATCAGTCTCCTTTCCTTTATTACTGAATTTATGGTTCATCTTGCGCTTAAAGCCCGAAACTTTGCACGAACCCGATTCAGTAACATAAGCATGGGTAGAATATCTTGCAACCTCTAAGTGTTCATCCTCCAATTCCAAATGACACGGTATATCACCAAAAGTGACGATATTCTCATTGTGCGTCATATTAATTTTCATATACTCCTGACTATTAGAAAGAGACCTTTAACAATTTGAACTTGCTATTCATCAGTAAGGTGTGACCTGTCGAATTCAGCTTACGTATCATGTTTAACATTTCTCGAAGATGTTGCATCATTGTTAAATTTGGGTACTTCTGACATGTGTCAAACTTGGTAGTAAGCCTTCTCAACTTAGTGGTAGAGGTAACCCCGAATTTATCTTTCAAGGCAACCTAGATTGCTTAAACTTTGTCATAACCTTCAAACTCACACATGAGATCATTTTGCATACAACTTAGCAATGTGATAAGAGCAATGCTATTTTTCTTTTTCCAAGATTAATAAGCTTCTTGATCTCTTTTGTGCTAAATTGAAATTTCATGCTTGGGTTCATCCATGATATGATTGAGGGTTTCCAAAACCTCTTGCCTCTCAAGGATATATTGAACCTTTTGATGCCAAAAATCATAATTATGACCGTTCAGCTTCTCACCCCTATTGAGGTAAGCCACAATGGTCTTGGATGCCAAAGCTATAATCAATTGCTACTTTACATTGATATAATAAATGCAAAATCAATACTAGCACAATTTTCTACACACATTTAATTTGCAACAAAGACAAACTAAATTAATAATAATTTAACAAAAGACACCAAAACGAAAGTTCACTATATTCCCAATCAACTTTGGCTTATGATTATCCTACTATCATTAGCTTGTTTAATTTGCGCTAATTTTAAATTCTATGCGAGAACTCCTTCGAATTCTACCAACCTACGAATTCCCACTAGAAAAAACAATTACATAAACTCGTGTAATTATCACATTTTCTTTGAAATATAAAAGAAAAAGGCATAGCATGATGTGAACTAACGTACAAAATATTTATGCAACAACTATAATAAAAAGAAATACATGACATGATAAAAAAGATCAAGGATCTCTACACTCATTGTTTGAGACAACTTAGAACCAAGAAATTGTAAGCACATTAAACTATATATATATATATATATATGCTATCATCGAACAAAGCTCTACATAACTCTTATGTGGTCATTTTCATGTAGGTTAATTTATGTATTTCCAAAATCATAGGAAAATACAGGTTAAATAGAAATAAACGATGCACTTATACCCCCAAAAATACGCGTATTTAGGGTTCCATATGCATTTTTAATACCTTTAAAAGCTTTAAACATGTAAAATAACTATATCACAATATAAAACACTCCAATACGAACATAACAACACCAAACACGCGCCAGTCAGACATCACACACGCCCACATGTGCCGTCTTTGCGTGCGGTGCATGTGGCGAACACGCTAGGGAGCCAATCCAGCTTCGGGCCTGTCTGATAGACTAGCCAGTCAACCCAGTTCAACTAGTTGACTAGTCAACCAGGTCAGGTCGTCGGTTGGGCCACTAGGTTGGGTAGGGTCCATGACCAAGTCAAGTCAATGACCACATCGATGACGTCATTGGGTCGGTTACCAATGATTTTTTGACGTCAGTGGTCAAGCACCAGCTCATGTGCCTACACCTCTTTGTGCACCGCGCGTGCAACGCACGCACCGACGAGGTTGCGGCTTCTGGCTACGCGTAAAGGTGCGTGTAGCATCCTCTGCCAATATGCCACTCACCATTTTGATCATCTTAATGAGATTTTTTCTCTCTGTATGATCAAAATCAATTTTCACTGGAAAAATATTTCAGAAATCAACCAGGACAAAATGATCATTCATCCTCTAAACCCATTCTTTGCGTCCGATTCCGTTTTCGACAATTCATGTTGCAAGATCCAAGCAATAAACATTCATACAATATGAATTTCATCCTCTCGATCCTCATATCATATAGCAAGTGAGAAAATATCAAGGCAAAGATTATAACCTGACTCCCATACTAATGTAGGAAGAATAGTTGGCAAAAAAAAACCACTAATATCTTTGATGCGCAATAAACAAATAATCTAGGAGCGTACATTGAATCACTAGCGAAGGATGGATGATATGACTTCTCATCAATCCGAATACAATCACAAGGAAAGTATTCCAGTTCCACAGCATGAATGCCGATCACTTCTCTAAATAATGAAGAAAGCCTTTTTTCATGTTGTTCTTTTTGTGTAGAGAGAGAAGAGCATTGTTTTATGGAGAATGTTCTTTTTATTTTTCTATCAACCACCACTTGATAATTATCTCCAAAATCTGGTTTAAAATTCTCTTAAAAGATAACCTCTCACACCTTTTTAAAAGGTGTCTCTTAGACACACATCTCATTAGAGCAAATGATGCCCGCTGGATACACCCCATCATAGATGAACCATCGTGATATAATAGTTATAAAAATTTAAAAATGTTAGATGAATACATGTTTTAATATTTAAATAATCTAAAAATGGTTTTGGCATGCTCTTTAAGCTTTTTCTTTTTCTTTTTTATATTGTCTTAAGTCAACCTTATGCAGGCCATTAGTACAATTAGTCAGAAAATATTAGGTTGTCTAAGCTTACCATGTTAATGAGGTTTAGTATGATTCAAATTGTGACCCTTAGACCGAGGAAGCAATAAAACAAAAAGCTGAAAAATAAAACCGGATTGAAAGTGGCCTTCTCTTTTCACTCACTTTCATTCTTCTTCTTCCTCTTCACTGGTTAAGCCCATGGTCATGAGGGAGGGACTACTTGCATGACAACTTAGAACTCAGCAAGCAAATTTCAAGATAAAAACGTTAACAAAACTGACAGCTTACCAAAACAATTTGTGCTTCTAGTTCATCTGATCTCAACATTAACAAGTCTACAAGGTTGCGTGCATTGTTGGGATTTTCTTTTGAAAACAACACATGCAAAGGTAAGATAAAAAAATAATTTGCATCTGGAGTAAAAACATCTATACACGTATTTCCTTAACATTGTTCGTTTCATTTTAATAAAAGCACGTAGAAATGATAAAGAAGGTAATCACATTACCCTCATACCGTGATTAAAAAGTTTGGTTTTGATGTTTTTCAAATTCTGACCATGAACGTCTCATGTCCTCGCAGCGCAGGCTCTAATGTTCTTTGGATTCTGATTACGAACGTTTGATTTCCTGGTAACACTGGTTCTGATATTCTTGGGATTTTAACCACAAACATATGATGTCTTCTAGTAATACTAGCTCTAACCTTCTACAAATTTAGACCATAAAAGTTTGATCTCCTTGTAACGTAGGTCCTGACATTGTTCAAATCAAGCCCCATAAATGTCAAGCCTCTAATTCAAATATACCACCAATCTCATGTTGAACAGTAGAGAGAAATTGAGAGATCTCATCGCTACAATTGTAGTAGCAATTGCTTTAGGGTGCAAATGACTTGATTGATCACTATCAACACTCTCAACTGTTGATTATCAATCATCTTGTGATATGCTCTCTCAATCACCTTTTATAACCAATCTCATATCACATTTAATTCGGCTCATTAACTCTAAAATCATTTCAAATAATTAATTTGGTCGTAATGTTTGAGCTCGCTTTAGAGTTGAATCTAGAAGTAAGTTCTGAAACCATTTCAGACTCTAAGTCAGGCATTAATTCTATGACCATTATAGGGCATTATTTCAAGTATTAATTTGTAACTATTACAAGACTTTATTCTAGGCATTAACTTGGTAACTGTTACAAATATTTAATTTAACTATTATGTCTGAAACCATTTTAGAACATTAATTTGGTTGTTTGAATCTAAAACCATTTCAAATCATTAAACTGCCCATTGATTCTAAAACCATTTCAGATCATTAATGTGACTGTTAAGTCTGAAACTATTTCATATCTTTAATTTGGCTATTAATTCTGAAATCACTTTGAATAATTATGGCCATGGATTCTAAAGTCACTTTAGATCATAAATGAGACCATTGATTTTGAATTCACTTAAAATCATTAATGTGGCCATTAATTCCGAACTCACTTTAGATAGTTAATTTGACCGTTGATTCCACACCCGCTTCAAATCTTTGGTTCAAGTGTTGAATCTAAACTTATTTCAAATGGCCATAAAGTCTGAAATGCCTTTCAAATTTTTGAAATGGTCGTAAAGTTTGAAATCCCCTTCAGAACTTCTATTTTCAGCTTAACTCAATTTGATTGCCTCAAGCATAAACACATTTGCAATATTATTTCTCCCATTCAAACGTCATTCTGAATTGGTTATGATGTGTGACATCTCTAGGTTCATCACTAATGCAACAATAGAATTTGTACTAATACATTAGCACGATTAAAGGAATTGATTGTCCTAATCAATCTTCAGTTCCTATAAACCATGAGTGATATCTAGAATTATATCATGGCTACCTAGACTATGATATCCTGAAATTTGACCCTTCTTGGGATATATGAAATGGTTATGTTATCAATGCATTGTTAGTCCCATCTAACTTTGAACTGATCATTGATGAGTTAACTAATCTATTAGGAAAGGCCGTTAAGGATTAAAACACGTACGACCAAAGAATTCAATTAAGAATAGACCGCTCGACCATAAGGATAAAAAAAGAGCAATACCACACTATTACAAGTCCACTAGTGAATGAAAATAAATCGATTCGATAGAGGGACATGGTCGAATTGTTGGTGATTCTGAACAACTGCGATACTAACTGCAAATGACAGTAAACCGATTTCTTTTTTGACTTTGTACTCAAGGTGAGCAATTGACCCGTCATGATTACATGACAATCGAAGGTCACCCATGATTTGAAGAGGCACAAAAGTGGATTGAAAATGAATCAACCACGGGTTAAATGCGTGAAAACAGCCCTAAAGCCACCCAATAGTTTAGGTCATACTAAAGTTGCATTTAATTTTAACCAAGAATTTTAATCTGATCTTGTGTATCAAACTTTTAAGGATTTAGAGACAATCCTTTTTAACGTTGCCTCATTTATCTACCCATTTATTGGTAAGCCATAAACTTTGGACACGGATTAGTGGGCTGTGAATTGGAAGCGCAAGAAGGAGCCACGCCAAGCAAGGTCCAATGGATCTCACGACCTCTTGGAATTTGGCCAAGTGGGCCCAGTCAAGCCTGTTCCCCACCAATTCAAGTCCAAGTAAAATTATACAAGCCCGTACATAAATTTGGCCCATGTAAGTGTATAATATTTTATACTATACTTTGGTAAAATTACCATTATACCTTTTTTAGAAGACCTTGGCATTTAACGTGGATTTAATGGAGAAGAAGACAAATGGGAAAAATGGATGGAGGGGAGGATTTTAGCGGGGGAGTTACTCACTCGCGCTGAATGTTAGAAATGATGAGGATTTTTGGGAAGGGAAGGAAATATCTCAAGTCTCTCTCTTGTCTCTCATTTTCTCTCACTCACTCACTAAAGTCTCTCTCCCTCAAGTCCCTAGTTCGACCGTCCCCTCCTTTCTCACTTTCTCTCACATTTTTCCTCTCCTTTTCCGCTCTCTCTCCCTCATTTATCTCCTTGCCACCACACCTAATCGCCATCGAAGCCGTACCATTCGCCGTCCATTGCCTTCCTGCCATGCAAGCTACCGAACTGCCGCCTAGCCTCATCGCCTCCATCACCGAAGGCATCGCCACCGTTCAAGCCCAAGCCTCGCCCTCTGTTGCCGTGTCTCACTGTGAGCATCATTGTTCGTAGCTGCATATTCTTGTTGTCTCGCCGCCATTGCCGCTAAAATCGTGAGTTAACTTCCTAACCCTTAATTAGGGTGTTAATTGTGTTTTGGGGTAGCATTAGATTAAGGTTAATTATGCTAAGTGTTAATTAATGGCGATTTAGTTGATAATTTATTGCGATAAATGATAAGCGAAAATCATAGGTTTTCGCAATTATGATAAATTGTAGTAATAGGTTATCAAGGAAAGTGATAAGTAGAAGTGATAGTCTATCATGAAAAGGGTGATAAGTTATCACCAAAGGAATGATATACTATCGATAATTAGGCGATAAGCTATCACCAAAGGGGTGATAAGCTATAGGACAATAGGCGATAAGCTATCTAAGGAAGGGCAGTAAATTATCATTAATTGGGTGATAAGTGGCTATTATATGTGTTTTATACTTAAGATAAGTGGTGATTTTATGCATGTTCTATGTTGTTTAAAGCATGAATTGCCACGAGAAATGACTTGCCTAAGTAAAAGACTAAGGCTGTTACTTTAAAGAATGGTTTTATGAGCATATAAGCGGTAATTCATAAATTGTCGGAGTTGTATGATATGTTTTGTAACATCCTGAAAATCGACCTCATTTTAGGATTTTATAAAGGGGCAATATTAGTTGAAGGCCTAGTCAGTACAAATTTTCCGAACTGTGTGTTCGTGGGATAATGGATTACAGAGAGGCGTCGATAGGAAATGATTCGCGTACGACTCGCAATTTCGATCAGGAACGAATCCTTCGACCATGAGGACCTGGGGGGGAACGATATCCTCTAAGTACTAGACTATTAAGGAAACGGAAATAAATCGATTCGGCAGAAGTACGAAGTCGATCTACGAGTGATTTCCGCACGACTTCGATACGAACTACGAACGACGGTAAACCGAATCCTTTTCATCTGGTACTCGGGATTATCAATTGAGCCCCCGAGATTACACGACAATCGAGGGACGTCCCTGACTAGAGAATTGGCGTAAACGTGGTTCAAAGAATGGTGGACCATGGGTCAAATGTGAGGAAAGTCCAAAAAGGGCGCCCAATAATCCAAATTGTACTACGGTCGCAATCGACTCAATTTGGCCTCAATTTTTAATCCGATTTTGGGAACCGACTTCTCAGTGATGTCAGGACTATATATTTGGACGTCGCCTCATTTATTTTGGAATTTTCCGTTGGACACGGAAGTGTCGGAAAAAGGAAAAATTGGACTGGGTTTTGGGCCCGCGGGTGGGCCGGCCCAAGACCGGCGGCCCAATGGGCCTTGGGCCCATCCAGCCCAGCCCAAGGGGGGGCCCAAGCTGGCCCATTCTCCTCTCCCTCCTTAGCCCATGGGCTTCTCTCTTTTAGCCTTTTGCTTTTGTGCCCAAGTGGGCTTTGTTTATGCTTGTTTATTTGTTGTTTTTGATTGGCTCTTCAACAAGTGGCAAGCCCACTTGCCTTGGCCTTATCCAAGTCTTCAGCAGCCTCTTCTCTCTCCTCTTTCTCCCCGAAAATTCGTGCACCAGCCCAGCCTCACTTTCTCTCCCTTTTTCTCTTCCTTTTCTCTTCCATTTCTGGTGTTCTTTGCTGTCCATGCTGTTTTCCAGCCCAAAAACAGCCTTGCCGCCATCACCGGAGCCGCCACCACCACCCAAAGTGTAGTCCTGGAAGTTAGGAAGCCAACCGCACACCCCCGGTCACCGCTGGTCGCCATTAGCTGCCCGTTTTGGCCTTTTCCACTCAGCTGCACCAGTTCCGCGTGAACAGTGATTCCGGGCTGTTTTGGCCCGTTTCGGCCACCGTTTGTCGTCCGTTGCCATCCCCGAGCTTACCCCTCGTAGCCCTCGTTCCCCTCTACGCGCCGGTGTCGTTGGATTTCCGAACCAAGTAAGTTAACTTCCTAATCCTTGTTTAGGGGTTAATCTTGCTTAGGGGTTAATTAGTGTATTTGTGTGTTTGTGATTAATTAAGGTTGATTGGTTAATTAGTCTGGTTAATTAATTCTGACTAGGGTTAGTTAATTGACCATGGTTAGTGTTAAAGTAACCTAGGTTAATTAATTAAAGTAACTAAGGTTAGTTTTAAAGTAACCAAGGTTAGAATTTAACTATGGTTAGGTTAATTTGACCATGGTTAGGTTAATTTGTTAACCATGGTTAAGTTTATTTATTTTTATTTATTTATTTAATTTCGGACGAATTTACTTTTCACGGATTACTGTTCACTAATCACTGTTCACGGATTACTGTTCACGGCACTGTTCATACAGAAATAAATTTTGGCCTCAAATTGATGTGTTCTTGATTGTTATGCTTTCTTGAAGTGCCGATTGTTAATTATATGCGTGAATAATGATGAAATGCATGATCGAGACTGAGTGGAAGTGAAAGTGTTTGATTTATTGAGTTATTCTCGAGAATTAGGGAATATACGTGATTATTGATTGGTTGAATTTGGAATTTTGGAATTGTGGAGTGATACCGCATGACATATTGTGTGGGTTATCTGAAATGGCATATTGCATGAGCATGAGTGTATGAGCGATGTTACATTCACGACCAAGCAAAAGCAAAGACAAGAATGAATTGTTTGCTGATGTGTTGCATGGTCAGATTAAAGTTGATAGCCCGATTGAGCCGAATGACCGCCAATCCCCATTGGGGTTGTGCCGTGACCATTGGGTCGCCTGACAGTGGTCAGATGCGGGGCTGCGGCAGTGAGCGGGTCCCATGCTCCATAGGGAATGCCGTCGATGGGAGAGAGGCCGTGACGTCGCCGTGCCTCATGGGGGAGGACGATGCCTGGTCTTTGACTGGTAGACCGCCAACCATAAGGTTGTGCCATGGCCCTAGTGGTCGTAATAATCGGAGCATATGTGTGGATGTGAGGCACGAGAAAGTTGCATGAGATGCTCTAATTATTCGCATGCTCTTAATGTCGTGATGGATGAAATGACAGTTTCTGTAGGTCGCGTGTGCCAAGGCCAGGTAGGGTCGCCTGTGATTGCACCTGTGTATTAAACTGTCTTTTGTGGTTATTTCTCTGAGGTGGTATTGTACTGATTGCTGTATTAGGTTGTATGTTAAACTCCCGAGGCGAGCGAAGATCCTAACCGGGGCTTAGGACTTTAACTTGCTGAGTTTATTTCAACCCGTCGTGGTTAACATTTTCAGGCCCAAGATGATGCAGTACCGAGGATCGAAGAGAGCGATCCCTCTGAGGCTTGTGAGTAGGCAACTGTAGCCTATTTCCTTTTTGACTAGCCTTCCCCCACTTGTACAGGATTAGGTTAGCTAGGCCGGTCCCTTTTTGAGTAGGCCTTAGCTTGTCGCCTGTAGTAAGGCATGTATGTATTTGCTGGTATGCTGGCTAACCTTCAGATATATAAAATACTGGTTGTCTTTCCTCTGCTGCCGTTGTTACTATCCCTATTGTTTGGTTTGGGAGTTGTTGGTTTCCGCATGTGCATAATTACAAGATAAAATGAATTGGTCGACGACAGTACCTAGGATGTCGTACAGATAGACCTCAAGTGAAATGGGGTTGCCGCGAGCTTGAGAGTCAGGGCGTGACATGTTTTATGTGTTGGATTGAGCAAGGTATTATTGAAATTGAAGTGTACAAAGTTTAATGGCTTAACTTTGTGCGAGTGGTCACGTGTGAATATTTTATTGCATTTTCACATGTGAAAGTTATAGTAGTTTGATGTATGAGCATGAATCACGTCTACATTGGCTAAATGAGGAAAAATGGAATTGGCATGAGTGGTTGATGTGCTCATGTGATCATATAAAGGAACCCATCACTCGAAGGTTTTTGGGGACAATGCTCGATTTTTATCAAATACCTAGCTAGGGTCCAAATGCTGAGTTGCAGTTGAGGCTAGACTAATGCTCTTTATGTAATGCTGTCTATGACAAGGGTTCACGATGATGCTATGCCCAATGGGGCAGGACAATGCCTGGTCATATTGGAAGACCACAAACTCTTGTGTTGGCCGTGGTCGTGAGCAATCATAATAACTAGAACACGTGTGAATGTATTAATGCTTGTTGTACATGGGAATTCATAGAAAGTGTTCTTATTATATATTGATGCTTATTGAAATGTTTATGACATGTTGTAATTTATATTATGTAGGATATCTGCCAATGCGATGTAAGAATACCTACGAGTTTATTTGATGGTCTTGTTGGTTGTCATTGGGTCGAGGTGCTTGCTCGTGTTAAAGTTAAGGCAAAGCAAGGGTTGCTTTGCTATTGATCTACCATTGATATTATGCTACATGTATAGGTTGCACCCAATGCGAGTTAGCTTCCTAAACGATGCTTAGGTTGTTAATTTACTGAGATTCATCTCACTCGTTATTGTTGAATTTTTTTAGGATCATAGTATGGAGAATCAACACATGTGATTCAGGGTCCTCATGAACAAAGACCTTGAGATAACATCAGATCCGGTTTTGGATTCAGACCATATATACGAGCACTATGTCACAACCTTATGGGTAGATAAGGGGTTGATGCCTGGTGCTCTATTGTTTTAAAGCTTGGTTTGCACTGGTGGGAGAGGACCTCTTTGGTCTACTAAGAGGTTTCAATGGACCGTCTGGCGAGGGTTCTAGCAAAGAGATTGGGGATCCGATGGATATCAACACCCCAGACAGTGCCTTTAAAGATCTAGAGATTAAACTGGATCAAGAATCTGATCTTGAGACCCCTCTCGGCTACTACAAGCAGTAATGAGCACAGGATGCATCACTTTTTGGCCAACCCCTATGTTTGAAGGAGTTAGGTTGACCTTGGTGTGATGTCCTAAAATTCAAGCCCTTTGAGGGATGAGTGAACATGAATTTCGCCAATGCATTGTTGGTTGATCTTGCTCGGACCCAACCATTTCCGAGATACTGACTTTGAGGGGAAAGGCTACTGAGAACAGAACTCATGTGACTAAAGAACTTGACCTAGGAAAATGACTCGACCATGAGAGTTGCGTAAGGACGATCCTATAGTCATGCAAGCCGATTTCAAGGACGAATAGAAGTCAATTCGGGGACAGAAATAATGGGACGACGGGTGATTCCGTCTACTGTTATCGAACCCGTGAACGGCCCTATGTCGATCCTTAATAATTGTGTACTTTGAAATAAGAATCTATCTTTCACAATTTCCTGTCGTCAAGGATGTCCATGTGTTAAGAAGTCTTGAATGTGGTTTGGCACGAGTCGGTTACGCGTGAATCCTCGAAGGCGCTTGTCAATCTGAATTATACCAAAATGACATTTGGGCGAAATTGATAAAGCATGAGAATCCAAGATTGGGCTTCGAATTTTGGGAACATCCGGGACGGACTTTTGGACGATGCTTTCTTGACAGTCAACAGTGTCGGTTGAGCCGAGTTTTTGGGAAAAGGATTTTCAGACCAAGGAAATGAGCCTACGAGGACATGGGCCAGGCAAGAATAGTGTGGGCTACACGCCTAAGGTGGGACGGCCACTGTGGAAGACTTAGACAACAAGCAAGCCTGTTAGGCCAAACCGATCATTTACTCTCCCGAGCATGTTGTCTAAACTTGAGCTGATTCGAGCCCAACAAATTCCTAAGCCCATTCCTATTCATTTCTAGCCCGTTTCTTAGGCCTACTCTTCATTTTCAGCCCATGGGTAGATTGGGAAATGTGCAAGGTGGAAATGATCAAAATGCCCTTGGATATTTTGAAGAAAAGTCAAAGGAAGAGAGAGAAGATGATGTCACCTTGCATTGGGAGTTGGGGCATCAATTAATGGCCTTGATGAGGTCTTCTAGAAGCCCTCACTTGACTCTCTCTCTCCTCTCTTCAGCCCTCAAATCGCAGCCCTTCTTCCCCTTGCTTCCTTTGCCTTCCTACAATTTTCAACTTCTGACCTCTCATCGAAAACTGAGTTGTTCATTGCCTTCCTATTTGAATTTCGGCTCATGCCACCCGCAGTTGCATTCAAGAGAGAGAATCCGTACGGATGGCGTTGGCCGTTCGTTGAACGGAGCTACCAGTCGATCCATACAATGGCCTGAAGTTGCTGCTCATCGAACCGCCACTATTCTACCTATAGCAGCTTTGTTCTACCTTTTCACCTGTTTTTTTCTCATTCTGGCCAAACCACCGCTCATCCAGCTACCAGCAATTCCCCCTTGACCCCCAGGTGCCGCCGGTTGCTGACCCGTCACTCGCCGAAGATCCGGGAAGCCCGTTTTCCTTCGGTCAGCCCCTGTCCTCCTCTTGCAGTGCTATTTTCTGAAGTTCGGAGGGGAATCTGAGTTTTTTGCTGCTGTGTTAAGCCCGGGATCGCCTTGGAGTGCCGTGGGAGAGGTCCCCAGGTGTCGGGTTCGTCGCCGCCGCTACGTCCACGTCTTCAGCCCACTTAACGGGTGAGTTTAGCCCCTAATCCCTTAGTTAGTGCCTAAACTTGCTTAGGGTTGGGTTAATTAGTGTTAATGGATGTTTAGGATGTTTAATTAAGTTGTATTAGCCCTAAGATAGGTGGTTAGATAGGTGATTAAGAATAGCTTAGCTTAATCTTGCTTCATTATGCTTGATTATGCTTAAATGATGCTTATGTATGACTCCGTTAGGTTGATCACTGGAGAAGCGGGGGCAGGATTATCTACTGTGAGTGCGCCATTCTAAGGACTTGAAAATAGTTAACCACGATGGGTTGAGATAAAATCTCAGCGAGTTCTTTCCCTAAGCCCCGGTTAGTACATCAACTCAACCTGGGGTATCTCTCCAAAACCACCCCTCACTCAACCCAACAACAAACAACTAGCAACCCGCAAGCAAACAACAGACAGGGGCAACCAACAAACAATTAGTCAGTTCACATGCAACCTTACCTAGCATGCCATACCGTCCGATGGGTCCGAGTGATCGTGGTGTTGAACCCGATGGTTAATTTTGTATAGCTGTATTAGCCCAGTTTCTCTTTTGACCTGGCTTAGAGGATGGATTAGCCCCTTTTGTCGGGTTTGTAATTCGAAAGACGATCCTCTGTTGGTTAATCCAGTAAATTGTATAAATAAGTAGTCAAGGTTTCTACTATTCATCCCTCTATCCCTGATTGATTGCTTGATTACATGTTTGAACTGGGGATGGTTCGTCTTTCGCTTGCGCATAACAAAAGATTAAAATGAATGGTCGTCGACAAGTCCTAGGACGTTGCTTTCAATTGACCATGGGAAGGGGTTGTCGCGTGCTCGAGGTTCGGGGCGTGACACCTGGCCCCCATTGGTTTTTGATGGCTTGGTGGGAAGTTGCCTATCTGAAGGACTTATATATATTAACTTCCTAGGTTAACTAGTAAATAAATAAAGTTGTGCTTTTGAATGTGTTTGTTGTTATGTTTTCTACTATCCCTATTATTATGATTGACTGGGTGGTTATGAATTACTTTCACATATGTTTAATCGTAAGATAAAAAGATTGGGTCAATGACACATCTTGGGACTCGCATTTAAATGACCAAAGAGAAATAGAGATTGTCGTGTGCTTGAGGGTCAGAGCATAACATAGACAGTGTGAAATGTTTCAAGGAAATAATGAACATGATAGCTTTGACAATCATGTAATTCGATCATTCTATCTCACTTGTCCCAATCAAACAAGGGTTATGGAAATGTTGGTCAAGCCACCAATTTGATTAGATGCTCAAATCTAATTGACATGTATTTTTCAAGAGATGAATCACTCATTTTCAGTTACAGCCCCGATTGAGGATTTCAACACAATATCACGATTAGATTGCATAAGACATCAATATTCCATCTTGTATATCTACATATATAACAAGAAGAAAGATTCCATATTGTGCATGCATGTGTTTTCATATGTGAATAAACTATGACCATCAAACACAAAAACGATTTGACGAGGCAATATGCACACTTGTGAACCATAGATATCCAACATACAAGTCAACATCGTGCCTCAAGTCTAAGGATCTTATACCAAATCAAAGCATGAACGATTAGTCATTGACCCCGCTAAAAGCTTCCATGTTGCCAATCGTTCTATACATGTCATGTTCAGTGAACTTGTTTAAGACAAGCACCTATGTTTTAGCTCGAGTATTACAATTACCAATGATTTGTGATTCATCATTTCTTGAGATATCCAATATCAATTGAGAAGCTTGAGAACACATCGGTTTCAATAGGATCATCATTATCCTATCAATGATCCATCGACCGGGAATTGTTTAAAGATTCAGCAAAACTATAAACATGTCACACATATTCTTAACACTTTAAAAATAGGTCTGGTCATAACTGATCTTATGGACTTATTCATATAGATAGAATGACGAATGAAAATTTTTTTGTCATTAAATATTCCCTAACATGTAATTATTGCATGGTTGCTTTAGGGCATATAGCTAACATGCATAACCCCTCATGATGGCAAAAAATTGAAAACTACCTAACAACAGTTTCATCCCATCCCGAACTACCCGCTTCTTTGTCATTTCTCTTCGTGCCACCACCTCCTACTCCACTATCGATGCTGCTGCTGCCCTCCTCCACGGCAGTGCAGTCGCCAGGGCCATCACCATCGGCCACACTTTCCGGTGACTTCCACTGTTACTCATACTCTTCTCATTCTTGGACTTCTCTACCGGGTCATGGGATTACCTGTTTACAACCCAAATGGCATATAAGCATGAGGACGAACGTGTGGATAAGGATGATAGACTATTCATTGCGCACAGCGAGAGTAGCACATTTATGTGGCCACTCACACCCGATGTTAGCATCCAGGTTGACGGCGATGATGTGCTCACTTTTGGTTCCATCACCATTGAAGCTCTGGCAATTGCCAGGGATTTTGGTCGGACAATCGAGTTTCTAAAGATGGGTATGCCTTTTTGGGTTTGAAGTTGCTGACTTTACCATTATATTGAGTTCTGTCTTGTGGTTGCCGATCGGAATCGTTGCAAACGTTAATTTAAAAAACAATGTTTGTGCGTTAGCTTAAAAAAATGGGTGAATTCTGGAGGCAATCCATAACTTATTTACTGTGTACTGTCTAATGTCCATTCTCCTTTTCCCCCATGAGCTTCACCAACGAAGAGGAAGAAGAAATGTGACAGTGAGAGGAGAGAGAGTAGCTGCAGTGGTAAGAGCCTTGATGGAATAGTAGCGACTGATTTGATAGAAAGGACAGAACCTTGCTTGTGTCCTCTCAACAGCTGTCGGCTCCTATACAAACACGAGGTAGCAATTTCTTGCAATTATTGTTTCGGAGACCCAATGCGTGCTCAGTAGAGCTGATGACCACATTTGAAGTATCAAAGGATTTGATAAACGGACAAAACTTAGAAGGGATAAAGACATCAAAGATGGAACAACTTTCGTATGTTATTTACTTGAATATTATAATTTTTTTTTTAAATCACTCAAGTGCTACAACTTTTAAATAATGTTTAAAAAGGCATGCCACTCAAGTAATCAAAAAAAATTATTGCACTTAAGCATCACATATCAAGTTATAACATTCATGTGATCAAAAAAATATATGGCATTCAAATGAATGACATATGAAAATTATGACATTTACCATGTCATTTTCACAACTTAGAAACGACAGAGTTTAGCTAGTGTCCTGTAAACAGCCGTTGGCTGCTGTCTAAACAAAAGGCAACCAATCATTGCTTCTTCTTTTTTAAGACCTAGCGCAGATTGGTTTATGATATAGTAGACTTCACCACGTATGTTGGATTGTGCTGGTGACACCAATCAAATTTTCAAATGATGCACAGTTTCCTCTTTAAAAAGAAGCAAAGCACCTGTCTTCTTTTCTTTTCTCTTTTTGACAATTGACTAACTATATTTAGACAGTAGGTAGTGGCAGTTAAAGATGGGTATTCACTTTTAAAACTAAGAAGGGTTGAAGTTAATAATACCACCTAAAGGGATGTCTATGTGATTTTAACAAATCTTGACAATCTAATGTGGAAGTAAAATAGTTAAAATGAGTATTATCAAACTCTAGTGTAGAGTCTGAATATCAACAGTGATATAATGATATTCACCAGTGCGCAAAAGTCAATAATCAACAAAGACTGACTTTAGAGATAAAAGAAATTGCACATAAAATTTGTAGTTTACATCTACTCTTCCATGCTAATAGCTTAATAGCTGAATTCCAGTAGTTTATCAATAAGAGGTTGCACAAATGAGTGATGATACTTAGATTTATGATAAGTCTCACTATATCTCGCAATCACTCTCATGGACGAGTCTTGTGGCAATGTACCGTGATGTGAGGAGGGATTTGTGGCTTTGGCAACTCTCCCATTTACTACGTTGTTGCCGAAGTAGAAGTTGTAATTAATGAAAGGGCACAGCTTGTGGCTTTGGCATTCTTTTGGGTACTATATATCACAAGCCATTCCGACAACATCATTAAATTGTAATTTAAGCTCAAATTCTCATATTTATTATATTCTTACCTTAAGCTATTTATTCATTTTTTGTCATGTATTTATCTATTAGTATTTTTCCCCTTTGTAATCCCTAGAATAGCGAGTTTCGTGGCTCTACAATCAGATTATCATTTAACTAAGGCAAAAGAAAGTGATTCTAAAGAGCTGCATCACTTGATAATTAACTGCAAATCACGAACCGAATTGCCAATATCCTTTTGGTTTTCCTCTCTTGCTATAATTATCTAATGACTAAAGGGAAAAACAAATTGGGGAATTTGAACAATCTCATGACCTTCGACTTTATCAATTAATAAATATTAATTAAATATTATGCTGTCGTAAAATTCATTGTGTTATGGTAATGAAGTTCCCAAAATTTAACACTCCAAGTATACAATGCGACATGACCCCAAGGATATCAAAATTTTAGAAATCAATCCCCAAGACTCTTGCCAAAAAGAGAAATAAATAGAGGAAAAATGAAATACACACGCGTTGTATAAAGCGCTCAGGTTCTCTCAAACTCATATACTGTATAATGTTGGAAATTTCAATTTTAAATACTTTAACAATCCAATAATACTAGGAGTTACCACTAGCCATCCAATCAAGACATGAGAGTATTGTCGCAAAATTTGCATGCGCAGAATTGGAGGCCTTGGTGGACCATTTTGTGAACACAGGACAGCCCATCAATGAGTTTACTATCTAATAGACCCTAAGTGTGTTGGATTGAGTCAATGACACCTATTGAAGTTTCAAATTATTTGATTGAAATGACGGAGCTTAGCTGATGTCCTACAATAGCAATTGTCTGCTGACCATTCATTGCGTTTATTATTTGGTAGACTTAACATGTGTTGGATTATGCTGGCCACACCGATTGAAGTTTTAAATGAGGACTTCAAAAAGAAGCAAACATATGTTTATTTTTTTAATTGACTATATAAAGATGGTGGGTAGTGGCGACCGGTATTCATTTATAAGAGCTAAATGACGAAGATAACTAATGGATTCATTTAGAATTAAATTACTATTGTGAACGTAATTTTGCGTCAATTTAGATTGATAAGATCAAAAAAGAAACCACTTCCTTAAAAGAATAGTATTGTTATACATGCATACAATTTGTCTCCTAATTATCTGTGCACAAGACATGACATCCTTCTGTCTTCCCTGCTCTCTTCCTTTCGTCATTTATACATGAGAAACTTTCAAGTGTTTTTGATAGAAGTGAGCCCAAAGCCCGTCATATTGGTAGGTTATACTGACCCCATGATTTAAGGGTTAGGATGCACTAAGCTCACACACACTATAGGAACCCAAGCATGTCTCTCGCCAGAAAAGGCCTCTTCTGCCTGCGTTAAGAGAGGAAAATCAGTCTTGTCTCCTTATCGTATACCTTTACTCTTTTTATTTTTTTATTTATTTTTTGGTTGTCTCTTTCTCCAACGCCATTCATCTCTTCTTTTTCTAGCTCTACGTTCGATGTCATCCTCTCTCTCTCTCTCTCTCTCTCTCTCTCTCTCTCTCGTTTTATTTATTTATTTCTGGTGCTATTAGCCCTTTATAATTTAATTTAAGTGTAAAGTTGCAAAATATCATTTCTTTACTCAAGGAACCACGCATAAGCAAAGTAAAGAATTAAAGCATCTAAGAGCAAAAATAGAGGCTAGAAATTGAGACGTTGTTTTATTATTTTCTCATCATCTCGATCTCATGTGTATTGTTGCCCATTCCAATGCGAATGCTTGATAGAATGACTAGTTTATTAACTTGTTGGACCCAGGTTAGCTCAATCCAATCGCTCAAGTCATTTTTTCACGTTTATATTGATACATTTTCGTGATCTTATTAACGGTTGGTGCAGGGTCACTCTAAAGCCGTCAAGGCATATATGGGGATGTTACTAGGAGTTGGAAGCGGGCTGATTACTCGTTGCTCCAATGACCTTCTCTCATCGTTCAAAACTTCAATTGGCGTCATTGGCTTAATTCAGCACGCGCTAGGTCTACTAAATAACAAATCAGCATGCGTTAGGTCTACTATATGACAAACGCAGTGAATTCTGCTTTTTGCTCAGGTGGCAGACAATTGCCCTTGACAGGACACCAACTAAGCTCAGTCCTTACTAAGCTCTATAAATTCTATCATATCATTTGAAATTCTAATTGGGATCACCGGCTCCATCTAGCATGCTTCAGGTCTACTAAATAATGAATCGGCACGTGTTAGGTCTACTAAACAATAAACGAATGAATGGCTGCCTCGAGCTTCAGTAGCCGACGATTGTCGACACTAGCTAAGCTATGTCCTAGGGTGTCAGAATCAAATCGCAATCAAAATTGAACCACACAAAAATTTCGTGCATTTTTAATTTGATTTAGTTTCGGTTTAGATGATTGAAAATAACTATTATTTTTTCTAGTTCAATTCGATTAACTAAACGGAATTAAAATTCTCAACAAAAATTGAATGCCCAGCTTAAAATTTTTCTTTTTTCTCATCCTTTATTCAATTTGGTTCCAATAAGTAAGGCAAAAATGAGAAAAACAAAAAACTGAATCGAACTGAACCAAATCAAGTTTTCGGCTTGGTTTGTATTGAGTTTGGTTCGGATTCAGTTCAGGCTGGAATTACTTTATCAATTCAGTTCGGTTTGGATTTTGAAAATGTGAACTGAACCGACCCGAACTGCTCACACCCTTTTCAAGTTTGGCCGTTAAGCGGGGAGAAAGCTCGTGGAGCATAGCTGATAGAAAATCAGATGCGAGGTTTCGGGGGGGGGGGGGGGGGGGGGGGGGGAAATCACGATACGAGGTCACTATATATGTGGAAACCAGGGAGTGACAAAACCATTTCCTCATAGTCGTCTGTACTTCTTGCCATGCCTATAAGTCAAACCAACCGCCACTTGTTCCTTCACAACTTTTTCCGATTTCCCGCTCGTTTTCTATTTTTATTTTTCCTGGTTTCATGATTGCACTGCATAAAAGGGACCAAATTTAGTTTGTGGGCTTACTCTGACACAGAATACCATTCTCTTGGACTGGATTTTGCTGAAACCTTTGCTCTTGATTGACTGAGCAAGCCAAAAAAGAGGATGGCAGGAGCAGAGACAACATCTGGAAGTGACGACCATCTCAATGAACTAGCAATTTCAATACGAAGCAGATTTGACGGACTATCACTACCATCCAACTGTTGCATCTTCACTATTCCGGAGAGGCTCCGGTGAACAAATGAAGAGGCCTACACTCCCCACGTCATCGCGATTGGACCTTATCACCGTCTCAATTCAAGCCTCATGCCGATGGAAGATCACAAGCTGCTTTACTTGCAGAACTTCCTCCAGCACAACCAGAATTACCGTCTTGAGGACTACATTCAGAGGGTCAAGGCCTGGGAGGATGATGCCCGGAACTGCTACGATAAGCAGATCGGCCTCAACTCCGACCAGTTTGCAGAGAGGATGCTCCTCGATGGCATCTTTGTGATCCAGCTCTTCCTGATGTGCAGATACCATCAGAGGAGGCTGCCCAATGACCGGATCTTCAACAAGCCATGGTTGTTAAATGATGTCGGCCACGACATGACACTGCTGGAGAACCAGATGCCATTTTTCGTCATCCAGCGGCTGTTCAAAATGGCATTTGGAGCGCACCAGCAGCACATGCCAGAGCTGCTTGAACTTGTGTACCAGTTCTTCGAGCCAGTTACAGGGATGGAGAAGTTGCCAGAGTTGGCGATGGAGTTGGAGGTGAAGCACTTCCTCCACGTGATCAGTCTCTCGCTCTTGCCATCAGAGAGGAAGGAGCAAAATGAGAACCATAAGGAGATGAAGTTCGCCCCGAGTGCGATGGAGCTGGTGGCAGCCGGAGTGAAGCTTTAGAAAACATAAGAGTTGACCCATGTCATTTTGTTTTCTCATTATGAATATCCATTTGATTCTGTTTCGTTCTCTGTTTATTCCCTATTATTAACAATGCTCTCAGGTGAGAGCAAGTGCTTGTTGGATATCGAATTCGAGAACGGAGTGCTCAACATCCCGTACCTGGCTCTTTACGACTCAATGGAGTATTATTTTCGGAACATTATCGCCTTCGAGCAATGTTACTGCAAAAATAGGTATCTGACCAACTACGTGGCGTTCATGGATTGCCTGGTCGATACCCCAGGCGATGCAGAGTTACAAATCAACAAGGATATCATTGAAAATTGGCTCAGCAATAAGGAAGCTGTCGCGCAGCTACTCAACGCCTTAGGCAAGGAAATTGAACTGTCAAGGGATCACCACTTCTACAGCCTCAGCGACAAGCTCATCAAGCATTGCCAGAGGCCTCATAACAAGTGGAAGGCAATGTTCAAGCGCGATTACTGCAGTAGCCTGTGGGTGGTCATCTTGGTTATCACTACAGGGGTGTTGCTTTTACTAACCGTAGCACAGACTGTGTGCTCAGTCCTCTCTCTCACATAACCTTGGCTTTCTGAATGGTAATTTGTCACTGTACAGCTCTAGTTTTCTATTGAATGATGTGTGATCAACGGTCACTTTCTATCGAAATCAGCAGAACATCGATTTATATATGTTAGCCGGGGCACTAATATGCCTTTTCCTACTCAATACATTTAACGACGTAGAATAGGCGCAATATGAATGGCATGTAGTGATTCAACCTCTATCCTGAGGATGGCTTGTCGAAGAAATGTTGCCGCAACTGAGCTTAGCTTGTCAGCGCATATTAGCATTTAGAACGCGATGATAACCATTTGATTCTATAAATCAATTTTTTGGCCAAATATTGATTTTTCTATTTTTATTCCACGTACAAGTTTTTGAAACAAAATAGGTATTTGATAAAGATACTTGTTTGATAACGTTACAAGATTTCTCCCTCTCAAGTGACAATGCGAGGTGGCTGACCGGCGACTACGGCCGGTAACTAATGATGATGAGAGTGAGCAATGAAAATAGTTTTTATTTCTATTTTTGTTCCAAAAATTAAAAAGTAAAAAATTTGTTTTAAAAATAGAAAAATGAAATTGTGTTACTAAATGAATTTCTGTTCTAAATTTGTTCTCGAGAACAAAAATATAGAAAAATAGATAAACAAAATGGTTATTATGCGTATTTAGTAATTAATAAACTTGAGGCATGTTAAGAAGGAAATAATGAATTTTTTCGCAAAGCTTTTGTTGTACTCATGTTTTTAGCTCATATTTAACAGACTGGGTTGTATATATGTTAGCTAAAATCTAAAGAATGAGTTGCTATGGATACAGACTAGCAAGGCCCAACTAAATATGGATCTTAATGGGTTTAAAATATATACGCTTGCAAGTAGAGGTGTCAAAATGGGTTGTAGACTCATATTATGACTCACTTTTAGTTAAATGGGTCAAATATGGGTCAAGTGAAAGTTAAATACGGGTCAAATATGGGTCAAGTGAAAATTAAATATGAGTCAAATATAGGTCAAATATGAGTTGAGTAAGTTATTAGATAAACCCATCATCTCTCTCCTTCCATCTCCCTCCTCTATGCATTCTCGACCTTCGTTGCCAATCTCGCCATCACGCCACCATCACCATCGCCGATCCTAAGCTTGCCGTCGTCGACTGGAGCTCAGCTTGGATTTGGGCAGGCAAGCCACAACAGAGCTTGGGCTAGCAAGCCCTAAGCTTGCTGGTCGAAGCTCGGCCTAAATTTGGACAGGCGAGCCGTGAGGTCGCCGGCCTTGGCCGAGCTATAGCTCACCCGGATCTGGGTAGGCGAGCCCCGAACTTGCTGGCCACAACAAAGCTCACAGCTCGCTAGATCCAGGTGAGCCTGAGCTTGACCACTACCAGCAACCTCGGTGGAGCTTAGATCGGTCGAGCCTCGAGTTCGTCGGCCTTGGTCGAGTTCGGGCTCACTGGCCTGTGTCTTGGCTAGTCACTGTCGGGCAGCACTAGCAGAGGAAAAGGGGCAAGAAGAAGGAAGAAGAAAGAAAAGAGAAAAGAAAGGGAAAATAAAAAGAAAGAAAGAAAAAATAAAATAATAAATAAGAAAATTTCAATTTTTTAAAATAATTAAAAAATCTATTTTAAAAAAAATTCCAAAAACTATTTCAATTTAGAGGTATCCACTTTTTTTTTATTTACTAATTTTTTATTATTTAATTTACTTTATAAATTTGATGTGAAATTTTTATTCAAATAATTTATATGTGAAAAGTTTAAAGTGAACTAAATAAGTGGGATTAGATTTTCTTAAATTAAGTTAAATATTAACATGTGTTGGTAATATGGGTCAGGTATGGGTCATCAAATTTACATTGCATGAAAATGGGTCAAAACGGGCTAAATGGGTCGATGTGAGTTGGACCATTTTCGACCCGACCCAAACTCAATCCGACTCACCCATTTGACACTCCTACTTGCAACAAACCACATTATACCTTGTATGGATCGGAGATTGCACGATCACCTCTCGAGTCCTACATTTTTTATTCATTCACTTGTTTGCCAAAGCACCAAGTTGGCCCAGTCACGACTCGTGACATGGAGTTGAGCATTTGATGTCGTGTTCCATTATTATAGCAAAAGTCAAATCTGAAAATTTCATTAGTTTATCTCTTGCAACTTTTTTGTTTTTTTCTTCTTCTTCTTTTTTGGCAAGGTCGGAACTCTTCAACTCTCAATTGTTTATTATAGGGCATAAGTACCACGGAAGTGTAAAAACTTGGCACAAAAAGACACTTAAGTGCCAAAACTTACAAACGGTACACTTAAGTGCCACTTTTCAAAATAAATTGATCACTTCAGTGCCAAGTCGTCGGAACCCTACCAGAAATCCTAAGTGGCAATTTTTTATTGATTTTCTTGCTTACGTGACTCGCCGGAAACACTAAGTCGGTGAAAATCAGTCAAAACGACGTCGTTTTGCGCTGACATGGATTTTAAAAATTATTAATTATTTAATAAAATCGATTTTAATGTTTTTAAAATCTGATGTGGATAATTTTTTTATTATTAAAATTGCCATGTGAATTTTTTATTTTGGAAAAAATGCTCCGTCAGCAAATGAAATCACCAAAAAATGGACACGTGGCAGTTTGGCCGGAATTTTTCGCCGGGCACTTAACCAATCCCTTTTGCTCTAATTTTGGCATTTAAGTGTACCGTTTGTAAGTTTTGACACTTAAATGTCCCTCCGTGCCAAGTTTTGGCACTCCTAGGATCCGTACGTCTTTATTACAGAATACATTCATTAAAGTAAATGCAGGAAAACCAAAGGTCTTATTTTATTCTTTATTCTTTTTTTGCTTTTTCCCAGAGTAAAGAACTAAGAACATGATATCTTTAATACGTCGGGTTGAGTTTGGAAAATTCCAAAAATTTTGACTGGAAAAAAACACAAAATATCATTTAAATTCCTCTTTATAAACTTGAGAGCCACATCTACAACAATGAAAAGGAATGTTAACAGAAGAGCAATTGGAAGAAAGAGAGAAAATAGTTTTTCTTGTATATATGTTTACAAGTACATCAATGAATTTATAATGTAAGAGTGAAAAAATAAAAAAGGAAAATAAAATATATGTATCGCTATTTTCCTATTTACTGTACTAATTAGTAATTGACTAAATCAATTACAATCGGAATCAGTCTTGAGATCTTTGACCATATTTCCAACACTCCCCCTCAAGTTGGTGGCCTATATATGTCGAGGACACCTAGCTTGCTTAGTAGATACTTGTGCTGTCTCTGGCATAATGGCTTAGTAAAAATGTCCGCAGGTTGTTCCACTGTTCTAATTCCCTTTGTCACCAATACTCCTTTGATTTTGTCCCAAGTGAAATGATAGTCAACTTCTATGTGTTTTGTTCTCTCATGAAAAAGTGGGTTTGCTACCAACTTTAGTGCAGCATCATTATCACAGAACAATTCACTTGGTCCATTGACTTGTATTCTAAGGTCTGAGAGTAATCCTCGTATCCAGACAATTTCGCAAGTAGTTTTCGCCATGGCTCGATATTTTGATTCAACTGATGACAATGATACTATGGACTGCTTCTTTGTCTTCCAAGAAATCAATGATTTTCCCAATTTTATACAAAACCCAGTAATGGATCTTCTAGTCATTGGGCAAGTAGCATAATCTATATCACAAAATGATGTCATCTTCATATTACAGTCACGAGATAGAAATATACCGAGTCCTGGACATCCCTTCAAATATTTCACAACCTTCAAGGCTGCATCCATATGTGACTGTTTTGATATGTGCATGAACTGGCTAAGTATTTGCACTCATAACTTATGTCAAGCCTTGTCATGGTAAGATATATCAACTTTCCAATGAGTCGCTGATATCCTGACGAATCTCTGAGCAATGCATCCTTGCTAGGTGAAGAGGAATTTACATCATACTCATATGTCGTTAATTTAACGTTCTATTCAATTGGGATTACTGACGGTTTGCAGCCTGATAAACCTACTTCTGAAATGATTTCCAAGATAAATTTCCTCTGGCTAAGAGAGATTCCTTTATCAAATCGAGCAATTTCAATGCTAAGGAAATATTTGGGAGGTCCCAAATCCTTGATGTGAAAATTGAAATGCAGATACTCTTTGAATCTTGCAACGTTAGAATCGCTGTTTCCCATAACCAGTATATCATCAACATATATCAACAAATAAATTGGCGAATTCCCTGTGGTTCGTGTGAACAAGGCATAACCATGCTTTGAATGTTGAAAACTCGCATTGGTTAATGCAGTGATGAATTTAGCATACCATTGTCTTGATGCCTACTTTAATCCATAGAAGGACTTATGAAGACGACATACCCGATACTCCCCCTGTTTGCAAAGTCCTTGAGGTAGGTCCATGTAAATTTCTTCATCCAAATCACCATGGAGAAAAGCATTGTTCACATATATTTGATGCAAATAGCAATTTTGTATAGCAACGACAGATAAGAAAGAACGTACAGTGACTTCCTTCGCTATTAGAGAAAATGTCTCATGATAATCAAAGCTTTCTTTTTGGGTAAACCCTTTAGCCACTAGTCGAGCCTTATATCGCTCAATGGAACCATCTGCCTTAAACTTGATCTTGTATACCCATTTGCATCCGATCAGTTTTTGATATAGGGGTAGTGGGACAATATCTCAAATATGATTCTCTGTGAGTGCAATAAGTTCTGTCTCCATTGCATGTCTCCACCTAGGATCTTTTACTGCCTCAACGAACGAAGATGGTTCATGTTCTTCTGATATGCGACTAATACAGCACATATGTTGTGGCGACAATTTGTTAAAAGAAACATATGAAGAAACAGGATATAGAGTACCTGAGGAACTTGCAGCAGAACATATATAATCCTTTGTCCACGTAGATGGACGAGTCTATCGTCCAGAACGTCAAGGTTGATCATTTATATCAGGAACTATTGATGGTTCAGAATCAATTCCCGACATTCATTGAAGAAGAAGATGAAATATCTTCAGATAAAGTAGGCGATTCTACCTCGGATATGAGGATTCCATTGGTGCTGATTTTAAAGTCCCTGATGTCAAAGGTGATCCTAATGTTAAAAGAAATCCTGGTGCCGCAAATAGATATTCATCATATAGAAAAGTCTTATTGTTTTCTAGTGAAGCCTCTTGTGATGAAGACAGCATCTCTTCGAAGGGAAATACATCTTCATGGAATATGACATCCCTGCTTGTAAAAAAATTCCCTGTGGAAATTTTCATAACTCGATATCCCTTCTGAAGAGGAGGATATCCCATGAAAACACATTTGGTTGCACAGGGACTCATTTTATCCCAAGGACCCATATTTGTTGCATAACACAAACAACCAAACACTCTAAGATGATTATTATCTGGATGTTTATTGTAGAGCATTTCAAATGGGGATTTGCCATTAAGAATTCGAGTTGGCATGCGATTAATCAAATAAGTTGTTGTGACCATACAATCTCCCCAAAATTTTTCAAGAACAGAAGCTTGGTATTTTAGTGCCCAAGCTACCTCTAAGAGATGTCTACGCTTGCACTCAACAATTCCATTTTGTTGTGGAGTATAAGTGCAAGAACTTTCATGGAGTATTCCGAGAGTGGATAACAATTTTGTGCACTTAGAGGTGAAGAATTCACGACCATTATCTGTACAAATTCGTTGTACAGATTTTCAAAATTGATTCCTAATTAAGGAAAGAAAATTTGATATATGGGTGAATGTTTGACTCTTTGACTACATAAGATATACCCAAGTAGCACGAGTATAGTCATCAACGATTGTAAGGAAAAAACGAGATCCATCCTAATGTGTGGTATCGTAGGGACCCCAGATGTCCATGTGAAGTAAGGAGAAAGGATTTTTTGCTTGGGATGTGCTAATTGGAAATGATGCGCGAGACTGTTTAGCTAAAAGATAGACTGAACATTTTGAATAAGGAAACCGTGCACTGTGGCCCAGTTGTAACATCCCAAATTTTCGGTAAGCCCGAAAATTGCTCAAGTTGGATTAATGGGTCGAGATTAGGACCGGATTTTTGGGAACCGCGCTTCAGGGGTAAAAAGACCGGATTGCCCCTCCCTTCTAGAAGCTTGTTTGCTTTTTTTTTAATTTTAGGGTTTCTCTCTCTCTCTCGCGCGTCCTGTCTCTCTCTTCCGCACGTTCTCTCTCTCTCCCCCCCTTTTCTCTTTTTTTTTCCCACGTTTTCCTCCCCCTTGTCGATAGCCCTCCCCACTTGCCCCATCTTATCTTATCTTTTCTCCCCTTAGACCGGTCTTCTCTCTCTCTCTCTCTCTCTCTCTCTCTCTCTCTCTCTCTCTCTCTCTCTTCGGGCAGCTTCCTCAGCACGTCGCCCCCCCCTTCAACTGCTTCTTCTTCTTCTTCTTCTCTTCCAGCCGAAGTTGGTTTGCTGCTGCTGCTGTATTTTCTTGTTGCTGCCACCAGAATTGACCACCACTGCAGCTCCTCCACCGCCCCCGTTCTCCGTCCGGTCGCCGGCGAGTTGCCACCCGTCGACCTCCAGCTGAACCGGCCCTGCCCAGCCTCTGTCTTCATCTCCTTCTCCTCTGTCCGCCGCTGTCGGAGCTGGGCCACCTCTGTCCTAGCCTCCGTCCGCTGCTTGCCGACCCGTCGATGGAACCAGACGAGTCTTGCGCCGGTCAGCCGCGCTGCCCGACGGTTCTGCCCGAGCCTAGCCGCTCCCCTTCAGACTTGACCTAGCCGAACCAGATCCGGCCAACTACCGTTCTCGGCCCGACCTCCGCCACCTTGCCGTCGTCCCTCCGCCTTGGAGCCACCCCAGCAGCTGCCGTCGTCGCCATGCCCTCCCTCTTCCTCTCGGCCCCTTTTGGCCGTGACCTGGAGAAGTGGCCAGCGGCCTTGCCGCTGCACGCCGCCGCCGATCACTGCCACAAGCCCGCCGGAGGACCACTCCCGAGCCTCCTCCGCCGCACCGGAGCCATCCTAGCCTGCTGTTCCCCCTTGAAACCAGCTGCATCGCTCCCTTTTTCCCTCTCTCGGTTCTGTCCAGCTTCGCCGGAGCCACTGCCTGCCTTGCCGGAGCTGCTGGCCGCCGTCCGGAGTCGCCATGCCACCCACCAGCCAGCCCCATGCCGCCGGTTCCTCCGTTTCGCAGCCCCTTGCCGCGTGGACAGCCGCCCTCGGCCGCCGAGACCCGGTCCCGGGCCGCCTCGTCCCGACGCGCCGGAAGTTCCCGAGCGTTCCCGTCGCCGCCGTCGTCACACTCGTGTCGTCAGAATTGCTAAACCGTGAGTCGATTTCCTAATCCCTTAGTTAGGGGTTAATCTTGCTTAGGAGTAGTTTAATTAGTTTAATTATGGATTAATGCTTTGAATGATGATTATTAGTGTTTTGATATGATTGATGAAGCTTGCTTAGTGTTAATATTAATAAATATTATTATTATTATTTTTGGAGTAAATAATAATTATTTATTATTTTCGGAATTAATTATTTATTTATTAAATTAATTTATAATTTCGAATTATTAATAGTAATATTGTTATTACTATTCATTGCTGAAAATTAATTATTTTTGGAGAAAATAATTAATCGTGATTATTTATTGGAAATGGTTTTAATTGGTGATTATTCATTGGAAATGGTTTTAATTGGTGATTATTTATTGTTAATGGTTTTTAATTGAGTAATTTTGGGGGAAAATTACTATGGTCTATTTTTCCAAAGTCAATAATATTTATATACTACATTATTAAATGACATTGGTTTATTAAACAAGGATTTTACTAAATGGAATTATTTGGGTTGGATAATTAATTATGGGATTGAAAAATAATTATAAGTATTTTGTGGAACTTGAATTATTTTATCGGAAAAATCGACTATAGTATTATATGTTTCTTAAATGAGTATCTTTGAATGTAATTATATTTTATACTTATTTTTGGATAATTGAGTATTGTTGGAAATAGTTGATTGGCGTCGTTTTGAGGACACGTATTTATTTATTATTAAATATACGTGATTATTTGGAAAAGTGTGCAAGTATCGTGATGTTGATCAGTCGGAATTGATCGACAGACTGTGACTTGAATTGTTGGTTGTTCCCAAGAGTTAGGGAATGGGCGTGATTGAATGCTGATTGAAAATCGAATTTTGGAAATTGTCGAGCGAGATCGCATGACATATTGCGTGGGTTATCTAAAATGGCATGTCGCATGAGCATGAGTGATATTTCATTCACAACAAAGCAAAGATATAAATGGATTGCTTGATAATGTGTTGCATGATCAAATTAAATGAGGGAACCCGGCATTGCCGGAAGACCGCCATCCCTATGGGGTTGTGCCGTGGCTAGTGGGTCGCCTGACTTTGGTCGGATGCCTGACAGGGAGGGGTTCTATGTGGGATCGCGGTATAGAGGCGGGTCCCGGGCCTCTGTCAGTTGCGGGACTGCGGTAGTGGGCGAGTCTTGTGCTCCTTCGGGAATGCCGTCTTGGGAGTGAGCCCTTGACGTTGCCGTGCCTCGAGGTAAAGAGGACGAAGCTGGTTTAGCCAGAACCGCCAACCATAAGGTTGTGCTGTGGCCCAGGAGGAGGGGTCGTAATAATCGGAGCATGTGTGGGTATGAGACATGAGAAAGTTGTGTGAGATGCTTTGATTATTCGCATGCTCTTAATGTCGTGATGATTGAATTGACAGTTTCTGTAAGTTGCGTGTGCCAAGGCCAGGTAGGGTCGCTTGTGTTTGCAACTGCTTATTGAACTGTCGTCTGATAATGTTGCTTGAGGTGTGGTATGTGTTGTTTGCCGGAACTAGGTTGCATGGTTAGATTGCTCCCAAGGCGAGTGAAGTTCCTAACCGAGGCTTAGGACTTTGACTTGCTGAGTTTATCTCAACCCGTCGTGGTTAACATTTTTCAGGTCCATAGGATGGAGGATCGACGCGTGTTATGGCTCGTGGCCGTTTTTGAAGGGAGTAGATTAACCCTGACTCGCTAGTTTCACTGGCTCGATAGGAAGATGCCGTGGTAAGGGCTTGTACGTGTAAACTTCCTAGAGTTAATCAGTTAGTTAATAAAGCGATACTTTTGATGTGTTCTTGTTGGGTTTTCTTGCTATCCCTATTTTTGTATTTGACCGGGATTTGTGTTTCGCTTCCGCATGCGTTTAATTAAAAGATAAAAATAACGGTCAGTGACGGATCCTAGAGAGTCGCAAATCAAATGACCGCAAGTGAACAGGGGTTGCCGCGTGCTCGAGGGTCGGGGCGTGACACCAGTCGTTGATGAAGCAGGAGATTTTTATTTGTACTAATTGCATTACATGAAATGCTTTTATTCAATAACTCTAATCTCCCAAGGTATTGGTCTAGAAATAAAGTCCCTATGCCACATTACCTAAGCCCATCACTTCCCATTCAAATAGTCCTGAAAGACACAACTTTCGGAATTGAATATGGCATGACAGGAATTGTCCATACATACTCTTGAGACAAAAAGGAGATTAAACTTAAACTCTGGAATATACAAGACATTTTTTAGGATAAAGTTCTGATCATGATGTACGGTACTAGATTCAAGTTTGAGTTGCAAACTTGTGACAAATATGCTATTCCACACACGGCCCTCCTGGCCTCAATAGGGACTGCCTATCAGTCATCAAGTTCCTTCTCAAACTATGAACTTAGACCGTAGTAATCTCTAGGATATCGGAAATTCTAATGCACAGGATCCCATGAGGGCAAGTACAGAGCATACTCTAGGATTTTTCTCAATCATAGTGTTTGCTCAGAACCATTGTTTTGGACTAGAAGAGAATGGGAGTATTTAGAAGATCATGTTGGAAGTAGAGTACACAACACACTTCTTATTTCACTCTGGTTTTTACAATGGAGACTCATTGCTCTTTTATAGGCAGAGGAGGATACAAATGACAAAAGCGGGCAGACTGGCCATGCTCGGACACAATTATGGGAACATACTAGCCACTTATGGGCTACAAACATAGGGAGTCCTAAAGAAATCCCGTGACAAGTTACAAATAGTGATTTTTTGCCTGGTGCTATAGTAAAAGTAGACTGGATGAACAGTGTATAGTAACCGTTGCTACAGTGATTTCGTAGCTGCTATTTTGGCCACACCCCATCTCTAGCATTATAGTCATAGTCTGAGTCATCAGAGCTATGATGAGCTAACTGTGCTTTGAGTGGAGCGTCTTCATCTACATCTGATGGACTAGAGTTTCCGTCTTTTTCTCTTTTGAAGGCATGGATGAGATTCTCAATTTCTTCTGCCGACAGGTTGAGTGGATGGGAGGAGTTAGCACCGAAAGGATCGGAGAAAGAGCTAGAAAAAGGAGCGTAATTTTGGCTGTCTCCCCAAGGGTCTTGTGAAAGTGGCACCCCCAAAGGTCATAGGAGGTGGAAGAGTCTGGATTGTTTTGTCTGAAAACATGGAGAGCTTCTTGAATATGAGCTCTCGTGAGATCCCAAACTTCAAGGTGGTTCCAAGAGACAGGGACCTGGGCGGATGGCCATGCTTCTGATGGGATGGTGCGATTTTCTTGACATAGAATCCTCTGGAGTTCTCGGGATGCAGGTTTGCTGGTGGTAATGGAGTAAGAAAGTGTTTGGTGAATTCATGCAAATTCTTGGAATACTTGGGGTTTGTAACTTGAAGTTCCTACAATAGAAGGTTTGTTAGAAATTCATCCAGTGGGATGGCAATATGTCCATGGTCGGTGGAACAGGACAATAGTATGTCACTCTAGTTCAGGCCTTCCTTGACGATTCTGGATTTTGAAAAGTTCCTTCCAGTATTTGAGTGGTTTAAACCATGCAAAAATGTCCAAGAGGTATTTCTGGTTATGATCATGACCACCTGCGTCTTTGATAAAAACCTGCAAGATTTTGTTAGTGGGAAATTCAATAGCTTTGGTGTACAGGTTGAACATGTACCAAAATAACCATTTCAGATCTTCTGGGAATTCATCATTGGGAGACCATTGAAGAGGATGAATAAATGGGTATTATGGATGGAGTCCATCTGGTCTGAGCATTAATCCGCCGTGCTCACGAAAAATTCGAAGCTGATATTCCCACATTAATCCTGGAAGCCTTTCTTTCACAACATTGTATTGGATTGCCAATGGGACATCGGGGGGATACTTGAAACTTGGCCAACCACCTTGAAAGTCGGTGGTGCAGTATGTCTCTGAGAAAGGTTCTTTCTTGACATACATGTTAATTGCCTCGAGGGGTTTTTTGGGTCTGGACAAGAAGTCAGCAGGACGTTCTTAGTTCCTGGAATATGTTTAACATCAAAGGAGTATTTCGAAAACCATTCAGCCCATCGAAGCAACTATGGGTGAGGAACTTGCTTCTGTTTGAATTTTATCATCTGGGGGAAGGAGGACATATCCATTCCAACAAGAAAATGGTGTCCAATGAGATGAAATTCAAAATTTTTGATGCCATATTTGACTGCAAGTATTTCCTTGAAAGTGGAATGGTAGTGGATTTCTACTTGAGAAAAGCGACCACTTTTGTAGGCACAAATATGCCTGGTTCCATCAATTTCTTCGAAAAGAATGGCTGCCCAATATTTGTCACTGACATCAGTCTGGAGAATCCGTTTTCCAGTGGAGGGGATTTTCAAGGGAGGGAGGTGTTGCAGGATCTGTTTAAGCTTGGAGACAGCTTGAGTTTGCTTTGATCCCCATGGGGGAGGATTTTTCTTGAGCATCTTTTGAAGAGGTCTGAGGGTTTAGGAAATTTGAGGAACAAAGTCTCGGAGGTAATTGACAATGCCAAGAAATTGCTGAACTTGTAAAGTGGTGAAGTCTCTTTCAGGAAATTTCTAAAGCTCATCAGCAATATGAGATTCAGGGCAATAGGTTCCATCTTTCATGCGCATGCCAAGGAATTCAATTTCCTTCTAGGCAATAATCATCTTTTTTCTGGGAAAGCATGATCCTATATTTTTTGACAATATCAACAAATTGCGTTAAGAGTTGGCAATGAGATTCTTCATCAAGACTAAAGAGAAGGATATCATCAATGTAAATTTGTGATTTGGACAAATGGGTTCGAAGATTTTGCACATAGCCTTTTGAAAAAGGGAAAGTGCAGTTTTGAGACCAAAGGGAACCACTGTACATTGGAAATGTTGGTTTGGGTTACAAAACCCAGTTTTGGGCTTGTCTGATGGGTCAATACCCAATTGCCAAAATCTTGCCTTAAGATCAAACTTGGAATAGATCTTTGCTTGGACAAGACTAAGAAAGAGAGAATTACAGTGAGGTAATGGGAATTTGTCATCTTGGAAGAATTGATTTAGAGGTTGGTAATTAATGACTAACCTCATTTTTTCACGATTCTGTTCAGCTCGCTTGTTGACATAGAATGCTTCACATGCCCATTGGGAGTCAGAGGGTTCAATGAGACCTTGTGCCAGTATTTCTGCACATTCTTGTTAAGCAAGGGCAAGGTGTTCTGGGCTCATCCTAGAATGGCTGGCTTTTGTAGGATTTATGTCTTCATTTCTTTTGAATGGAAGCTTGACATAAAAAAGAGAGTTTTTCCATAAAGGCTGGGTACAGATTTGGGAAAACTAGGAATGGGTCTCGGCACAGGAATAGAGTAAACTTTGGATGATTGGATCTAACATGGCTGGTTGAAGTGCATAGAATCTCTTAATATCCACAAATTTTCGGAATTGATCCTTGAAACGGAGTCCGTTTGAAAGGATTCTAAGCTTTGGAAGTTGAGTCAAAATATCCCAGCCAATGATGATATCTTTATCAGGAGATCTGGAACTAAGGATTTTGGTGGTAATTAAACACTGGGGAAAGAATTGAATGGTGATGGGTTTGCTGCGATACTTGGTAGCAAAAGTATCACCAAAAGCGGAATTGAAATACCTGGTATATGGTTTCCAAAATTCTTCTGGGAGAATCTTTGTATCCAGGATGGAAGAACTGGCTCCAGTGTCTATGAATGCCACAAGGGGAATTGGTTTGTGGTATTTAGACAAGAGGAAGTAAATGGGGATATATGGATGATGGACTGGTTCTGTGATCTGGACTTCATCAGGGGAGTCGGGGAAGAAAGTGAACATGTCGTTTTCAGAATCTGAGGCTAAGTCTGAACTGTATGTCTGAATTGCACATAGAGTGTTCTCTGAAGGTTGATCGTCTAAAGAGAAGACAGACTCAATATCAGAGTCATCAAGCTGAACTCCGGTGCTTTTGGCAATTTTATCAATCAAGTGGCTTCCTCCTTTTTTCGCCTTTGGACAATTTTTAGCAAAATATCCTTTTTTGTTGCAGACATAACATCCGTCTTTGCTCTTTTTCTTGGAGGAGCGATCATGGCACTTGCGCAAGAATTTCCACTTTCCTTTACCTTTCCCTTTACACTTCTTATTAAAAGAGAAACGTTTAAAATGTCTCTTCTTTTTGTAACCTGTGCAGAAAGGATCAGAACAATCCTTAGGGCATTTGATCTTCAATTCTGGTTTCAAGCATGCTTTATCAAGATGCCTATTTTCCTTGAGATAGCTGTGGAAGGCTTCTCGGCAAAGGCAAAGTTCTTTGATGGCAATGTGGATAGCCTGCTAGATTTCACCAAGAGTGGCTTTTGTGATGCTTTTCTGCCGTTGTTGAAGAGTTTTTTCTGCAGCTTGGTTGACCTATTTTGGGATGGATGCCAAAAAGATTCATTTGAGATTCCAATCTGCTCCAAGCAAATAGAATAGCTTAATCATAGCTTAGAAGTGTCAATCAAGATCTCTGCATTGTAAAGAACAACATTTACGTTCGAAGAATTCTTTTCGCTTGAGTTCTTTCAAATCTTCTAGCCTACCGACAAAGTACATATAGATAATCTGGATGGCATTATCCAGAGGCTGTGTCAAAAGATACAGCTGGTCTTGTTCCGAGGCAGTGTGTCACCAGTCTTTAAAGGCTCCAGTAAACCGGTTGGTGAATTCTAACAGAATATCATAAGTGCTAGGCTCCAAAATATGCCTAGTAGTGAGCTAGGAATGAAACTCTTGGAGCCTTTCAAGCCACTTATAATATGGAACATCATCCAGGGTGAAGTAGACTTTGGATGATGACGCAAAAAAAGTTTGAGTTGCGTCAAGCTGGTCCTGGTGGTGTACTTCTAGTTCAGAAACCATGTCTTCTTCTTTGACATCGTCTGCCATGAACAAGGTTTCTCCCAAAGAGGATAATCCGATCAATATATCAGAGTTAGAGTCGGAAGAAATTTCCACATGCCTCGTTTTGGATGGTTTGATTGCAGCAATTGAGGGGATCTAATGGCGGAGAAAGTTTTCAAGAGGGTTTGAAATGGCCAAAGCGCCAATTGGTCAGTTATAAGGAGGATGTTCTGGTGTACCAGGGGGTGACACCGAAGACTCCGTGGGAGTCGGGAACGTCTTTTGCTTTTGCTTAAGCTTACGAAGTTTCTCCCGAAGAATCAAGAAATTATTCTGTGGAGGAGGGGCAGCTGAGCTTAAGACAGCAGCAAATGAAGAGGATGCTCCGAGAGGGGAAGATTTGGGTTTCATTGATAAGGAAGGAGAGGGGAAAAATGATGGATCAATAGGAGTGAATGGCTGTTGGTTCTTGAGAATCTAGATCTGTCGTTTGAGCTTTTCAATTTATGGTCTCTAATCTTCCAAATATTGGCTAGGAGGTGTCTGCTTGGTCTTTAGCAGATGGAGCCATTTTTGGAAGTCCTTCAACATTTTACAAGAAAGTGCAGTATTCTGGTCTACACATTCAACACATGTTGCAACAGTACCAAGGAGCTCATTTTGGGCCAAGGCATTCTCAGTTTGCCAATTTAAGACAGTTTTAGCAGCAGACGGTTGCTTGCGTTGTCCTTAGGCATCAAGGCCAGTGGGATTGGGTATCTTGGGAAAGTGCTGGAACCGCTGGTGCGGATCAGAGAATTTTTCCAATGAAGGGAATTTCCTTGTACTACTGGATTAAGGTTCTTTAGCTTCAAGTGGAGGAAAGTCTTCTGGCAAGAACATGCATATACTGGGTAAAACAGGAAGTGGTTTGGGATTAGGTACACAAGTACCTAGCCTGGGTAGGTTTATGTGACAAGATGGGTTCTTTTTTACCCATTTCTAGATTGGCTTATGAAAAGGTGAGGTGATCATAGGTTTGGCTGATGGGGGTTCAAGAGAAGGAGCGGGCTTACAAGGGGATGGAGATGGGGTTACCTTAGGAGACTTGAGTGGTCCATAAGAGACAATAAATTGATATTTACCAAGACGTACCGTAACAAGGGATTGTATGTTTTTATGAATATGAGAGAATAAATAATCATCACATATTATGTGGTCACTAGCACTTGTATCAATAATCCATGCATCAACTGAAGGGGAATTCTTTTCATATAAAATGGTACCTAAGAATCCTGCTGCACCTTCATCACTACTCTTGATCTAGCTCAATACTTGAACAATATTTTCATATTGTTCTTTGGTGATCATCTGATTGGGTGTTCCACCCATTTTCTATGCAGAAACTTGATAAACTATGGATTCTTTGCCTTTTTTATCATTTGGTCTTCCATGCAATTTCTAACATGTATCAACTGTATGGTGTGGATGTTTGCAATATTTGCAATATTTATTTATTTTTTTTGAAATTTTGTCCACTAACCTTCCCTGCTGATGTGGCATTTCGTGGGCCATATGATGCCCTATAAATTGGTGCTGACGTGACATGATGATGGTCGTCCGATTCGGCTAAGAAGGTGGGCGTCCGTGGACTGTCGGATTTGGAGTGTAGATCCCAGCCATCCATTTCTACGATCTGACCTGGACCGTCCAATCCAGCGCCATTTCCTCGACCGTTGGATCCAGAATTTTTGTTCCAGCCGTCCGTTCTTGAAGACCTAGGGTTGTCTTCATTTCTTCTTCTCGCCGTAGCCACAATCTTCTTCCCTCCCACGGCTCCAGCAGCTCCGACACCTCCACCAGCTCCGCCCACCGTGTCTGTTGAGCCGAAAACAGAGGGAAACGTCGTGAGGCTCATCCCTTCACTGATTCGAGCTTGTTCCGCCATGGCTACTCGATGATTTTCTTCCTGTACAGCAAGTTGAAAGATTCGCCTAAGTAGCGGTTGGGGGTCCATTGCCAAAATCTGAGACTGCAACGCCGAGTAGGTCTCATTGAGGGTAAGCAAGAATCTTGAAGCCTTCTCTCTCTCCTTTATAGCACGGTATTGTCGAAGGGTTGCTTCCGATCCTTCCAATTTCTCTTCAGCTGCTTCAATTTCATTCCACAAGGCCGAGCCGATTGTAGCATGTGGTGACCAAGAGATTGCCCTGTTTTAGATCTGATAAAGCTTGTGTTAGTGTAAATAAACGAGCTCGATCTAACTTCTCATACATTTCCCGTATATTATCCCAGAATATCTTTGAATCCTTCGTCGGAGGAAGGCTAGCTGCGACTTCCGGTGATAGGCAGTTCTCGATCCAGGTGTGAACCAGTTGGTTGCACCGTCGCCAATGTCTCTACAATCGCTTATCCATCGGAATCGGCACTATACCATCAATGAAGCCCTCTTTGTCCTTCATGACAAGAGCTCGCCGGAGATCTCATGCCCAAGAAGCGTAGTTCTCAGATCTGGTAAGTTGTTGGCTGATTAGGCGAATTTTCGGCCCGTCCGCCAGCGAGGTGTAGAGCGGATCTCCAAGTTCAAGGCGGCCACCGCCGATGACCAGAAAAAATTGTGGCGTGTGTCTGGGTTGGAGGACCGAGTAGGGATCCGTTCCCTGACCCTGTGTGGATCCGAGTCTATAACCCAAATTCATCTAGGTCGGATCATCATTCGGGTCAGCCCCTCTATAATTGGGCTAATCTGAAGATGCATACGGAGCCCACGGTTGTCCCGGCCCAATCATCCACTTGCCTTGCATTGGATACCACTGGATTGGTGGGACTGTTGAGGCCACTGAATAGTTGGGCCTGGGATCTGGCCCGAAGCAGAAGGCTGTTCCTCTTCGGGTGAAACGCCTGCTGGTTGGTTATTCCCACTTTCTTCCATGATAAAATCTCAAAATTCCTAAATGATTTGCTGACTTGTTTTGCAGGATGAAGACTTGCAAAAGAAAAGGTTAGAAAAAAAAAAAAACAAACAAAGGCAATTCTGAGGGTTTGCGAAAGCTATTTCAAGAACGCTGCTCTGATACCATGACAGAAGAGCAATTGGAAGAAAGAGAGAAAATAGTTTTTCTTGTATATATGTTTACATGTACATCAATGAATTTATAATGTAAGAGTGAAAATAAAAAAAGGAAAATAAAATATATGTATCGCTATTTTCTTATTTATTGTACTAATTAGCGATTGACTAAATCAATTACAATCGGAATCAGTCTCAAGATCTTCGACCATATTTCCAACAAATGTAAATAAAGAAGAAGAAGAAGAAAGCAAGGTTACGTGTAGGGGTCGTTAAAATGTATTACATAAAATCTGCCAAAAGCTGACGGCATGGATGTATCAATACGGGATAATTCATGGGCTTGTAATCAGTTGAGGTACGAGGCCTCCCAAAACTGAATGACTTTTCCGATTCGCCCAATGGCAAAAGCACGGCAAAGTGCCGCAGGTAAAATCTTTTCGAGAGCAGATGGGTTTCTTCATGACAATCAAAATGAGATCACATTAATCTGTCAATATAGACCTTTGTGCAATTTCTAGGGCAGATTGAATCCATCGCAATCTGGGGTCTACTAGGAAAAAAAAAATCATTTTCACGTCGTTTTTTGGCTTTGCTTTTCTTTTTGACGGGTCTCGAGTCCTGTGTAATGGGAAAAAAGAACACTTGCTTAATTCATTCTTGTCATTAGGCACCAAATCACCGCGACACAAAGGAGAATGTCTATAGAATTATGCCCAGATGTACTCTTTCACTCTTTCTAGTTTCACGGGCTTGTAATCTTTTTCTTTCACTTGTCAGATTGTCGAGGAAGTTGTGGTTGCCATGAAGAAGAAGATGGACAGCTTTGCCTCCTATGTCCACCGAGTGTTGCATCTATCGAGTGCCTGAGAAGTTGCTTAGAGGAAACGCAGAGGCCTACACACCTCAAGTCATCTCCATCGGGCCGTTCCACCGAGGCAAGAAAGAGCTTCAGTTCACAGAGGAGATCAAACTGAGGTACTTGACCGGCTTCCTCCGCCGTGTCAGTGGCAAGGCTGACCTCCCAGCTTGTACCAGAATGATCAGCGAATTGGAAGACCACATTCAGCAATGCTACCAAGAAAAGCTCACCCAAACCAGCAGCGAGCTAGTTGAAATCATCGTATTGGACGCGGTTTTTGTAGTTGAGCTTTTCATAAGGGACCATAACTGGGATCATGAATTATGTCAATTCAATGCTAAACCTTTTTTTTCTCCAATTTAGTCCTAAACCTTTTACATTTGTAACAATTTAGTCCATCTGGCTAAAATTGAAAAATTGACATGTTAGCAACGGCCGCCGGCCAGCCAAAATTGGCGAGATAAATTGAATTAACACAAATGCAAAATGTTTAGAATTAAATTGGTAAAAAAGAAAGTTTACGATTAAGTCGACACAATTACAATAGGTTTATGACTATTTTGGTAATTTTCCCATGCATGTGTATATGTATAACCACAGTATGTTCCCTCAGAGTTGCCTATAAATTTGCAAAGGATTGATCAATTTCCTCATTCTGTCCATGAGTTTTGTTCAGCAACAAATGATAATGAGTGTTAATGAGTTTTAATGTTGCAATTTAACAATTATGAAAAATTATAGCATCTCTTATAACCCATCTTACTAAGTATTTCCTCGAAAACATTTTACTATTTTCTTTTTATAAAATTTCCCTTGCATAATACGTCTCAAATGATCGACAATTTTTTTTTCTTTTCACGGTCGCTAAGTTCTGCGGAAATTCTGGAGAAATGCATATGGGTGATGGAGAGAGCTATATATCAATATGGGCTACTATGACTCTTTAAATTAGGTTAGAATTCATGTACATTAAGGGTTTGACTCCTATATTCTGATTTTAGTAAGTGTTATTTTTTTTAAAAGAATCAAACATGTTAGATGTTTAAATCTCGGTTATATACTTTCTTCTTTTTTAGTTACCTAAGTTATAATGAGTAATTTTTGTTTTGTTTTTTATTCCACTGGTTAGAGCTTTTTATTTTTGTATTTCATGAAGCACTAATATAGTTGTTAACTATGTCTTGAATTTGATTTCGCATAAATGATTCAAATTGAGTTTGATACCCAAATTGAAATTTGTGGCAATCCAACTTGAGAAAAAAAACGGAGGTTTAGGCTCCGTTCGTTTCATGGAAAATAATTTCCAGGAAAATGTTTTCTGGATTTTCCGACGTTCGTTTCATAGAAAATAAATTCATTGGGGAAAATATTTAAAGTCTTCCAAAGTGGGGGAAAATTTTTTCCACTTTTCAAGTTGGGGGAAACATTTTCCACTCTCACTCTCTCCTATCTCACACCCCCTATTAATCCTCACTTTTTTCTTTTATTTTTTTCATAAATTCGATTTTTTCTAATTTTTAATAAAATCAATTTTTTTATTTTTCTGTCTTTCTTTTTGCTATTTTTCTTTTCCGGCTAGTCGCCGACCACAGCAACGGCTGGCGATCGGCGATAGGCGAGCCGAGCTTGTTGATCTAGCCTCACCAAACGGCGGCGAGGATCGGGCCTCGCCAAATCGGCGACGCCCGGGCCTTGCCAGATGGTGGCGAGGCTTAGGCCTTGCAGATTGGCGACACCCGAGCATCGCTAGACTGAGGCAATGCTCGGGCGTCGTCGATCTGCAAGGCTCAAGCCTCGCTGCCGTTGGCAATGCCTGAGCCTTGCCACAGTCTAGCGACGCTCAAGCGTCACCGATCTGCGAGGCCCGAGCCTCGCCGTCTCGAGCTCACCTTGCCGGTGAGCTGATCGGGCAAGCTCGCTAAAGGTAGGCGAGCCTTGAGTCTCACCGGCAAGACGAGCTCGAGGTATGGCCGATTGCCAACAAAGGAAGGAGAGAACACACAAAAAAAAAGAGTAAATTAATAATCAATTTTAAAAATAATAAATAACGATTTTAAAAAATAAAATAATAAAAAAACTATTGAAAAGTGTTTATAAAGTAAAAAATTTTCCAAGCGAACATCGGAAAATAATTACATTTTCTTGGAAAATAGCTTCTTAGAAAATATTTTTCAAAAAAATAACATTTTCCGTGAAACGAACGGAGTCTTAGTGATGGTAGTGGAGGGCTTGGCCATTAAGTTCAAGCACGTAGCCCAACACTAAGCCTAGCACTGGATGTTGGGGCGCAACCTTCATGTTATGGAGCAATAAAGCTATTTTTTCTCAAGTTATTAAGTTTTAAATGGAGACAAAAAGAACTTTAAAGTTTTTTGAACCATCGTTTGTAATCCTTGAAATTCTATAGCGAACTTTCCATAATTTTTCTAGCAAGGACTTTTCCTGTAAATCTGTGTGTTATTGACAAAAGGCTCATGACAACCACACATCAATCTACAATGGACTTTTATAGTTACAGAGTTCCAACTTTTCCTTTTCTTCATTATTCGATTTTGTTTGCTTTTTACGTTGGTTAGCTGAGATTTGAATTTTCGTTACATGGTTAATTACTATTTTATTAACCAAAAAAGGTTGATAAATTAACTTTTAAAGAGAAGAATGCGATGGATAATGGAGCCTAAAGTTGTATTTTCTTTTTTGAAATGAAAAAGTAGTTGAGCGGGCTTTTGTACTTCTTTTAAAATTACCATGAAATATTATTCTCACACAGCCATCTTACGACTATCATTTTGTGTAAATCTTACCATCACGCTGTATATGCAGAAATAATAAGAGTTTTGACGTAAATTCTGATTAATTACTATTGTTAAATTGATTTTACTTTGTGTATAGGTAAATAGCTTAAAATGGTGAAAGATAACAGCCGGCCCCTTGAGTCATCCTCAATGGCCACACCATCTTTTATTTTGCTTTTTCTTTTTGGAATTTTCGAACTCTTTTCATTAGAAATGTTTTCTTATCATGCAAAGAACAATTTACTTTTATGCATATCTTTATATGACTATTTGATTACACACTCAAGACTCTTAACGAAATTATATATATACAAGCATACACATATACATACTATTTTAAATGAGATCCTACTTTCATCAGTTGCTAGAGTCTAGAACGAGTTGGGCTTAGGTCAAAGACAAAGTGTCCATGTACAATGACACAACTTGCAGGAAAATTACTAAAACAGTCATAAATCTATTGCAATTTTTCCAATTTAGTCCTAAACATCATTTTTTTGTCAATTCAGTCTTAAACTTTTTGCAATTATGCCAATTCAGTTCATCCGACCAAATTTGGCCAACTAGTACTAACATGGACGTTGGCCGACCAGTTGACGCTGACATAACAATTTTTTAATAACATTTTATTTTATTCGAATTTTTTGATTAATTTTTTTTCTCTTTTTTTTTTCTTTCTTCTTCTTCTTCTTCTGACCGATCACCGAACTGACTAGAGGGTATGGCTAGTGAGCTCGCCGTCACCGTCACTAGGTGAGGTTGAGCTTGCCTAGCCATGGTGAGGCTCGCCCTCCTCGTCAAGAAGCTGGCAAGGTGTCGCCCTACCCCAGATCTAATGAGGGCGAGCTTGCCCTCACCGTCACAGTGCTAGGTGAGCTCACTCTCACTGTTTGCGCACTGGGCGAGGTGTTGCTCTATCGCGACCTATTTTTTCCGTCCCAAGGGGAAAAAAAATCTAAATAAATAGGTTTAGAGGTATTGTTCAAGAGATAAGTCTGGAGCTCTCATTAGACATGGGCTCTCCTAAGCCCATACCCAGCGTGACATTGGGTGTTCATGAAAATTTTCTAATGAGGAGTCGCCACTAGCCTAGCATGCCTCACTTTCTACGCAACCAGACAATCTAGGTTCGGAGACTTGATTACACTAATTAGCTAATTAGTGTCCTTTCAGTACCTAATCTTGTTCATTTCAAAAAAGAATTTTGTCAGGAAGTTTGGATTGATTTTAGACTTAACCACTAGCATGTGAAGTGATCATGCAGGTGCATAATTATCAAAATAACAATAAGCAATTACAGAAAACATTAAATAAATTGCAGGGGAAAATAAGCACATAGCATTAAGAGATAAATAAATGACAATCCTAATTAAATTAAGGGATAAATGACAATCCTAATTAAATTAAGGGAGAAACCATAATTATTGCATCCTAAGCGTGCATTCAAAGGCAATTGTATCCGAGGATAATTAAAACCCTAAGTTGAACCCGTAAGGGCTTGTTCAATTTTACGCACAATTATAGGCTGATTAGTTTTCGACTTTTTATAAGAGAAAATTAATCCAAGAATTATTTTAGAGCTTTTTAGGAAACTCTAAAACAAACTTGGAATTTTTGAATTTTTTATTGGAATTTCTAATATTTTAATATTTTCAATTTTTTATTAAAAAAGAAATATTTTTTGTTTTTTTTTCGAAAATTTTTTATCAATTTTTAAGATTCTGAATTTCCCATGAATTTTGTGAAATTTCGAAATCTTTTTATGATTTTTTAAAAAAAATTAAATGTTTTTTTAAATTTTCTGAATTTTAAAAAAAAAATTATTTCTTTTCAAAATAATAATAATAATAATTCGGACCGGGTCAAAAGACCCGGCCCTAAATCACTAGAGACTAACAAAAAAAGCCCACGAAATTCTTTTTTTTAGAAAAAGGCCCACAAAAATACGTTTTTTTTACTAAAAAAACGGCCCATTTCTAATTCTATTTTTCTAGCCTAGCTAAAAACCCGGCCCGCGACAAATTCAGCCCAACGTGCACAAGCCCGAGGCGTAGCCCATTTCCTTGTTTTTTCATGTTTTTTAGCCTTTTCTGTTTTTATTGTTTTTTTTATTCCTCTTTTTTTTCCACCTCTTTTGTCTTTTTCTTATTTCATCTTTTATGCCGCAGCTTTCTTCCTCCCTTCCATGCAACCCCATGCACGCCCGACGCTCCCCATCTTCTTTTTTCTGTCTTTTCTCTCTTTTTTCACTTTTTTCTCTCTCCTCCATGCTGGTCTTCTCTTCTTCACGTGCACTTCTTCCTCTTCTAGTCTTCATCTTCCCGCAACAGCAGCACACCCGCCCGAAGACTGCAACTTCTTCTTTCTTTCTTTTTCTTTTTTTATTTTTATTAAACCAGCGACCCCCGACGCAGCCCACACTCCGGCTGACGACCGCCACCCACCGGTCGCCGACTCCAGCCGGCGTTAACCACATCCGACCATGATATCCGACGACCGTTTTCGTCGCGAAAAAAAAAACTTCATCGATTCCAAAACACACGAATATTTAACATAAACCATACATAAACATAGCGTAAACAGCGGAGACTAACATGATTTAACAAGAATAACAGCCGGCACTAGTCGATTTTGAGTTAAAAACAAAAATTTTGTGCCGGCTCTCTTTGGGGCATTTCATCGAACATCTAAAGGGAATTACAGAAAGAGAGCCACGGACTCAAACGAAGCAGGTTAAAACGCACATCAACATCGACAAGGGATCGCCGGGGCCGAAGCTCGCACGAGCTGGTCGGCGGCGAGCTCCGGCCCAGCCTTTTCCAAAAACGGGACGCCGGAAGTTCAAAGAGCCTACCTCATTCGGGAAAAAGCTTCAGCGGGCAATGGCCAGCGGACGGGCCTCTGGCGACGGCTAAACGTTCCCTCGAGCTCGCCTTCTCCTCTGGTTTGCTCTCTCACGTTCGGACTCTCTCAGTCTCTCCCCGGTCCTCTCTCGGATCCTCTCTTTCGGTCCTTCTCTCAGCTTTTTCTGTCCGTCTCCCCCCTCTCGGTCTCTCGGTCCGTGTCCCCCTTTTCTATCCTCGCGTTTCTGTCTTTTTTCCTCTCTGATACAGCTGCACTCGGGACCAAAAACCACTCTCCGCTGCTCCCTCTTTTTCCTGCGCTGCTGCTCCCTCTTTACTTTTTCTTTCTTTTTTCTCTGCTTTCCCTGCTCTGCTCTGCTCTGACTTGCTGCTTCTGCCTCGCTGCCCTCTCTGCTGCAACCTGCTGCTCTGACTTGCTGCCTTCTCTTTCTGCTGCAGGTCCCGCGCGTGGAGAAGAAAGAAGCAAGAAGAAAGCCGAGAGGGCCGGGCCGAGGCAGGGAAAAAAAAGGAAATGGGCCGAGCCCGTGCGAGGAAAGGGAACGGGCCACGTGGGGGAGGCTAGCCGGCCCCAGCCCTGGCCCGTCCTCTTTTTTCGATTTTTTTAATTTTTAATTTTTAAGTTTTTAATTTTTTTGATAAATTTCAAAACTAATGACACAAGTGCTCATAAGGTCTATATGCGATGCAATTTTAATGAAAATTTTTTGTTATGGGTTATAAATTAATCCCTAATTTTCCCATGCAATTAATAAATACTAAAACAAATTGCCAAAATTTATGTGTCAACATGCTCTCGCCCAAATCTGGCAAGGGTGAGCCTTGCCCTTAGGAAGCTACGCGAGGTCTTACCCTTGCCCAAATCTAACGAAGGCGAGCTTGCCTTCACTGTTCACACGCTAGGCGAGGTCTCACCCTTGCTAGATCTGGCAAGGAGGAGCTCACTTGCGACGATGAGGTCTTACCAATGCCGTGACGGTGAGGGCGAGCCTCGCCATGGTTGGGTGAACTTGACCTCACCCAATGACGACGAGGCATTGCTAGTGATTGGCAAGGTGCCTCATTGGCCATACCTTCTCGCCGATCCGATGACCGGCCAGAAGATGAAGAAAAATGAAAAAAAGGAGGAAAAATATAAATATAAATATTCTAAATAAATAAAATATTATTAAAAAATTTATCAAGTGAGCATCTCCTGGCTGGCCGACATCCACGTCAAAGCCAGCTAGCTAATTTTGGTCAAATGGATTGAATTGATATAATTACAAAAAGTTTAGAACTAATTGGCAAAAAAAAAATGTTTATGACTGAATTAGGCAATAGATTTAGGACTATTCTAGTAATTTCCCCACAACTTGCGCATGTGTCTAGATTGCATTGGTTTTGAATAGAATTTATCTACTATGTAGAAGAAACTCTCTTAATTTTGTTTGTTTCCACACTGAAGGGGCATTTTCGTTATTTCAGAAATAATTTGAGACTTGAGCTCACGGGTTCCCAATCATGATGTCCTTGCATCTCGTGGGTATCAAATCTGACTTGCTACAAGGGCAAAGCTGACACATATATGTTGATGCCATGGAACTTATTGAATGAGCATCATCTCAAATGCATGGTAAAGTGTGGATTGAGTTAGGATGATCATACATGATTATTGTTGTTGTTCTCCATTGCAATATTTAGAAACGCAATCAAATCATTGAAGGGAAAAGGAGAGAAATGAAAGTGATAAATGGTTTTAAAGAGCAAGAGTATTTGGAAGTGATATGTGAATGAGGATAGATGAATGATGAAAAATGAGCGAGGGAGAGGGTCAATTTATAGAGAGCCAAGTTCGTTTTCCCCTCAACGGTTGCCGTGGTAGCCGTTGAAGTCAAACTTCTCACTTTTATTGTGACTCAACAGTTGGCCGTTGGGCCGGCTTGGGCCATTGGATCAATCTTTGAGTTTTGGGGCTGAGGCCCATTACAATTCTTAATGGGTGGGCCCATGTCGCCAGACCACTCTCTATTAGGGGTGTCAACGGGTCGGGTCGGGTCGGGTCTTGATGTTACCCGACCCGACCCAAACAATAAGGGTAATGTCATTTGACTCGACTCGACCCGACCCGACCCGAAATGCATAAAACATGAAACAAAAAAAACGGGTCGGATCGGGTTTCGGGTTTTTTTATTAAAAAATATTACAATTTTTTAATAAAAAATATTATAAAGGGAATTCGAAATACTCTTACGTGACGTTGCGAGACCTCGTCCAATCCATCCGTGAGCCGTGATGTCGTGAGGTCTCGTCCAACCCGTCCATAAACCGTGACGCCGCGATGTCTTGTCCAACCCGTCCGTGAACCATGATGCCACAAGACCTCGTCCGACCCATTCGTGAACCGTGACGCCGCGAAGCCTCGTCCAACCCGTCCGTGAACCGTGAACTCGTCCTTGAACTGTGATGCTGCGAGACCTCGTCCAATTCGTCCGTGAACATCTCCGCAGATAGATAATTTTTTAATAAATGACAAAGGGAATTCGAAATGTTCTTACGTGACGTCGCGAGGCCTCGTCCAACCCGTTCGTGAACATCTCCGCAGACGGATAATTTTTTAATAAAAAATATGACAAAGGGAATTCGAGATACTTTTACGTGACGCCACGAGATCTCGTCCAACTCATCCATGAACATCTCCACAGACAAATAATACTCATTCCTCTAAAGTTCTGCGTCGGCCGCGAAAAAGAAGCAAATCATATGAAAGATGGGGAGAGAGAGAGCGGGGAAGAGGGAGAGAGATTGATAGGGGCCGACAACGACGAACTCGTGAGATGAGACGTGTTGGATGAGTTGTGAGTAGAATGAGTTGTAGAGGAAATAGCTTGGGTGAGTGTATTTGAGTTGAAGCTTTTAATGTGTTTGGGTTGGAACAATGTTCCAACCCTAACTTAACCCAAACATGTATTCCATTTGTGTTTATAATTGTTACCCAAACAATATTAAGACCCGAAACATGTACCATATTTATTTCGTGTTCGGGTCGTGTTCGGGTCATGTTTGGGTCGGGTTGGATGAGTTTTTTTGACACCCCTACTCTCCATGGGCTAGCGGGGCAGTTTCTTTCTGATTTGTTTTTTTTCTTTTTGTCGAGCTTTCTGATTTGGTTGACCACAACTACTTTTACTTGTTCAATTAGGAATCATTTTTCACCGCTATAGCACTGAATATGTTGAAATATGCCCCGACTTTGGGCCTGTTGAATAAAATCCGGTTCGAAAAAAGTGGAGTACATGGGCTCTTCTTGGTCGTGAAATAAAATTAAAGGAGGGCCACACAAATTATATGGCCCTGTTAGTGCAGCCGGCCAAAGAAGCATCAAATAGGACAGTTCAAACTTTGGTGTTGGTTGACAAAATCCCAGTTGGATTTCAAGACCTCTTGACAGATCGTGGGATTTTGGTCAAGAGATCTTGAAGCATTATCTCGTTGTTGAGTGCTTGAGAGGAGTTATCTTCGTTGCCTTTGTTCATTGATTACAACAAGACCGTATTGAAGAGTGATTTAGCAGAAAAATCCTAAATTGAGATTTTGTTTATTTCTCTGAAATTAAGAAATTATTTCGTGAGGAATTGTGAGGCTAATCACTGTGTAAATTATTAAATCTAATTTGAGGCTTGAGAAACACTGAAAGTGTTTATGTAACTCGAGTTTGATTGGAATCTCCTTTATATCATTTTATTTATAATGAAATTCGGGACTACTCTCCTCGTGGACATATTCTATAACCAAACCACATAAATACAGTGTCTAATCTATTTCCTCATTCTGTCTATTTTATTATTCAATTGCTTACTTTCGCAACAGAGCATGTGCATGCTTGAGTTATTGTCTTTGCTTCTCACTTCAAGCTCACTTTAAGCTTGAGTTATTCTGCCTTTGGGAATCATTTTTCATCGCTATGGCACTAAACATGTGCATAATTGAGTTATTCTACCTTTGCTTCTCACTTTAAGCTTGAGTTATTCTGCCTTTGCTTCTCACTTTAAGCTCGAGTTATTGCGCCTTTGGAAATCATTTTTCATCGCTATGGCACTAAACATGTGCATAATTGAGTTATTCTACCTTTGCTTCTCACTTCAAGCTTGAGTTATTCTCCCTTTGCTTCTCACTTTAAGCTTGACTTATTCTGTCTTTGCTTCTTCCTATTCTGGATAAACTTGAGTATCTCTGGCTTTGTAATTCTTTAGAATCTAGAGTAAGGGGAGTGTACGTTTTCCTTCAATAATTAAGGTTTTTTTTATCTTGATAAAAGACCAGGTAAACCGAATCAATCATGGAAGTTCTACCCTTGTTACGAAGCGACAATTAATGGATTACTTTCATACAAATCACCTTGCTTTGCCTCTGGCTTTTTACATCATTTGCTTTTGTAGATGTTGACATTTGAATTCTTCCCTTCGATGGTTGTTATACATATTTTATAAAATTAAGGGATCAAAACCATTGATATTGTTGGAATTTGACTCTTTAACAAAAATACTTGCATTATATTTTTGCAGTTCACATTTGGGAGACATGTTGAATATAGTTTAGGATCACATTGCTGTTAACGTATTTTTAAGTTAGAGTTGTATTTTCTTGCATTAGATGACATTAGCATCTTTTATAAATTTCATTTGCATGTTATTATCTACTTAGATATATACTATGTCATTAGCACGACACGTTACATGATCTAGCATAGTAGAAGATTATTCACCTTGAGAGATCTTAAGCACTTTAGGGAAGTAACAATTAGGAAAATCGAGAGATACAAAGGATCACACTCACTAAGAAACCTTCACGGCTGAACCTTCACCATTATCAATATATTTGATCTTTCTGAAAGATTTCTTAATATGAACAATCATTAAATTAAGAACGAATTCAATTCATACATGATTGTAAAACACCAATAATTCAAATATGTACAGCGGAATTAAACACATACCTGTTTGAGCCATGGCCTCTCTTGACTGAAAACGGATCAACCTGATATGATCAGTGATCTGTCGATATGCAGGATTTTCCTCTCTATGACCTATTTCGGTTTAGCAGCTTTTTATGGGATTAAGCGACTGATAGGTATAACCTACCCTTTTATAGGCTAGAGAGGGGACCTAGCAAACCCTAATCAACAGCGTGTCAACTGGGCCCTTCCCATTACGGGCTTCAGTTAAACACAATTGCCTACACTTTGCTGCTCAACTAGGCCCGTAATTAATAGATGCCAAAACCCAACTAAATAAGATCACTTTAGGGTTTAAAATATATTGGAATATCCATTAACCCGATTATATAAAATAGAAAATTAATTAATTAATTAATGTAAGCCCATTATCGGAAAATTTCCAACACTTTCTGGTGACCCTTGCGCGTAATTTCTTCATAAATTATTGTAATGAAAAAGGCAAGAGAAAGGATGGGCTAGCCAAATTTATTGAGGGAGAGGCTCAGCGTGAACTGTAAGGGAGGAAGTGTAAGATTCGGTTACGCAGGGTGGCTAAAAAGGAAATATAAATAAAAAAAGGAAAACCAAAAAACAAAGAAAAGAAAAGGGTGCGGCCAAGAGTGAGAGGGAGACTCTTAGGCTCTGTTTGGCAACTTGCCAATTTTTCTATTTTTCTGTTCTTTTGTTCCCTAGAATAGAAAAGGAACAGAAATCCGTTTGGTAACGCCAACTGATTTTTCTATTCCCGGGAATAGAAAGTTGTTCCTGAGAATAAATTTGGAGTAGAAATGAGAAGTAGAAAAAACTAGCTTCTTATTTCTGGGAACAATTTCTAGAAACTATTTCTTGAAGACTTCTCACCGCTTATAACACGCGGCCACCCACCCACCGCCGCCCGCCGCCTGCCACCGCCCTCGGCCGCCGGCTGCCGGTCGCCGGTCACTGGCGGCCCCTGCCCACCGGCCGCCGCCCCCGGTCGCCATCTGCACCCCACCGCCGCCGGTCGCCGCCGCCATCGAGGAACAAAGAAATAAAAAAAATTTGTCAATACCAAACGCGTTTCTATTCTTTTTCTATTCCGAGAACAAGAAATTTTTGTAGTTACCAAACGCCCCATTTTACTCAGAAATTATTCCAGGAAGTAGAAATAGAAAAGAACTATTTCTCACAAGAAACTGTTCCCAGAAGTAGAAATGTTACCAAACGCACCCTTAGGAGAAGAAACAGGTAATTAAGTTCCATTTATTTCACTGAAAAATGAATTATTTGAAAAATATTTTCCTAAAATTGATCATTTGTATCGCTTAAAATAATTAGTCAATGAAAGATATTTTCATTGTCAATAATAATTTGTGTATGAATATTTTCGTTGACGATGAAAATATTTTTTGATTTATTTTTTAAGTGATTTGTGTGATTATTTTTTGGAAAATATTTTCCAAATCAATCATTTTCTATAAAATAAACACACCTTAAGAGAGATAAATCGTGTTATCAAAATAAAAGAAAATCGACAATTCAAGTTATTAGTTGAGGATTCGTCTTTGCCATTTAGAGATTTTGCTAACATCCAAGCTAGTCTTGGTATGACACTCGATATTCCTTGGACATTGCCCCATCCTAACTTTATTATATGTCGAACACTATGGTAGGGTTATTCCACATTGGTTGTGGAAGGGGCTAATGGTTAGTTTATAAGTGTAAGGGAAAGTCTCACATTTTTAAGTTGATGACGATGGCCTTAGGAAACTTTGACCTTTGTGGTGTTACGCACAAATTTTGCTGGGAGTTCTTTAGGAATAAAATCCTGGCTGCACAAAGTCGATGTTGTGGAGAGTGCGCACAAAAATTGACCCGGACACTATCTTACCAAAAAAAAAGAAAAAGAAAGAGAGAAGAAGCTTAAACTACATTTTCTGTTTGTTAACGGATAAAGGCAACAATCTAAAGAAAATGAGAGATGGAAATAAAAACCGATTCGGGAAAGTTTAGAAAATTGTCCAATTTTACAAAGATTGGAGTAAGTTATGACATGAATTTACGTTGCACGTGGGTTGCGTTGGGACCCACCAACATTAAGGACTTTGGGCTCACATGAAGAGAATCAATCAGGAATTTTACATGGATAGGTAACAAGTGGATAGGGTGAAGGGAACAGGCGGCTGTCATGACTTTTGTGCAAATTAGATGTATGTATATTTATATGTATACTATTCTTTTAAGTGAGATATTTTTCGTTGGGTCTCCCAACCTAAATTGCTGCAAAACCAAGTTCATAATAGATTGAATTGATTTTAAAAAACCCACGAGTTATTTCCCTCTTATATCTCTTAAAAATGAATACAATAATTAATCGTCACTACCCAATGTATGAACATAATCAATCTTCAATTAAAAAAAATGAACATGTGATTTGCTTCTTTTTAAAGAGGGAATTGTTCATCATTCGAAACTTCAGCTGATGTCACTGGCTCAATCACTAAATAATAAATCAGGCATACATTAGGTCTACTTTAAAACAAACGTAGTAAATGCTGCTTTTTGCTTAGGTGGCAGACAATTGTTCTTGACTGGACACCAGCTAAGGTCGGTCTTGTCGAAGTTTTATCGATTCAATCATATCATTTCAAATTCTAATTGGGATCACCGGCTCCATCAAGCACACTTTAGGTCTACTAAATAATGAATTAGCGCCTGTTAGGTCTGGTAATCAATAAACCAATGAATGGCTGCCTTGTGCTTGAGTAGCCAATGGTCGTCGACACTAGCTAAGCTATGTCCTTTTCGAGTTCAGTCCTTTTGAACATGCAAATTTAAGTAGGGAAAAACCTCGTGGAGCATACCTGAGACAAAACAAAATTTAATTTAAAATGAATTGTGCATTCATTGTGAACTGCAATAGCTAGTCAATTAGATACAAGGTTTCGACAAAAAAAAATCATGATACGAGGTCATTATATATGGAAACCCAGGGAGTACGAGGAACAAAACCATTTCCTCATAGTGGTCTCCACTTCTTGCCATGCCTTGGGCTAAAAGTCAAACCAACCAACCACTTATTCCTTCACCCATTTTTTCCGATTTCCCGCTCGTTTTCTATTTTTATCTATTTCTGATTTCGCGATTGCACTGCATAAAAGCGGCCAAATCTAGTTTATGGGCTTATTCTGGCACAGAATACCCTTCTCTTGGACTGGATTTTGCTGAAATCTTTGCTCTTGATTGACTGAGCAGTGAAATAATGAGGATGGCAGGAGCAGAGACAACATCTGCAAGGGACAATCGTCTCAATGAACTCCTAATTTCAATACAAAGCAGATTTGAGGGACTATCCCCGCCATCCAACTGTTGCATCTTCACTGTTCCGGAGAAGCTCCGGCAAACCAACAAAGAGGCCTACCCACCATCCGTCGTCGCAATCGGACCTTATCACCGTCTCAATCCAAACCTCATGCAGATGGAAGACCACAAGCTTCTTTACTTGCAGAACTTCCTTCAGCACAACCAGAATTACTGTCTCAAGGACTACATTCAGAGGGTCATGTCCTGGGAGGATGATGCATGGAAGTGCTACGATAAGCAGATCGATCTTGACTTCAACCAGTTCACCAAGATGATCCTCCTCGACAGCATCTTCATGATCCAGCTCTTCCTGATGTACTCGGACCCTCAGAGGAGGCTGCCCAGCAACTGGATCTTCAGCAGGCCATGGATGTTCATGGATGTCCGCGACAACATGATACTGCTGGAGAATCAGATCCCATTTTTCGTCATCCAGCGGCTGTTCGAAATGGCATTTGGAACGCACTGGCAGCACACTCCGGAGCTGCTTGAACTCGTGTGTTGTTTCTTCAAGCCGTTTATGAGGATGGAGATGTTGCCAGAATCGGTGACGGAGTCAGAGGTGACACACTTCATCCACGCGATTAGTCTCACGTTCTTGTCATCGGTGAGGAAGGCGCCAAATGAGAGCAATGAGGAATCGAAGCTCACCCCGAGTGCAATGGAGCTGGTGGCGGCCGGAGTGAAGCTGAGAAGACGTAAGAGTTGACCTGTGTCATTTTGTTTTCTGAACATGAATATCTATCTGATTCTGTTTCGTTCTCTGTTTATTCCCTATTCTTAACAATGCTCTCAGGTGAGAGCAAGTGCTTGTTCGATATCGAATTCGAGAATGGAGTGCTCAACATCCCGTGTCTGACTCTTGAAGACACAACCGAATCTTATTTTCGAAACATTATGGCTTCGAGCAATGTTACTACCTAGACAGTTATCTGACTGACTACATGGATTTCATGCATCACTTGGTCGACATCCCAGGCGACGTAGAGTTACTGATCAACAAGGGAATCATCGAGAACTGGCTCAGCAATAAGGAAGCTGTCGCGCGGGTAATCAACGCCTTGGGCAAGTAAAATATACTGTCAGCTGATTACTACTTCTATAGCCTCAGTGACAAGCTCATCAAGCATTGCCAAAAGCCTCATAACAAGTGGAAGGCGACATTCAAGCGCGATTACTGCAGTAGCCCGTGGGTAGTTAACTCAGTTATTGCTGCAGAGGTTGATTTTACTGACTATAGCACAGACCGTGTTCTCAGCCCTCTCTCTTGCATAACCTTTGCTTTTTGAATGGTAAATTGCCACTGTAATACTCTAGTTTTCTATCGAATGATGAGGAGATTTATGATGAATGAAACTTTCTCTTTACTTGATCATCAGAAAAAGTGAAGTGTGATCCAACCAACTCTCAAAATCAAAAATGGCCCTTAAAACTCAGAAACCATCACAGCTTGGCCGTTAGTGACACAATCATATTTTGTCATATATTTACCCATCAGATGTTAAGGCAAACTCCATGAAGAGAGAGCATAATTGATTGACTGAAAAGCAGGAAAGGGGTAAAACTAGTTGATTAATTAACCGAATAGCCCCATGTAAAATGTAACTATAGAACCCTCCAGTCTCGCTATATCTTTGGCATGTTTCTGCCCCCATCTTTGTGGGTCCAAAGCACGTGCATTTAGATCTCTCTCTCCCTCTTCCTCAGTCTGCGTGATGTCGCCTGGCTTATCTCTCGTCGTAAGGGAAAACCATCGTTTCACATGGGGGACAATTATTTCTGATTTAAGTTACTTAAGTTCCCACGTGTTGTGGCTGTTGGAATCCTTTCCTGGCTCATCTTCCCTTCACCCGCTGTTTACGCCATTGAGGTCAACCTTAAATTCCAATGATCCCAATGCAGGAAAATATTGTTCAAGAAATGTTATAAACTTATTGTACGATCACCAAATCAATCCTAAAATATTATATTTGGCCAATTGAGTTACATATCTTTTAATAATTTTCTAATATTTGCTGATGATTTTCCAATATAATCTATTCGGGTGTTTCTGATCAGAAACCGTTGATGTAGCGATCCAATTACACAACTAATTTAAACTTGTCAAGCTGAATATAAATTAGTAATTCATTGATCGGGAATAGTAATCACGTGATTGGAGTCGTTGCCCTTCGTTTTTTTTTTTTTTGGTTGGTTCACTGTCGGAAATTTCAATAAACAAGAGAATCACATGCGATTCAATGCCCAGGAAGAAGACAATATGTGAGGAATAACGATGCGGAAGCAATGGAAAGAAACAAAACCAGAGGTAATAAAACAAAGTGCTGTTAAAATTTTGATACATTTTTTTTTTTTTGGTGACCCAGGGAACCCCCGCACGGCCGGCAGCCGAGTGGTAAACCCTGGGGCCAATGGGAGCTAGCCACCACACTCCCACCAGCAGGGTAAAGAGAGGGAGAGAGAGCGCTTATTTACAGACAAATACATACGTGAGGACGCACGCTGAGTCCAGTGCTTTGTCCTTTGAACGTTCCCTTTCTTTTATTAATTTATGTTCCATCAGAAAAGGTATTTTGGTGAACATATATTAGCCTTTCGATCCCACTTAGGAATTTTGCCCTCTCACTTTGAGCCTGTCACATATTTTAGTATCAAATGGACAAACTCCATTTGACTACTTAAATGTTATACCATCAACAATCACTTATACTTAAAAATTACGTTACTAAAGTGGTTCAAGGATTTCGACGAAAAAAACAAAAGCAGATCAAGTATCATAAATAATATATATATTTCTCTTTTTTTCAATTTCCCATACACAATGAGAAGAATTTTGGGCTCTGTCCTTAATTTCTCATTAAAGTCTCATAAGGAAATCAAAATGCATTTTCTCTATTGCTTATACTTTATTCTTTAAAAAATTAAAGAGCAACCAAAAGAATCACATAGTGACATTATGCATAAATGGTAAGATTTTTTTTTTTATTGTGAAGGACAATGTAAGTTATGACCATAAATGTCGGAATAAAGTATATAATTGCAAGTCTTGGTCTAAATCGAAAACGGTATTTTTGTAAGTTTTAGTTTGAGGGGAGAAAATTTGCATATAAAGTCTTCAGACAGAAACTTTAAATTGATTTGTTTCTTATTCATCGAATCTATGAAATTGACATCATAAAGTTGAAAGGTCAGGACATTCTCCAAGAAGATTAATACAAAATAAAGTCGAAAGTTTAGGGCGTTTTGAAGATTCTCTAGACTTTTAGGCTACAGAAATATGGAGAATTCACTTTTTCCAAAAACTGGTTTTTATTTTTTCAAAAGAGAATGAGATTTGCCGAAATTTCCACACTTGCATAATATCTAATTTCATAAATTTTCGCTTACTAAATGTTAAATTAGAATTTGGTTATGTAACTTAATATATTAATTATGGCATACTTATTAACGTTAGTGGTAAATAATCTGGACTTATTTGTCAACATTCAAATGATGGAGAGCGCATTCTTACTCAGTAAAAGTGCACATCTTTTTGGACATAATTGAAAATAAAATTTACCTATTGATAGCAAACATAATAAAAAGCGTCATTAAATAGAATTTGTTATGTAAAATAGTGAAAGCACGCCGTCTTGCAAATTCCCATTGAGAATCCATAGAAAATATTAAAACTCTAGTCTTGATTAATTTACCAAATGCTGGTGCCCGAAAAAGGAAACCATTTATCAAATGGTGGCCAGAAGAATCATATATCAGGCAAACTATCAAAATCATAAACCCACCAGCTTGATGATTAGCATCGTTCACAGCAAACCTGGCCCGACCGCCCAAGGGAATCCAAGGATTATTTGTGAAAATGCAAACTGATACTGACAAGAAACTAAGCGAAAATTATTCATTATTGGTCAAAACTATAGTAAAAAATATTCCCTCAAGGAAAAATAATGTTTCAGCGCACCTTTGTATGGTCGCCAAGATTTTAGTCAAATGATATCCTCAGTTATTAAAAAAAAAAAAAAAACATGAGGATGTATTTCAGTGGAAAAATTATTTATTATTGTTCCTTCCTGTTTTGCCCCTTCTTTTCCAATGCACGGAATTTATTTAGATCTTAATGTACTTTCTTTACTCTTGCCCTGACCACGACTCATCACCCCTTAAAACAAAACAAAAAATAAAATAAAATAAATAGAGCCTGGGCTTGGACTAGGGCCTGGGCATTTACATTAGCCCTTGTTGCAAATCATCATTTCTAAGCCTTGTCCTTCCTATCAAGTCATTTAGATTATATTTAATCGTCTGAATTTCTAACTAAAGTAAGATTAGATAGAATAAAATATGAAATCAAGGGATTTTGTTATATCCTATCTATTATTTAGTGATTATAATAATAAGTCGAATATATTCACATCATATCATCTACATTGTTTGATATAAACGATATTTTAGTATGAATGAATCAAAATTTTCCAAAAGGAAATGATAAAATCTCTCACAACACTCTTACCTAGTTTATTTTTATTGCTTTTTATTTTAATTTCCCTCTCTTTTTTAATTAATTTATTTAAAATTTTTCTCCCTTCCATCATTTTCTAAATAAATTTTATTAAATTGTAAACTATACTAATATACCTAAAAGAATAAAATACCTAAAATATGCAATGAATATAAATATATATCTATATTTATGTATTGAATTCATTTTATAAAATAGAATTAAATTCAAATATATAAATAAAAATAAAATTTAATTAAACAACTAATTTGTTATTTTTTGCTATTTTGAATTTCTTATATTAGAATTCAAATATTATTTAAATTAAAATATAATTTTAATTTTGTTAATTTAAGAAATTCGTTATTTGAGAAAAATAACTTCTCACCCTAATTTCCTTCCGCATATTTTAAAAATTCGCATCGCATATAAATTGTTGGGAATTTTATACAAAAATCACCCTAACTTTTGTTACGCCTTCCTCCCTTGGACTTTCATTTTGTCATGAACAGTTCTCCGTCGAATTCTTCATTTGCTTGTGTGATACATATGACTTTTAAGGAGTAAATGTGTGTTTTCATCTCTCTTTTTTTTCTTAAGAAATTTGTCTTTTACATCGTTCATTTAAGAAACATTGGATCCTCATTATGTATTTTACATCGTTCATTTAAGAAAAAAATTATTGATAAATCAAAAATTTAGATTTTGGTTCATCATTTTTTATGAGTTGTAGACATCATTTCCTTTGATAATTTATTTTTAAATATAATTGTTAATAAATTATTTTTACATGTGCATAACGACTAGCCAACTTTTATCATTTGAACTTTTTGTTATTGAGCCCTTTTTCCATTTTTATTTAATTTGTGCTTATTATTTTTTTAAATATCTTATTTAGTTATTCTAATGTGGCTATATGCAGTAACTTTTAACAAATTCTCATTGTTTAATATCATTAATGATATTTATTTTTGGGATTATTAGTACTTCAATTAATTCATTTCTCTTCCATTTTCTATAGTTTCCATTTTTTACATCAACTGAGGGTAAAAGAGAGATTTCCTTTAAAATGAAATGGAAATATACTTTTACTGTTTCAAAATTCATGTGCATTGCATATGCTAATAGAAAAGAATATGAAAGGGTTAATGGTTATAACAAAATAAAATTCTAGGGAGGTATTGTGCAACAGTTGAAAATTCGAAGGCAAACTTTGTTGGAAGGAGATTTGCTTCACTAATCCAATTACGATTACATAAATCACGGGATAATTGATTTGGTCATAGACTATCTTTAGAATATTCAAAAGATATAATATGAATTGTAATCTTATTGATTTTATGTGATTTTTTCTTTGCTCTATATATGTAGTCATGTACATGTACATGAAAGACAGTGTAATATAATTACATTTCCGTTCAATATTTCTTGTTTCCTATCATGGTATCAGAGCTTCATTTCTGACCTAGCTTCCACAAATAATCCTCTTGAATTGGCCTTGACAGTTTTCAATTTCGTTGTTGCAAACCTCAACCTACAAAACAAATCAACACACCTAGTAGGAGTTCAATTGTTTATACACCATGCCAAAGAGCCACAACAAATCAAATACTGATGAAATAATTCCACCCATGGAGGAGTCGTCCAACAACAATTCATCAGATTAGATTGACTTATCTCAGAACGAGCAAGATCCAGTTCAACAAACCTCAACTCCATAGCCCACTCTGGCTCATTCATGGTCATGTCAGGTATAGTTTGTTCCAGAATTCAAGGAATCAAGTGATCATGGCACACGATTCCTTATTATCCATGGAGGAACAATCCATGGAGGATGCCCTGGTGTTCCTCCATCCTTCACTTATGTTATGATATAGGAACCTTTTAGATCTACTTGTTTTGATGATTCCTTCTGTTGGAGCACCGCTGATTGGAGCTGTTCCACTTGGATTGAACGCTCTTATTGCCGATGTCAAATGATCTTGAGCTTGCAGAAGAAGTCAAAGTTGCAGAGTCTCCTTGCTTGACTGGCCAAGTGAAATTCTTAGGAGGTCATGGAATGTTGGTAAGTTTGCTCATCTCTGCAGGTGCTTCTCATCGCTAGCCTAGGTAGCTGTTTCTCTTAGCAGAGTCAAACTAAAATGGATGATCTAGCTATTGAACATCAGTTTGATGCGGGAAACCTTCAGCATGTCTTATATAAAGAAGTAAGATAGACAATGAGCTGGCAGTCCTTTAGCAGATGAAAGGGGAGCAGATGCCTGTCGAAAAATCTGAAGAAGATGCTAATGCCATCGAGTTGCTAGAGAGGATACTTGCAGTACAGAGAATGTCTCAGCTCATTCTCAAGCAATACTAGTTTTAGCTTAATTCCTGTCGACTTTCAGTCGATATCAAAGTTGCTGCTGCTGCAGATGTCCTCATTACTGGTGAAGGTACCACACTAGAGCCCCCTGTTGCAGCAAGATCTTTCATTGCCGACACTGTCATGATGATGCAAAGGTGATTCCTTGTGCCCCTCATAGACTTAAGAATGCTTGATAACTTCCTTTGTCTTGACATGAAGAAGGCGCTAGATATCTAGGAGATACTTTAGAGTAACCTTAGTTGATAGATTGCAATTAAAATTTGACTATCCGCACATTAGAGAATGATCATTAACCCAATGTGCTCACCGCTTCAGCTGCCAGTAGATTTTGGGTGCTTGTGTCATGAGTTATCGTGAGATGAGATTGCATTCTGACCTTATGTTAACTTTGAAGTGTGTGCGCTTATATTGTGATATGTGCAGTTTTCCCTTTTTATGTGATGAATATGTGTAGAGGTTGCCATTGATATTCTCTAGAAGTTAATTCACTAGTTAATTGCATTAGACTTTCTTTGAATCATAAATGACAGTTGCCGTGTGGATTGAGTTTGAATAAGTAGTCTATGGTTTAGTGAATATGACGAATTTGATTCTTCAAATCTTCCACCCGTGGACGTGCTATTCATAACCTGACATACTTTTCTTATATGCCCAGACTAATATCAATGTAAACAAAAAGCAGGGGACAGACTTACCTTGCCAAGAAGTTCAACAGGCGGATGCTATCAATTTCTTGCTAGTTTATAGACTGACCCTAGCAAATATGTTAAAAACTTGAGCATAAAAATGCTTTATAATGGGCAGACATGTGAAATAGGAAGTTTCTTTTTCGCATTATACAGATCGTCAAAGGTGTTAGGTGTCATATCCTGCTGTAGAAGACCGTATGATCACATGGACCTGACATATTACTTTATTTTTTCTGCAGACGTCCAAGCGGAGTATCATTGCAATGGATGTGGCATTCGCAGGTATGGCCACCGTTAGCAGTGAGACTCAACAGTGTCAAAGCGATAATCCATGTGAATAATGGCAGTTCGTTGCTGCGTCAATGCGCAACATTCTGTATTCAATCTCTGCGTGGGGAGTGTTAGTATTTGTGAGAAAATAAACAATAATTCACAAACACTTGGCACATGGTAATCGGTCAGGGTGGATGAAAATTTTCATGTTTCAGGCTGTTAGGTGGAATTTCTATATGCATTTCATTTCTGTCAATCATCACCCGTCAGAGATTATCAATATCTCTTAGGAATTTATTTATCTATTTATACATAAGTCCCCATTCTGGATATTTGCCTGTATCATTTATCTGTCGTTGATGTTGCACGTTTGATTCATGCCCAACTGTATTTTCGTTCTCAGAATCCCAGGGGCGAGAGAATTTCTTTCACCGTTACAAGTGTGGTAAGCTTCGGTTATCCTGTGCTTGCGCCAGCATACTTGATGATGGAAAGAACTGAAGTTAATCCGCTTCAATCATTGTCATGCTGCACAGGTTGCCGCAACAAAGTCTTTTCCCGAAAAAACAGCCATTGTTGCGTGGAGGGAGCCATGCATCATGACTGTCCTGTTTGCTTTGAGGTAAAGCTCTGCAATTTGATGGTTATCATGTGCGCATTGAAATGAGCGTGTAAATTGAAAGCAGCGGCAATGGTGACGTACCATTTCTATTTGATTTGAGAAATGACGTGACAGTCTTGCCTGGCTAACACAAATTCATAAGAAAACATCATCAGTGAAAGTTGTTAGCAGAAAGATGTTTTCTATTCAACAGGTTTGGATCCTCTGCAACTGAGAAATTGTGATGTTGATGAATGTCCTTCCTCAAGGCTGTCAAGTCGGATGCCCATCAATTTTTGTTGGGTCACAAATTGTTACGGGCTTGCACTAATTTTAGACTTTACATTACGTGGTTCCTAAGCAATTGATAGAAAAGTTGAGATTTTGAATTAGAATATAAGTTTTGCTTCTCATATTTCCTCGCTCAATATTCCTAAATACACCCTAATCTTGCAAATAATATTTTAGAAATTCGACATCACACTATAAAATTATGGGAAAATTACACAAAAGTTACCCTAATTTAGGGCGTAGTACATCCTAATTTAGGGCGTAGTACATAGTTACTCCTAAACTTTCCATTGTTCAAAAGGACCCATCAAAACTGACATTCTCAATTCTCCACCAAATTTCTAGTATATCTTTTTTTTCTATTTGCTTATTTTCTATTGAAGTATTTCACATCACATATTCTTTGTTCACTACCAAGACCATAACTTCAGTTACTATACTACAGCGTCAATTACACATTGAAATTCCCTTTTTTTTTCTCAAAATCTGAATATCACTCAACGTACTAATGCATTACCTTTCAAACTCTTTGCCTTCGGAAGGCGAAAGTTTGGAAAAGTCTCGAATTTCAGCATTTTGCTTTTCCTAACATGTATATTAACAAACCCCTACCTAAGCATGGTAATTGGGTGGTGCCGGCCCACATGGACCAGCCCCTTGGCTTGAGCTCGGCACAACCCCTCATAGTTAGGGGTCATACCAGGCTAGGCCTGATAGCAATAACAGGCTGTGCCAATGTTTGGGCTCTAGCCTAAGTTTATTTTTTAGTTTTAGCTTTAAGGATTGCTGAATTGTAATCTAGACAAGAGTGATGGGATCCACGTGATGAACTTTCATAAATTTAACTATGAAAAGAAAATCCTGGTGCCACCGGGAAAGAAGGGGCAAAGGAGCAACAGTGTATAATTTCTTGCCACTGCAAAGCATTTGTCATGATTTTTTATCTTGATGGAATTTTTTGACTAAAATCTTTAGTGCATTGGTTGGTCTTCTTTTCCAAATTAGGATGACTTACGCACCTTCTTTTTCTTTGCTTTTTTGCTTTATTTCCTTTTCATTATCACTTTGGTTCTTCACAAAGTTTTCCTCGGATTCCCTCAGGCCACTTTTGCTGTGAATGACGGTCGAGGTCCACAAGAAATGATTAATTGTCTCTATAGTTTGCTCGATAAATGATTTTTCTGGCCACCATTTGATAAATGATTTTCGTTTTTGGGGCAGCAGCATTTGATAAATGATTCAAGACCACGATACGTAACAGGCTCAAGAAATGATTTTCCATTTCAGTAGTGAAATGGAGTTCATCCATTTGATACTACAATATGTGAAACGCTCAAAGTGAGAGGGCAAGATTCCTGAGTGTGATAAAAAACCTCTTTATATTCACCAATTGATGGAAAATAAGTTAACAAAAGAAAAGGAAAGTTCATTCAACAGCGCAAAGCACTACTGGATTAAGCGTGTCCTCATCACCATCCCAACGCTTCTGTATGTATTTGTCTATTTTGACCACTTGTCTGGAAATATGCTCTGTCTCTCTCCCCACTTTTCATCTTCTCCAACACTAGTGTATTGAAATTTTAACTGCCCTTGTCTATTACCTTCGGTTTTCTTTCTTTCCATTGTTTCTTCATTGAAATTTCCTCACATTGGATTCCTTGTGCATTGAAATTTCCACCACCTGAAGGCAAAGACTTTAAGCACATGTTACTGTTCCAGTGAATGAATTACTAATTCATATCTAGCTTAAGTTTGACTTCTTGGTGCGATTCTGATTTATTCTTCTCCGTCGGACTTGAAAGCATTAATCTAGGAGCAGAGTCAAAGCAAGGACGAAATGCATCATCTCATTTTTGGGCATTTTTTCACCGAGCTCGTGGCACTGATCCTTCTCCCCGGGCTTGCGTTCTATTTTCTCAATAAGAAGAAAGGTGGTACACATAGAAATGCAAAAGATGCTGACACTAGCGCATTTGGTTCATTGACTACGTCGACGGGAACTAATTCCAGTAGATCTAGTTCGTCTCTGACAGAAATTAACAATGGTGCATCTAGTTCATTCACAGCACCAAGTGGAAACCGCTATGATGTGTTCTTAAGCTTTAGAGGCCCAGATACTCGAGAAGGCTTTACCGATCACCTCTACAAAGGGCTCATCGATGCCGGAATTCACACTTTCAGAGATGATGAAGAGCTCCGCCAAGGCGAGGAGATTGGCCCAGATCTTTCAGCAGCCATCAAGAACAGTAAGATCCTGATTCCCATTCTCTCTGTGAATTATGGTTCAAGCAAATGGTGCCTAGATGAACTTGTTCAAATAATGGAGTGCAAGAATGATAACACGGGGACTATAGTGTTGCCTATATTCTACAAAGTGAAACCAACTGATGTACGATATCAAAAAGGGAGTTTCGGAAACGCATTTCATATGCGTGAGAAGTATTTCAACCCAAGGATTTTGGAGAAATGGAGGCAAGCACTCAATAAAGTCTGTTCCTTGAAAGCATGGGAAGCCAAAGGGTACTTCATTTTTTCACCAAGACATTCACTACTTTCTTTTAATTTGTGTGGGCATTTGCTTGTTGTTCTTGTTCCTACCTCCTTCATTTTCTTTCTTTTAATTTTGTTTAGTAAAGAAAAAACAGTAAGATCTGGCAAGCGGTAAGATCCTGCAATGCATGAGTTATATGAGTTATTCGTCCGTTTGGAATTACTTTAACGATACTGACCAATCCAATTATAGATTTTATTATTAGGATCCCAGTTGAATAATATAACAAGTTCTAAATGATATTTAACTCTTATATCCAAAGATCTCTCAACATTATGCCAATTTTTTTCGTATTTATAGTATAAACTACATTAATCTTCATCACAAACTTTTCTAATCACATTTATTCAAGATGAATAGTACAGTTTATTAGTGGTTTCTAATTGAAGCTCATAACATCATATAACGTGCATGTTGATTTGTCAAAGCCATAATTCTTTATCTTCGCAAGTTATATTTATTAAATCACTATCGACATCAATTAATTGCTATTAAAAATTATTTTACAAAAAGAAGTATTTCATTGGTTATATATGATGATTGCATATATAAAGAAGGAAAAAAAATTATCTTTATTAAATATTCACCTTAATCATCTTTAATGCATTATCCTATCTTCGACCCATAATTTCTATCTCATACACCTGCATAAATTAAAGTAATGTTCTTCTTTTGGGGCAAGATCATTCTTCTACTTCCCTATAAAACCAATATTAGATCGAAATTAGTAACAAAACATCGATACATAAAAGGATATCATCCCATCACTCAATGAAAATTGATAAGTGCACGAATCTAGAATGATACTAAATCCATAACAAGAGTAGAAACTTGCAAGTAAAATTGCACAAATAAAAAGAAATTCCCTTAAGTGTATTCAGGTAGTTTAATAGTATAGCACTCTGAATGACTTTCAGGACCTGAATTTCACTTGCGTCTAAAGTTATGACATATTCCTTGATTAATGGCTGAACTGTCATATCGGGCTGGCTTATCGAATTTTAGCGTATTCAGATGCTCTAGAAATTTTCTAATGTCATGTCCACATCATCCCAAATATCTCTACCAGACAACAAGTTTAAAATTTAACTCAAATCCATAATTCATGTAATATTCAAGATTCATTAGTGACATCCTCAAGTTTCTTCTGGCTCAATAAATTATGTTAGTGCACTAATGGAATGGGGTACGCCACATGAAGCAACCACGCCATTTCTCGCTTTAACCTTAGCGTATATGATGATATATGGAGGTTTGGCAAAACAATTCTAGTTGTCCAATTTATCCTCTGATTTGTTTATTATTGTGTTGTCATTAGGTAAACAACATAAAATTGCTATTTCCATGTATTTGAACTCTTGTCACGTTTGACAGGTATGAAGGAGAGCTGGTGAAATCAGTTGTCCAGAAAGTGTTGGGTGAACTGAAGAAAAAGTTTGAGTTGGTTATTCCTGAGAATTTGATTGGAATCGATAGTCATGTGAAGAAGGTTGTGGAATTTATAGATAATAATTCTCGTGCTACTCTATTTGTTGGCATCCACGGAATGGGAGGTATCGGTAAGACTACTTTTTCTAAAACCATCTACAACAAGCTCTCCAATCAATTTGAGCATCGTAGCTTCATTGCTGATATAAGGGAATCATGGAAGTGTGATGGCGTTTCTTACTTACAGAATCAGTTAATCTATGATTTATTGAAGCAAAAAAATAAAGTTTGTAATGAGGATGAAGGGATTAAGTTCCTCTCATCCAGGCTTGAAAGTAAGAAGGTCCTTGTTCTTCTTGATGACGTGGACGATGATGATCAGTTGAAGGCTTTGGCTGGAAATCATAATTGGTTTTCTTTGGGAAGTGTGATCATCATTACCACCAGAGATGAGAGTATTCTTGATAGAACATATGTGGACTATAAACATGAACACAAGGAGTTGGATAGGGATAACTCTATGATTTTGTTTAGTAGATATGCATTTCGAGGGGATGCTCCTCCAAGTGAATTTAAGAAACTCACTAATGAAGTTTTATCCCCCATAGGGGGGCTTCCCTTATCTCTTGAGGTTTTAGGTTCACTTTTTTGTGGAAAAAAGGCAACACAATGGGGAGGTACGATAGAGAAGTTAAAAAAGGTCCCTCATAAGAAAGTGCAAGGAAAGTTAAAGATAAGTTACGAAGCATTAGACACAGGACAAAAGCAAATATTTTTGGATATTGCTTGTTTTTTTGTTGGCGCTGACAAAAGAATCGCATCCTACATGTGGGATGCTTGTGAATTTTTCCCAGAGGAGGGAATTGAAGTATTGAGATTTATGTCATTAATAAAAATTGGAGAGGATCATAGGCTTAGAATGCATGACCAATTGAGAGATCTTGGTAGGTGGATTGTCCGTCGGGAAAATGAGAATAAACCTCAATACCGCAGCAGGTTATGGGACTCCAAAGAAGTCTTGAAAATGCTAGAAGAAAATGAGGTAACTGTTTCTCTTCTTTGCTCCCTTACTCCATGTTTCATAGTCAAAGTGATGTTGGTCCTTTACTTAATGCTTCCTCTATTGAAGAGAGAACCTTTAATATTATTGTCCTCATGTCATTTCATTGACATGTGTAGAAAGCAGGAAGTTACTCTCTCTTAATAAGTATTGCAATTTATTTGAGATATTTCTTACACAAGTGTACATTACAAATTTTTTTCCAAGAATTACATTTTAATTTATTAAATACTTAATAGGGGCATTCTACATTGAAAAAAAATCTGAATATATATAAGTGATGGGGTAATGTGCCTGGCACGTGCAACAAATTACTTGACTATGCTACTGAGAACAATAACTAATTAGGATATATAAATAATAGAATTCTAACCTTCAGGTGTTAGAATTAATACAATTGGAGTAATTGTGGTTGCATTTTTTGTGAAATGTCAAATATTATACCCTAATTGAGAATGGAAGGGATATTTGATTTCATGTTATATTAGGTTAGGAATTACTTTTACCAAAATTCACCTGATAGAACAGGAACATATATAGACATATATAACATTAAGCTTACTTCATGCAATGACTGTAATTCCACATAAAAGTCCTAGAGATAAATACTAAAATTTTATTTTGTACGTAACTAATATTGTATTGTATTTGTCCGTCCTAAGTAGGATGTTAGACTGCTATGTCTAGGCCTCGCACGGACCTTGTTGGGCCTAGACTTTAAATCAGAAGAGGGTATTCCCTCTTTCTGGGAAGAAAAAGATACCGGGGGCGGGAATTTGGGGGTAACAGGTGTGTAGGCCCAACATATTAAATTAAGGTGTGCATCCAGGCATCTCGCCTCATAGGATGGGGATAGGTGTTGGAGAGTTAGGGAGGCAACTCCCCCAAGTCCTTGATGAGGTAACCTAGAAACAACACAAGGATCCAAGGGCTGCTCCCTTGGATAAATGCTAAGTATAGTTCATGTAACGACCATTAAAAAGAGAAATGTCTTATTTTTTCCACATAGAAAGTCTTAGAGATAAATACTCTAAAATTATATTTTTTATATAACTATGTGATTGTATTGTATTTGTGAAATTAATCATAATTTTGACTCTATTACTTTGAATCCATGATTCAGTTTGATTCAAAGTTGTTGCTCAAAAGACTAGCACTTGTTTGATAAAACTGATGCAAAATATTCTTTTAAGTCAATTCATACATTTAATCAAAATATATAAAGTTATATTTATGTGTTACAATCAACTTTGATTAAAAAAAAAAGGTGTAGTGCGAAGCATGGACAAGAGCACTAGGATGATTTACAAATAAACAAAAACTGAAAGACATTTAAAGCATAATTGAAACACATTCATAACACACTCCGACATTAGTGAGTATACAACCAAATAAGAAAAGGCACAACCTTTTGAAACAGGAACAAAATAATGCCACCTTAAAAATCCCCACCAGAGGCCTAATCTTTTGCATGTAGGATGAAAATGACAACTTTTCAAGCCCCCTCTGAGAAAAGCAAATTTTCATTTTTAAAAAATTTCACACTTGAAGACAAAGAATTTTGATGACAGATAGGATTTCTCTAATATTTGAAGAGAGAAATTTATCAGGGAAATGACTAATCAGAGCATGATTACTTCTCTTGGAAGTTGCTTACTTTTGTCATAACTACTCTTCTCTTGGATTTCTTTCAGGTGTTGAGATATAATTCCTTCTCCACTAATTATATCATTCTCTCCTGATTATCCATGAAATCTTGTACAACGTTGTTAAGTACAATAAGACATTTTTCTAGTTCGGAGAAACTGACCCGGAATTAGAAATCCATGAAATTTCTGTATTAATTCTAAACTTCTCATGCATGAGTGATTTTTCTTGGTGAAACCTTGCCGCACATTTGGATTACAAATATTTCTAATATATTTTGATGAAGCAATTATTCATTCCAATTGATTCAAAAATGGATTAGAATAAGCTGTTCTCTCAAAATCAGGAATAACTATTCCAAAAGCCCAGGAACTAATAGTTATTCCATAAATCCTGGAATAGCTTCAAATTTCATAATTCAAAAAATGACTTTGCATTTTTATCAATGAATTATTTAAAATTAAAGCAAAGTTATTAAATGAGGATTGTTTATTATACTTGAAAATTTCAATTAATAAATAAATTATGCTAATAATAGAAAGCATAAATATAATTCATATTTCAAGTTACTATATATAAAATAAAAAAAACCCATCAGAAAATATGAATATAACTACCATCACAAGTTTATTTACTCATAATTAGTTATGATCCAATGGCAAAAACAAGAACAAGGATACGTTGTCTTAACTTAAAGTAGCAACGATGAGCAATCTACATGAAAATTATACATAACAAAAAGGGAAAAGAAATGTACTTTATAAGGTTAAATTTTCTTTATTTTGAGAGGAGCTCGTTTTTCCGATTGTCACAATTATTACAATAACCACGTCTCTATGTGATTATAGTTCATTCGGCTATCTAACATTATATAGGGATAGAAACATCCCTATTAAAATTAACAAAACAACTTTCGATTTTGTACGGTGTTGCTGACTAGTATTAATATACATCACAGGAAAGAAGAGGCTTAACAAGTTGTTGAGTTTTACATATGAGCCATTAGATCAAAGTGTAAAGGAAAATGACACCGCAAATACCATAACTTTAGTATAACTCTCACTTAAGTGCCATAATTTTTTTTTATCACTTGAATGTCATTACTTTTTGAAAAGGTTTATGACAAGTGCTATGCCACGTTGGATTTCTGGCACTTGAGTGAACATTTTTATGGATTTTTGGCACTTAAGTGATCGATTGAAAGTTGTGACACTTAAGTGAATGTATGTTTTTTAGAAGTTATGCACTTAACTGGTAAAAAAAAAAAAAAGTTACTACAGTCAAGTAAACGTTATATGAAAGTTATGGCATCTATGGTGTCCTAATGCCAAATGTAAAAGTACACTTATAATATGCATAACAAAATATAAAATTATTATTCAGAACCAAATAAAACCCAAAAAAAGAGAACATCGCAATTTTTTTTTTAAGATCCACGAGTACTTATGGCCAATTTCCTAATCAAAGTATCTTTGTTAGCCTTTAATACAGTTTATTGGACAAGTAAGGAATCATAACTTCACTTTGCTAGTCTCTAAAAGACATCGGTGCATGTTAACAGTGATATTAACAAATGATATTGGATTATTTTAATTGGATATAAAAGTGTTAATGAACGTTGCTTTTTACATATAGGGAACAGAAAAGATTGAGGCCATTTATCTGGGTAAAGACAGCTCAAAACGCTTCCACGCTGACCAAGGTGACAATATTGTCACGAGCAAACAATTCAAAAAGTTAAGGAATCTAAGGTTCCTTGATGCAAGTGGGGCACATTTTAGTGGAGATTTTAAAAACTCAATTAAGAAGCTAAAATGGCTTCAATGGTGGAATTGTCCCTCGACTTTTGAAGCATACAATTTTCATTTAAAGGAATTACTTGTACTCAATTTGTCGGCAAGTGAGATATTAGATGAATGGCAAGGATGGAGTTCCGTCATGGTAAGATGGAAGAACAAGTCTCTTTTTCCTTTCTTTTCAAATCAAAATCACTCTAGGCTAAATCTCTTGACAATTATTATGTTTTTATCAGATGGCAAAGAAGCTAAAATATCTCAACCTTACAGGCTGTCGATATTTAGAAAAAACTTCCTTCCTTTCAGCTTTTGAGAATTTAGAGGTTTTGATCCTTAGAGATTGTCAGAGAATGGAGCAAATTGACTCTTCGATTGGAAAGATGAAGAGTCTATTACGCTTGGACTTGATGGGATGTGGGCGGCTCAAGGGCCTGCTGGCAGAAGTGGGTAAATTAGAAGCACTAGAGCAACTCCTTCTTAGATTTTGTAAAAACATTTCTTCATTATCAAACAGCATAGGGGATTTGCAGAATTTAGAAATTTTGGATATTGGTTGGACCGGGATAAAGAAATTACCCAGTGGTATTGGAAGGCTAAGAAACCTCCGAGATTTAGATGCTTCATTTTGCACAAACTTGGGAGGGGAAATGCCGGAAAGCATCTGTGATTTTCTTCCTTGCAACACCTTGATTTGTTTTATTGCAAGAGGCTCCAATCTCTATCGATGCTTCCTTCTAGCTTAACATATTTGAATGTCACATGTCAAAGCCGTAGATTGCCTTCACTTTTCAGACTAACCCATCTCAAGGTACTACGACTTATTTGTTGCGAATTTCTTGAGTGCATCTGGGAGCATCCATCAACACTATTAGAAAAATCCCTACACGCTCCCTTCGAATTAGAAATCTTGGAAATCGATAGATGCAAGCTTGTGGAAGCATTGGATGTTTCACAATTTAACCATTTGAGGACATTATCTGCCAAGTATTGCAATAATATACTTGAAATTCGAGGTCTTGACATATTGAAATATTTGGAAAGCTTGGAAATTAGAGCTTGTGCTTCAATTAAAATGCTTGACCTTCCAAAATCCAGGGGTTTGAAGATATTCAAAGCTGAAAATTGTGAGAACTTGGTTGAAATTCAAGGCCTTGAAAGGTTGGAGTCTTTGGAAAAAATAGATATCTTTGGGTGTGCTTTAGTTGCAAGGCTAGACCTTCCAAGATCCAAGGGTATGAAGATATTCAAAGCTGAAAAGTGCAGAGACTTGATTGAAATTCAAGGCCTTGATAGGTTGGAATCTTTGGAAAAAATAAATGTCTCTGGGTGCACTTCAATTGTGAGGCTGGACCTTCCAAAATCTGAGGGTTTGAAGATATTCGACGCTAAAACTTGCAAAAACTTGATTGAAATTGAAGGTCTCAATAGGTTGGAGTCCTTGGAAGTAATAGATATCTCTGGGTGTGCTTCAATTGTGAGGCTGGATCTTCCAAAATCTGAGAGTCTGAAGATATTCAATGCTAAAACTTGTGAAAACTTGGTTGAAATTCAAGGTCTCGATAGGTTGGAGTCCTTGGAAATAATAGATATCTCTGGGTGTGCAATTGAAAGGCTAGACCTCCCAAAATCTAAAGGTCTGAAGATAGTCAATGCAAAAACTTGTGAAAACTTGGTTGAAATTGAAGGTCTCGATAGGTTGGAATCTTTGGAAAAAATAAATATATCTTAGTGCACTTCGATTGTGAGGCTGGACCTTCCAAAATGCGAGGGTTTGAAGATATTCGATGCTACAAATTCCGAAAACTTGGTTAAAATTCAAAGTCTTGATAGGTTGGAGTCTGTGGAAGAAATAGATATTTCTGGATGCGCTTCAATTGTAAGGCTAGACCTTCCAAAATCTGAGAGTTTGAAGACATTCGCTGCTACAAATTGCAAAAACTTAGTAGAAATTCAAGGCCTCGATAGGTTGGAGTCCTTAAAAATGATGAATATCTATGGGTGCACTTCAATTCAGAGGCTGGATCTTCCAAAATCCAAGGATTTGAAGGAGTTATATCTTGGATCTTGCAAAAACTTATTTGAAATTCAAGGTCTTGATAGGTTGGAGTTCTTGAAAGTGCTAGATATGTCCGGGTGCACTTCCTTTGGAAGATTACCGAAATTATGTTGCTTTGACACCTTGCATGATTTGGCAATCAATTGTTGTAACAACCTTCATGATATTCAGAGCCTAGAAAGATTCCCATCCTGCACAAGTTTGTGGATTGAGGATTGCAAGTCCTTAGTAGAATTCCCAAACTTGTCAAATTTTAGTAATTTACGGACGTTGCTTCTATCAAATTGTCATGAACTTCGGGAGATCCCAACACTTGAGGAATCAACATCCTTAAAGCATATTGCTATCTTAGGATGTTCCTTGATCGAAATCTTACCTGATTTGTCATCATGTACCAACTTGATCAGTATAGTTGTGCAAAATTGTGAGAAACTGACTGAGCTTCAAGGGCTGGAGAAATTGGAGCAACTAGTGGAATTGGACGTTTCTGGATGCAAGTCACTCAAAATAATACCGGAGTCAACTGGAACACGGATTTATCGAAATTACGAGAACCGGCCTTTTGACTCATATCGTGGAATGAGAATTTGGACAAAACAACGGGTTTGAGTCAGTTTGGTGGAGATAATGCACATTTCCTAGGGAAAGCACGTAAAGCAGGTAAGTTATCTTTAATCTTCTGAGATCTATCGCCCAATTTTCATAAAGGTTTCCTGTGTAATTTCTTTTAAGAATTATTGCCTTTTCATTAGAATTTCCTGGTTTTGTCAGTGTTCTTGAATTTAGGAAATCCAGGGGAGATATTCATGGAAGTTAATGTGTGTACTTTGGCAAATTGTTACTGCTCATCATGCCAGTAAATGAAATAGATCAAAAGGCCTTCTAAGTGCATCATTTGTCATTAGTCTTCGGGTAAGATTCTTCATCCTATGCATAAACATAAAGATTTTCTGCATTGATTGATTCTGGAATGCTAGAGTTTACTAAGTAAAAAAAAATGATGTATACGGGAATTTGATAGCATACCAAAGGTTACCATATAAGTCGAGAATTGCTAAATGAATGACCCTATATGGAGGTCCTTCTAATGTGAGGCTTTAGTTTGTTCTGCACAAAACAACGCAATTCATGATTGCATGTATCTAAGGTACGCCTAAGAATGAACTAATGGTGTTGAAAGGGCATTCCTTAGTATGCATACACTACTGACTTGGTACAAAATGTGCCCAACCATTATGTTCCACACATTTTATCTCACAAAAATTGTTTGCATTAGCTGATTTAGGCACTCATATCGGTCAAGAAACACTAAATGCACGAACAAAGTCTTTTCCTGGTAATGTGGTCGTGAATAAACTAAGAAACAGGCTAGAAGCACAATCAGAAGCAAAATCATTGTGAATTATTTGAATTGATCGAGAAAATTTTGACTTAAATTTTGTTAACTATGCATCCATGTTCATTTTTTCTTTTAATCTGGGATATACCTAAAAGTCGAAGGCAAATAATAGATTAGCCCAAAAAATACTTTTTAAATTTTTGTTGGGTTAATAATGCCATCTGTCATTTACCTGAACTTTTGAATCAAATCTAGATGGTAGACATGAACAAGAATATCTTTTGGCATAATGCACTGTGAAATAATCCCTTACGTTATACATAAGCTCTTATTGGTGCAATTATTTGCTGAAAAGAAAAACACGAGAAGAGTTTCCTTAAGTTTCCTATGTGATTCCTTAATCCTATATGCCATTTGAAAACTGTCTTGCATTAATTCTGATATATAAACAACATATAATGATAAGGAAAAGAATCATACTACATTCCACAAAAGCAACTGAAGTTGAATCACTATGCTAACTTGATCAAAGTTTCTGTGGTTGATGATGTTAGATGCCTATTAGTTGGATTAGAAGAGTCGAAGAAAATAATATTGACTTTGACTCACAAAGATGGGTATTATTAAGAGTTTTCTTATGTTAATTGCTAGATTGATCTCATTGGATTCACCGGCAGGATTTGGTTATTATTCCACTGGTTATGATGTAATTGCTTGAATAACCAAAACAGCTTTTGAAAGGCACTTCTAAAAGGAAACAAAGTCACCAAAGGATCAAGAGCTCGATGTTTCTTGGATTGCTCCAAACGCTAACAATGCATTTTTGGAAAGGCAAAGTATCTTCGCCCATTGTTGTCCCACATTGCCCTGATTATGATCAATAGAAGCATTGTCGAGCTTAAACTCTCTGTTAAGAGATTTTTTAAATACTGAAAATCCAGCCAATTAGTTTGATAGAGTGCCCAATTGTTAGGACGAATGTATTTCAATTTGTTATCCTAATTGGCACCTGTATGTAGGTCTTTTGGAGTCTTTGTTCGAAGGGAGTTGTTTGTGATCAAGGTTTAGATCTTCATGCTGAAGTGGAAGCTATTTGTTGTTTGGCTCATAAACTTTGTTTCATTAATAAAGAACGTAGAGGTTCTTGCTTTGGGAAGTTGGTGTCTGAGTTGGATTGGAATGGTTGTACCCACTGCGGTTGGAAGTCTTGGAATCAGAGTTCTGCGAGGTTGAGATCTTATTGCAATTGATTTTGCTGTTAGATTGATGTATAGGTTGCTGTTGATACCAAATCGGAAATTGGTTCTCGTGTGAAGAACAAGGTCACCAGAGTCTGGTGATGTGCATTTGAGATTGCGCTCCATATGGGATGTCGAAGCTCAATTGTAACAAGGGTTCAGCTATCATGAACATGCAATTTCAGGACCCAATTGACCATTCAATTTGCAAAAACAATAATTTGTCTTGTCGCCTGTCGGTAATTGGATTTTTCTTTATGTGCTTAGATTACTTATTATCCCAGTTGCACTCTAATTAGTTTAGCTTAGTGCACTTCCTGTTTTTAGACTTTTCTTGACCTGTCCTGATTCTACGAGCTGCCCATGTTTTTTTCTCCTTGAAATGTTGTCTGCGAAATTCTATTACAGCTTGCATCATATCAAATTGGATGCTAAGTTCACTAACAGTAGGAGATCTAAAATCAATTCACTCATTTGACATCAGCTAATAATGTGCATCGTTGACTCGTTTGGCCTTCCAGTGATGAACAACCTTCGATGGCACCATCGCCTCGAATTATGCATGGTAGGCCTAAAGAGACAAGGAAAACAGGGGAAGGAGAATCCAAAAATGGTTTCGAAGTGTCAAGACAAGGCACAGAAATCACATTGAAACAAGAGACAAAGGTAAGGTTCGTTCATTCATTTTGTGTCTCTAGTCTCTATTTGTGTCATTATTTTTTGACTTCACTTTCTTAAGTAAACAGGATGAAGAGAGAGAGCCAGACAAATAGAAGTCAATCAACTTGTCACAGAGAAGCTTCATAACGATGCCACCACTCAAAAGGTACTTTTGACCTTGCTTTAAGTAACTGGTTATGTACTTCAGGGACGAGCATGGTCTGGGTTAGGTCGGTCCAGCAGCTAATCCATAGACCAACTCATACAGTATTGATCCCTAATTTTTGGTATCGAGGACTGGTCCAATGGGTTCGGTCTAGTTCCAAGGTCAATTAGAGACCAATCGATTTTTATTTTTCATTTTTTGTATTCCTTAAAAGAACGAATATACTATTTTAAATTACATATCCATTAATAATGCAACGTTGAGCAACCAATTTATGGACATCAATACAACATAAATATAAGATAAAGTAACAAAAAAAATTTACACTTGCTAAAAGCAATAAACCATAATAACAAACATGCAAGGCAGGGAACAAAGGGGTAGTGAGGTGAGTGAATAGAGGCAAGCCAAGAGGCTAGTGAGGCCGAGGCAAGTGAAGAGGGATATTTTTCTGTTGAATCAAGGCTATAGCGCTAAAATTTAAAGTAGACAAAAGCATAATATGTTAGATATATAATATATATTGCGTATAGGGTTGGTCTAGGTTTGATCAATTCTAAACTCTCAAAATTAGGGACCAACTCGCACAGTGTAGGGTTTAGAGGTCCCAGGATTGAAGATCGACCCAGTGCCCTTGGGAATCAGACCAGTATTAGCAAAGTTGAGCCTATCTAGGGTTGACCTTGGACCGATGCTCACCCCTATACTTTAATGATTATAAATGCCCTCCTAACTTGAGTATTTGGTTCTTTAGGCATCGTTTGGCAGTGTTCTTGTTTTTCTATTTTTTTGTTCTTTTGTTCTCTGAAATAAAAACAAAAAAAAAAAATCGTTTGGTAATGCCTATCAGTATTTCTATTTCCTGGAAGAGAAACTTGTTCTAGAGAAGATATTTAGAATGGAAATGAGAAGTAAAAAAAATAACTTCTTATTCTTGGAAACAATTTTTAGAAACAATTTCTTGGGTCATTATTCATGACCGACTGCCATCCCTCAACCACCGCTCGTTGACTTCCGCTTGCTGGCCGCCGACCACCGTCGGCAACCAATGAACGATGACCTGGTGGATGGTTGGCCTGGGTGCGTTTGGTAACATTTCTACTTCTGGGAACAGTTTCTTTTGAGAAATAGTTCTTTTCTATTTCTATTCCCTGGAACAATTTCTGAGTAAAATAGGGCGTTTGGTAACTATAAAAATTTCTTGTTTTCAGAATAGAAAAAGAATAGAAATGCGTTTGGTATAGACAAAATTTTTTTATTTCTTTTTTTCTTGACAGCAGTGGTGACTGACGGGCGACGGCAGTGATCAGCGGCAGTGGGGGTGCAGACGACGACCGGGGGCGGCCCCCGCCCACCGGTCGTTGGTCGCTGGTCGCCGGTCGCCGGCTGCCGGCCCCGGTCGCCGTCTGCACCGATCGCCGCTGCCGGTTGCCGGTCACCATCGCCAGTCGTCGATCGCCGACCCCCATTGCCCACCGGTCGCTGGTCGCCGACCCCCACCGCCTGCCTGTCGCCGGCCACAGGGCGAAGGACGACGGCTGGCAGTCGGCCGGTGGCAAGCGGGTGGGGGCGGCCAGTGAAAAGTGGCGAAGATTGACGGCCGGTGGCGGGCGGTAGTGGCGGCGACAAGCGGCGGTGGGTGGGTGGCCGCGTGTTATAAGGGTGAGAAGTCCCTAAGAAATAGTTTCTATAAATTGTTCCCAGAAATAAGAAGCTAGTTTTTTCTACTTCTCATTTCTACTCCAAATTTATTCCCAGGAACAACTTTCTATTCCCGAGAATAGAAAAATCAGTTTGCGTTACCAAACGTATTTCTGTTCTTTTTCTATTCTAGGGAACAAAAGAACAGAAAAATTGAGGAACAGAAATGTTGCCAAACGGTGGCGTCCAATGGCTGATCGATGTCAGGCGATGGGCCACCAGTTGCCACCACCATTGAGGAGAAAAGAAATAAAAAATTTTAACGGTACCAAACGCATTCCTATTTTTTTTTCTATTCCGAGAATCATAGATTTTTGTAGTTGCCAAATGCCTTGTTTTACTCAGATATTATTTTAGGAAATAGAAATAGAGAAGAACTATTTCTCAAAATAAATTATTTTCAGGAGTATAAATGTTACCAAACTCATTCTTAGTAGTCTAGATGGGAAGGCGGTCAAGTCATTTCTCTACTAAGAAATACAGACAATGTTGTGGTTAATGCTGAGAAGGTAGAGAGATCATCTCACAAATTTTGCGTAATTAGAGGTATAACTTTATGGTAGTAAACGAGTTGTTATGTAAAGATGTGAAGTTTGATTTGATAGTATGTATTTCTTTCGTTCGGCAGCACAAGGAAGACGGTACAAAAAAGAAGCAAGAGAAATGGAAATAAGTGGCGGAGCATTTGGACATCGGAAGTGGTGGCTCAACGAGATCGCCAAGAAAGAGGAAAATTGACTAGATGTTGCTGTTTACAGAGTTGGGAGCATGATAGATTCTGCTACCTTTTGTTGGTATGATACTCTTGAATTTAAGGTCTAGAGATGGAATTGGTTGTTTATATTTTTTGTGAGTATTTAAGATGCGGGAATGACGCTGTTAAGACTGCATGCACTCTGGGCAACGGTTTTTGGTGCTTGGGGACTACAATTGATGTTTGAAAAGTAAGTGCAGTTTTGTCTTATGTTTCCCCTAATCTGTTGTGTTTTGGACCAGGCTCTGTCGCCAATAAAACAAGCCAAGCTTGTTTAGAGGTACGATATGAATTTTCTTGCCTAACGATTTCGACAAAATTTCATTCTAAAAAGCATCAATTTTCTTCGCAAAAATGAAAGAATCTAACATTTTCATTCTAACAATTCGACTTTTTATGGCAAAGCACCTTTAATTTCATAGGCATTATACCTACTGAAATCGTAGATCCTAATCCTTCGACGGTTCAGCAATTCTGGAACATTGCTCTCATCTAAGTAGACACCAAAATCAAAATCCACACCATTCTTTTGACAACTTCTCCATTCGTTTTTCGCTTTCCAATCGAGCAATATGCATAATTAAAAAGGAGAAAAATGTAGTTATAATTAAAGGAAAAGTTCTTATTACATTAATCAGCTTTTATGTTGTCGAATAGTTTGGCTGGAGAATTGCCATAAGAAAAAAAAATATATCAGTGATCTAAACTCTAAAAAGCCACTGTCACCTTATATAATTTAGTTTTTGCCATGATTGTTGCGGAAGTAAACAATTCAATAATAAATTGATTGAAAAAAATAAAATTAGACGATAGATTTACTTGGTTTGTCTAAGTGATCTCCTTTTACGGGGAGAACAGTAACGAATTCTATCATAAATCAACATGAAAAGGAATCCACGTCCAGTAAGTCAAAAGAATTCAGTCGACAAAGTCCTGCTGACTTTCCTTTTACAATTTTCTTTGCTTGGCCAACAATCTGCAGTACATGTCTAACTACTGTATTTAATTTTCTCAGAATTGAGGGGGCGAGGGAATTTCTGGAAGTTGCTCGTCATTTCTTTTCGTTGGTGATGTTGCCTTTTTGGTACATGTCTGACTACTGTATTTAATTTTCTCAGAATTGAGGGGGCGAGGGAATTTCTTCCACTGTTACAAGTGTGGTAAGCTTCATTCATCCTGTACTTGCGGCAGCATAAGAAGTAAAAGAACGGAAGTTAATCTGCTTCACCGATTGTCATGCTGTACAGGTTGCTGTTATTCAATCTTTGCTGAAAAACAGCCGTCCTTGCGTGGAAGAAGCGATGCATCATGAATCTGCTGTTTGCTTTGAGGTAAATCTCTGTGATTTAATGGTTATAATGTGTGCATTGCAACAAGTGTATGAATTGAAAGCGGCAGAAATGGTGATCAGCATTTTCTATTTGATTTGAGAAATGACATGACTATCTTGCCTTGCAGACACACAATTCATAAGAACTGCTTAAAAGAGATGAGAGAACATCACCAGTGAGTATATGGAGGCTTTTCATGTACGTAAGTTAATTGGGCTCGACTTTTCTTTGTACAGGATTTAATTTGGTGATTATTGCAATAGGTATGCTTGCTCAATCTGCTTGAAATCTGTTTGTGATATGTCAAAGGTTTGGGAGGCCAATGCCAGAGCCTTATCAAAACAAAATGGTGGGTGTTGGAGGAATATATTTATTATGGGTAATTAGTTCCTGATCTGGTGTCAATTTTTTGGGACCGGGGATCAAACTAGACAGTTCTAGGATTGGGAACCGGACTTGACCGAGCCAATCGGTCCGGTCCAGTCCAATGGAACTGATCACTTAACAAAAAAGTATTAAAAATTAAAAAATACTAGATTTATTATTGTTTCAGGGTTTATTGCATTTTTTAAGAAATTTAAAAATATATTTTTAAATAAAAGATAGTCTATCCAGTCCAATCTGGCTTTCCTCGGAATCAGGAACTAGACCAACACCCCCGGTAACCGGAGCAAACCGGCCTATCCGGTCTAGTCTATGTAGTTTCCAGCTCAGGTAGTCCAATGTGCTCATCCCTAATGTTTATTTATACCTTCTTGAGGCTATGTTGGTCTAATCAAGTTCCGAAGAACTGCTGATGAAAGTTGTTTGTTGTTCGACAGGTATGAATCCTCTGCAACGACTGCCAGAAAACATCTCAAGTCCAATTCCATGTAGTCGCTCAGAAATGCGCCCATTGCAAGTCCTATAATACTTGCCAAACGGGTCGCTTAGCTTAGCTACCCACTTTATGCCTTGATCTTCAAAATGATTAATTATTTATCCCTTCGATCCATTCAAGAGCTTAGCTTATAGCTACCCACTTTATCCACGCGTATCTACCATCTCATGCTTAATTAATGATTAAATTCTTAAATGGCATATCCGGTGGATTGTCTACACAATGGATTAAGTAATCCATGTGCTAACCACAGATTCACTTTTGCCGTGAATGACGGTCGAGTTTCAAAAAGACGGTTTTATGCCACTAGTCATTTTAATTGGGTATTTTTTTTCCCGGGGGGGGGGGAGGTGGGGTTCAATATTTTGATAGTTTCTTGATAAATGATTCTTCTGGCCACCATTTGATATATGACTCAATATGGATGGATTGGATTCTCAACGAGAATCCGTAAAATGACATGCTTTAGTCGTTTCACGGAGCATATTCTTTGTAGTGGTGATTTTTATTATATTTGCTAGCAAACTGTTGATTTTTTTTTCTCAACTTTGTTCAAGAAGAACTTCATTGCATTGTGCTCGGGTACAAAATGATAAAAACAGAACAAATAAATAAATAAATAAATATGTATATATATATATATTCATAATTTCTTGTGATATTTGACATGCATTAGTGACATAAATGATCGTTATAAAATAATCATAAAATGAATTTTCAAGCAGGCCAAACGTGTTTTAGAATATTGGTTAGTGGAGGAGATTATATTTCTCCACGCATATGATTCTATATACTATTAATACAAAAAAGTGCAAATGGACCATCACCACAAAGCTTGACTTAGATTTAGAACAGCTATACGCATTTGGATCGATGGCTGGCACTACTATTTTGGTGTACTCCATACCGATTTAAATAAAACTGTGTCTCCCTCCAAACTGCAATTAAAGTTGAGTTCGCCATTATGTAGCACTAAGGTTGGTCGATGCTTGACACCCATATGTTAGATGAATTCTTAAATATTTAAGGCACTTCATCAACGAGAATATATACATATCAAAATGTTGGAACATTAAGTTGCATAATCTATTTTGACCAAGGTTTAGACCATTAAAAACTCTGAACTATGCCTACTATAATACTAATATTCCAAACTCTTTTTTGTGTTACAAAAAATCTTAAATAACATCCACTGTAACAATTATTCCCTACATGTCACCAGAACCCACAAATTTGTGTACAAATGATGAATATTGGTTCACACTATGCAAAGTATAGGATTTTTTGTAGTAGACAAAGGTATTTTGACACGCCGGTACAAGTTTACCCAAAAAAAATCGGATTATTGTTGTCATAGCGAGGATGGTTTATAATGTTTTGTGGTATTTTTTGTTTTGACCTCCAAAAGGTCAGAGTAAAGAAAATATTGGCTGAAGAGTGTGCAGAGGAGGGGGAGAAGAGAACGCGCGTGGTTTCAAAAAAAAATTTTCCTCCCTACCAAGCCTGACGCCTAGGCCCATGGGAGGATAGGTGTTGCGCTCCGGAGTAGCCTTCGATTTGCCTGCCACACTGGCCAACGAGTTGCAGCCAATATTTTCTTGAGTCGACAAGACAGACTTCCAAAATCACGTAGAGTTGGACACGAATCTCTTGTTCATAGGATCGAAAATCGTCCTCGAATTCGAGGACGGGCATGTGATTGTGTCAAAGACGAGTACGTCAAGTAAGTTATCAACCATGAGGGCCTCCGTGAAGGCCAAGGCTCTTGGAAGAAAACTTCGTGGCATGCTCCAAATTTCAAAGAGCCACATTCACCCTGGGACTAGGTTTGGTTCTATCCTATTGTCTGTTGCCATTAACATCTCGACGATGATTGACATGGCACCATGCAATAGTCTTTCTTGGTATTTTTGTTGCCCTGTGCAACTGAGGAGGTCAAGCATAGTGATGGGATTCACACAATAGTGACTTGTCATCTCCTAGTTGATTTTTCTATTTTTAGACTGTCATCTTGAATTGAGCAATTTTATGATGTTGATTTTTCTGTTTCTAAATAATCATCTCGGCTGTTGATGTGACTGAGCAGTTCTGCGATGATCATTGCCTAGCCTAGTGTCCTTCGAGGCTTTTTGAGTCCCTGAAAAAATATTCAGTGGATTTTTCAATGTGCTTGATACAAAGTGTTCTTTGAAGAGGTATCAATGTGCATGTTAATTTGCAAGTCATGTGTCACGGGCCGATCGTTTGGGATCATGACCGTGCGGCGACTTAGGCTATTTTGAATTGCTTGGGATCATTGGGGCTTAAGCCAAGCCTTCTTTGGATTGACCAATCACTCACTCACCCGGTTTTAGAGAGAAACTAGAGAGAAGCTTTGAACGAAAGGAATGAGCTTAAATTGCTAATGGTTGGATGGATATAAATGAGGGGGAGGGCACCCCTTCTTATACTTGAGGCCCTCAAATTATAACCATTGATCGAGTTTCAATCCGGCGGACGAGATCGTACCACCTCACCTACCATCTATAGACATTTATGATGAGAAGATTCTAGACCACGGCGCAATTACATGATCGCCCATCCTTGAGAATGTTCCGGAATAGCTTGGATCCTTCGAGGGGCGTTTTGGTCGTTCTTCCTTGATTACGAATGCCTCATTGACCATAGAAACCTCTGCTCCGTGACACATGCCTAGCATTCCATTCTTTGATTTCTTATCGGTCGGAAGTTCTTCCCACTGAACCAAATATTCTCAGGACAGAAAATTCAATTTGCTGATTCCAAAACAGCTGAGATGAAGTATGATGCCTCAGAAATTCGTGATCCTTGCAGGCCCCTTATAATGTCCTTTACTGTCTCTTTAGCTGTGCGGGGTTAGAGGTGGTGGCAATGCTGCAGCTCAGGCATTGTTTTGGCAAGCTAAGCAAGGTGTTAGCAAATTTACCCGTGAGATCATCGAAAGGACTAAATTGCACCGAACATAAAAGCTTCTATGTTGCTTTCAGATGTATTATACCAAATATATGTTGCTTTCACCCATGCGCAATCAATTGTTGTGACAACCTTCATGATATTCAGAGCCTAGAGACATGCTGCACAAATTTATGGATTGAGGATTGCAAGTCATTAGCAAAATTCCAAAACTCGTCAAATTTTGATGATTTATGGATATTGTCCCTATCAAATTGCCATGAATTTCGGGAGATCCGGCGGCTTGAGGAGTCAACATATCTAGAACACATTGCTATCACAGGATATTGCTCGATCGTGTTCTTACATGATTAGTCATCATGTACCAACTTGGTCAGTTTGGTTGTGCAAAACTGCAAGAAACTGATGATGCTTCATGGGCTCTAGAAATTGGAGAAACTAAGGGAATTGGACATTTCTGGATGCAACTCACTCTAAACAATATCAAAATTATTCGGAGGGCAGCTTTATCAAAATTATGAGAATAAACCAGTTCTAAACTCCTAGAATCCATCACAGGCTTGAAAAGGGTCTCGTCTCTTCTTTAGAAACTGGAGCACTCACCAATTCGCCGGGGACGGCCATGGAATCAAGTGGCATTTGCCCAAGGTTTTCACTATGCACTCCTATGAATTACATTATGCTGCGTCAACCATGTCTCGTGTGGAAAAATCTCAGGTCGGCCTCTAGAAACACGGCTAGTTTTAGGGGGACGAAAGGGACCGTCCTCCTCCTCGACACTGTCCGTTCCAGGATACTTCTTTGCAGTTTCCCATTGGTAGGTCGAGATGTAAATTCTCCGCGCATGGGTTTACATTAGGTCAATCGTTGACCCAACCTTGACAACGAACCGTATACTATTTAAATCATAAAAAATATATTCACAAAAAAAAATTAAATGAAAAGACAAATTTCCAATACGGGACGCACGACATTTTGGCGCGAAGCTTCCTCGAAGCTTCGTCTCCCACCCAGCTTCGATGACCACGGCAAGGACTTGGAAAAATTGTGATATTTCCCAACGTCCTTATTACCAGGCTGTATAGTCGGATGCCCACTTTTGCCGTGAATGATGGGTCGAGGTCCACAAGAAATGGCTTTATGCTACTAGTCATTAAACCGATGGTGTATATAATTTGGATGGTTTGCTTGACAAATGATTCTTCTGGCCACCATTTTATAAATGATTTTCTTTTTTGGGCAGCTGCATTTGATAAATGATTCATTGATAAATGATTCAAGACCACAATTTCAATATTTTCTGTGGATTCTCAATGAGGATTTCTAAGATGACGTTCTTCTATCATTTCGCTTGACAGATTCTAATTAATGGCATTTTTTTTATATTATAATTGTAAGCAATAGGCGGATTTTTTTTCCAATTCTTTTAAAAAAGATGTAAACTGTTACTTAGTAAGAATGCGCTCTCCACCATTTAAAGTTTGAGAAAAAAAAAATCCTGGTTTATTTCCAAGCCAAAGAGGTGGCATTTGCAGGTATTCCCACCGTTAGTAGTACTACTCAACATCGTTAAAGTGAATATCCATGTGAATAAGGGGAGTTTTTTTGGTGCCCCATGCACTAATAATCAAATTTAAATTTGTACATGCATCTTGAAACTAGTAGTGAGTTCCACTTTTAAGGGATTTCACAGGCAATACATTCATCTAATAACTTAAGGTTTTAAAATAGTTAACAGTAATTCTACAAAATCTAATATGGTAAAAGCAAAGGTTATACCTTTCGCGAATGTTCATTTACCCTCCATTAGTGAAACATCATATGCCACTCATTATTCGGCTTGCACATGAGAGGGAATATTGAAGTATCGTCCTACATCGTTTGACAACAAATTCTAAATGCTCTTTATATTCACAGGATTTTCTCTCCATCTATCAATTTAAGCTTTTTTTATTGGATTTTAATCTCTTAAAAGTCAAATATGGGTAAAAGAGAGTCCTTTTAAAAAAAGAATGAGATGAAAATATACTTCAATATCTTAGAAGTCACGTGCATCGCATATTATGATAAAAATATAATGAAAAGTTAACTATTGGAACAAAATAAAAGGTTAGAATAAGTGAATAATAGTTGAAAAATCGGAGGCAAACTTGTATTTCCCCAAAATTCAGAGAAGTTATGCATAATTTACCCCCATGTAGTGGAAGGCAATGAAAAATCTTAATTTACACAAGTGAGCCTTCAACTAAAGTAAATTGGTGTTCATCCACATTCCATAGTCTTGAACCATGTGAAGCATTGTTGATGCCTCGCCTCAGTTCACCAATGTCCGAGATTGTCTTGTGATGACTTTGATAATCAAATCAAGAGAACCAAAAAGGAAAAGTTTAAAGAAGGGAAAAAGAAATGGAAAACTAACTCACGTGGAGATCATCATGCTTGCTGGCCATGATTGGGTAATGTTGCTGATTTTCCACGGACAACTTGACTTCAAGATCAGAGCTAACATTCTTAATTCTCCACCAAATTCTAGAATATCTTTCTTTATCTTTGTTTATTTTCTAATGAAGTACTCTGCATTACATATTCTTCGTTCATTACCAAGACCATAACTTCTGTCTTTGTACTACACCGGCAATTGCACATTGAAATTCCACTTCTCCCATGAAATCTGAATTTGACTCATTATACTCGCGCATTATTTTTCCAACTCTATGGTTTCAAAAGGCCAAGGTTTGCAAAAGACTTGAATTTCTGCATTTTGCTTCTCCTAACATGTATATTTATAAAACCCCTATCTAAGCATGGTATTATTAAGTCGTGCCAGCTCACTTGAACCGGCCCTCTTAGTCTAGGGTTCGAGCTCGGCATAAGAGGTCGTGCCAGAACGGGCTGTGGCAATATTTGGGTTCTAGCTTGATGAATTGTACTCGGAACAAGAGTGACAAGATCTAAGGGACGAACTTTCATAAAATTTAACTTCGAAAATAAACTATTTGTGGGATGGGAAAAGAAGGGGCAAAGGAGCAATGATGAAAACTTTGTAGCCCCCGCAAAGCATTGCCATGATATTTTCCACGAGGGAATCTTTTGACTAACATCTTGCGGGAGTTATTTTCCACGAGAACCACCATCTTTTTCTTTGCTTTTGCTTTATTTCCTTTTCATTATCACTTTTGCTTCTTCACAAAATTTCCCTTGGATTGTCTCGGACCAGTTCCGCCGTGAACGACGGGTCGAGATCCCCCATGAAACGGTTTTATGCTGTCATCAAACTGGCTCTGTGATGCAATCAACTATTTTGGATCAATAGAACTTAAGATACAGACATTTTCGAGCAAAACTTGATTTGACTTTGTAAAATTCATCAATATTAATGGAAATTCGATATTTCATTATTTAATGCAGCATCCGTTATTTAGAAGATTAGATTTGATAAAAATTTCAAGTTGGAAGTTTCGAGAAAAAAGAAGAAGAAAACATTGGTTCTTAGGTACCAATCTGTTTCATATGGTCCAATACCAGTTTCGAACTCCTAAAATCCGTCACCGGCTCGAAAAGGGTCTTGTCTCGGCTTTAGAAACTGGATCACTTGCCAATTCACCGAGGACGGCCTTGGAATCAAGTGGTGTTTGTCTAAGGTTTTTGCTATGCGTTCTTATGAATTACATTATGTTGTGTCGACCGCGTCTTGTGTGAAAAACTCTTAGGTCGGCCTCTAGAAACACGGCCAGTTTTAGGGGAATGAAAGGGACCGTCCTCCTCCTCGACATTGGCAGTTCCGGGATACTTCTTTACAGTTTCCCATGAGGAGGTCGAGACGTAAATTCTTCGCGCATGGGTTTACATTAGGTCAATGAATTGACCCACCCATGACAACGAACCGTGTATTATCTAAATCCTAAAATATATTCACAAAAAAAAGAAAATTAAATGAAGAGACAAATTTCCAATCCGGGACGCACGAAAGTTTTGACGAGGAACTTCCTCGAAGTTTCGTCTCCCACGCAGCTTCGATGCAAAAGCAGGAATGAAAATCCTAAATTATATATACTGCGACACCTTCACAATAGCAGCACCACCAGCAAACACCACGACCACCGCGACGCCTCCACTGTTGCCGCTTCTCGCTCGATGACAGTGCCGCCTTTCAGTTCGCTGTCCATCGTATTTGCATCCCGCTCGAGTCCTCCTTGCTCGCTGCTTCCTGTCCAGCGAGTCCAGTTGCATCCGACCACTGCCCCGAGAAGTGCCGCTACGTTCACCCCATCTCGACGTTGGAACCGTAAGTTGATAACCCATCTTGTCTCCGTTTCGTTCGACGCCAAGGCTTGCTGTCTCCTTACTCTCGCCACACCAAGTTCTGTTTTGTAGGTTCATCCAAGGCTTGCCCAGCCTTCACTGAGTCAAGATACACGTCCAGGTGAACTCTGACTTGCTGGGACATTACCGAGAGTTCCGCTCCGTCGCGAACGATCCCCCGCCGGGCACATTCACCGCTAGAGCTGCCGACCACAGTCTGTGAACCGTCGTCGTTTGTGGGGTCGTGATTCCTGATATCCGTCTCCCGACCGAACTTCGAAACAAACAATCAAATCAGGTAAAAATATTATCCATCAATTCTCAAATATTTTGTTTCCTCATTTGAAAATTCTATCTTATTTAAAATTTCTTGAGTAGCCTTTCAAATTAGGATTATTCCCTAATTTTACAACTTGCCATAATTGTTAATATGATCTCACGTAAAGATATAATTCATGATTGTACAGAAAATCGTTAATAAGATTTTATGCCCGCAATAAAATTCACAATTACATAAAAAATGGACTAATCCAATCTCATATTTGGGATACAAAATTAGATGAATATCGATAATATCTCGTCTGATTTGATATTGTGTTTGACGTGTATGTGCTTTTCTTTCTATCTTTGTTTGTATTGATTTTGCTTCTATAAAGAAAAATTCAAAAATATTAGACAATATATTGAGATAGATCCTTTTCAGATAACGGCGGGAATTCTTTTCCGCTTTGCTCTTCCACAGAATTTTCCTCAGATTCTCTCGCGCCAGTTTCGCCGTGAAAGACGGGTCGAGGTCCCCCCAAGAAATGGTTTTATGCTGTCATCAAACCGGTTCTGCGATAGAATAGAATATCTTGGATCAGGACTCAAGATTCAAACTTTTTGGAGAAAAAATTGGTTTGACTTTGTAAAATTCATGAATATTAACAGAAATCCGATAAATCATTATTTAGGTTTGATAAAAATTTCTAGTTAGAAGTTTCGAGAAAAAAGAAAAGATCAGTCCTTAGGTGCCAATCTTGTTAATAACAGGCTGGTTCGATCACTAGTTCCAAACTCCCAGAATCCGTCACGGGCCTGGAAAGGGTCTTGTCTTCGCTTTATAAACCGGATCACTCGCCAATTCATCGGGCATGCCCCCTAGAATTAAGTGGCGTTTTGTCTAAGGTTGTCGCTGTACATTCCTATGAATTACATTATGTCACATTGACCGTGTCTTGAGTGGAAGAATCTTGGGTCAGCCTCTAGAAACATGGGCCAGTTTTAGGGGAATGAAGGGGACCGTCCTCCTCAACACTGCCCGTTCCTAGATACTACTTTACAATTTCCCATTAGGAGGCTGGAACTAGAGTAAGTCTTTAAATTGCTTTATCTGAATTTTGAGATTGGACTAGAGTAAGTCTTTAAATTGCTTTATCTGAATTTTGAGACATAAAATATGGAAGTATTCTCACCTTGTTGAAAAAAGAAAAATATTCAACTTGAATAGTTGCTGCGAGGCGTGCGAGCACTAGCATGTTAAAATAAGGAATGCAGCCAAACTAGATGCCCTCATCAGAGAGATTGCCGCTAGCAGTTCTTATAGGTGGAAACATCTTGGAAGAAAATAGGCCAATGAAGTTGACCTCAACTTTATTTCACTATAAGCCTATAACCTTCCGATAGGCCTCAAGTTGAGACATAAATTCTTCGCGCAAGGATTTACATTAGGTCAATCAATTGACCCACCCACGACAACGAACCGTGTACTATTTAAATCCTCAAAATATATTCACAAAAAAAAAATGACCAGACAAATTTCCAATACGGGACGCACGACATTTTGGCGCAAAGCTTCTTCGAAGCTTCGATGCAAAAGTAGGAAAATCCTCCCCTTTTTCTCCTTTCGTTTTTTTTTTCCAACGTGGCCGGGGACGCTCGATGTCATTAATTATTTTGATAGTTTGCTTGATAAATGATTCTGCTGGCTACAATTTGATAAATGATTTTCTTCAGAGTTAATATTACAGAAAACCTTAAATTGTGACAAATTTATCTCAGAATAATTTTTTAATCATGAAAACTTTAAACTAGTACACTTATGATAAATTTATTGTAAACTAATTTATTTACCAAGAAAAATCCCAAACTGATATACTTATAATAAAGTTATATCAACCTAATTTTTTGACCACCAAGATCATAAACTGATACATATGCAACAAATATCATGTGCATTGTACATGATAATAACAATATTACTATAGTTATTACTATAAATGGACTAATTCAAAATTCTACTCTATAAATACAAAAACTATCTTAGAATTAAGGGATAAGTGAAAGCGCTCAAACTTTAGAGTCTAAATTTTTACGTGGTATCAAAGCATTGGCAATTGCCATGACAGAAGTGGTAAGGTCGTAATCACTGTTAAAGGAATTGGGAATCTCTCAATTGAAACCCCCTATCCTTTGGTGTGACAACCTAGAGGCAGTGTATCTTACGGTGAATCCACTTTTCATGCTAGAACAAAACATGTCGAGGTAGACTTTTGCTTTGTCTGCCATTTAGTATCACAACGCAAACTTGAGGTTTGCTTCATATCCACACATGATCAAATAGTGGATATCTTCACCAAGCCTCTTACACAATGTCATCATGATATGCTCAAATCCAAGTTGAAGATCATCAACTACCTTAACTTGCAGGGCCTGTTGAGAATAAGAATGCATGACTCATTCAAATTCAAAATATTTTGAATTAGTCTATTACAGTAATAACTATAGTAATAACTACATAAGATAAGAATAGGCAAAATTTTGAACAAGTCATGTATTCTTATCCTTAACAAGTTCAATAGAACAATTTGGAGTAACGTCCATTAAAAGTTTATTTAGTTGATACCACAACATGCAACAGGCTCAAAGAGAGGGGGAAAAATTCCTAAGTGGGATCAAGAGCTTTAATATATATTCAACAAAATACCTTTTTCTGATGGAAAATAGATTAACAAAAGAAAAATAGTTCAACGGTGCGTCCACTAGACGGAGCGTGCCCTCACCCCATTGTATATAAATATCTACTTTGACCACTTGTCTGGAAAAAAAGAAAAATACACTGACTCTACTCAATGCTAGTCATGTGTGCAGATACGGCCAATTCATATCTTATTTTAATTTGGACTTGGACCGGACGAAGCCCCGTCTCTCTCTCTCTCTCCATTCCAAGTGTATTGAAATTTTAACAGCAGTCGTCTATTTATATTTGGTTTTATTTCTTTTCATTACTCCTGCATCGAAATTTCCTTGCATATTGTCTGCTACCGGGAAATGGATGGGCTTGGATTCTCTGCATGGAGATTTACGTTAGATGAAGGCAATGATAATTACTGAGATTTGTTTCAGTGACCACCTTTTTCATATGAAAAATGGAAAGTGGGGGATTCGAATCCTCACTTTATCAAGAGGGTAGAGGTATGAATGATTTAATTTCAGGAATATATTTTGATTTTCATACCCAGTAAAAAAGTAGGCCAAAAGTCTCAGCATTAGTGTAAGAGTAAGATCAAAAAAAAAAAAAAAAGGAAGACATCGGCTCTAAGTATGTGGTTACCATTTCCAGTAAATGAATTACTATATATATAGCTTGACAAGTTTGACTTCTTGGGCAGCTGTTTAGACTACATAAATCAATCCAAGGAAGAGACAATGGGCAACAAGAAGGCATCTCGTGTTTCTTGAGAGGCATTCTGGTTTTCTTCTCTGTCAGACTTGAAAGCAAAAATCAAGTGCGAAGTCAGAGAAAAGACGAAATGCATCGTCTTATTTTATGGCATTCTTTTGCCGAGCTCATACTACAGATCCTTCTCTTCGGGCTCCTGTTCTATTTTCTCAATAAGAAGAAAGCTAATGTGCATGGAAATGCAGAAAATTCTGATACTGGTGCATCCAGTTCGCTGACTGTGCCGGCAGGAACTAATCTTAGTGGATCTAGTTCGACTTCAATAGAAACTACTAATGGTGCAACTAGTTTGTTGACCGAGTTGTCTGGAAACTGTTACGACGTGTTCTTGAGCTTTAGAGGTAAAGATACTCGAAAAAACTTCACCGATCACCTCTACCATGGGCTCATCCGTGCCGGAATCTCTACTTTTAGAGACAATGACAAACTCCGCCATGGCAAGAAGATCAGCCCAGAACTTTTTGCAGCCATCGAGAATAGTAAAATCCTGATCCCCATTCTCTCTGTACATTATGGTACAAGTAGTTGGTGTCTGAATGAATTGGTTCAAATAATGGAGTGCAAGAATAAGAAGGGGCATATAGTGTTGCCTATATTCTACAAAGTGAAACCATCTGAGGTGTGTTATCAAAAAGGGAGTTTTGGAGAGGCATTTCATGAGCACGAGAGCCGTTTGTGTACGAGGGGTTTCAACCCAGCGATTTTGAAGAAATGGAAGGAAGCACTCAATGATGTCAGCTCCCTGAGAGGATGGGACGACACGAGGTAAAAATTTTCACCAAAGCATCTCTACATTCTTTTGGTTTGGGTGGATGTTTACTAGTTGTATTCCTGTCTGCCCATCTGCTTTCTCTGGGGTTTTCTTTTTAATAATGAAAAAGCTGTAAGATCTTGCTAGCAGTAATATCCTGCGATGCATGAGTTCCATGAGTTATTCTTTTTCAAAAATTACTTTAATGATATTGACCAATCTAATTTTAGATTTCATTGTAAGGATCCCATTCGCTTGAATAACATAAGAATTTTCAAATGAATTTTTACTCTTATATCCAAAGATTTTAGAACATAGTGCCCTTCTTTTTTCATGTTTAAAGGATAACGTTAATCTTCAACACTAACTTTTCTAATTTGAAATTCATTTGAGATTAATGGTACAACCTATTGATGGCTCAATTTGAAGCTTGTAACCTCATATACCGTGCATGTGATTGTCAAAGCCATAATTCTTTATTTTCCCAAGTTACATTTGTTAAATCAACAAAGTCAATAATTGATTGCTATTAAAATTATTTTTACAGAAGAAATATTTGATTGGCTATATACGATTATTGTAATATAAAAAAGGAAAAAAGATTATTTTTGTTATAGGCTAGTAACTTTTCAATGCATTTTCCCATCTTCAACACATAATTTCTATTTTATACACCTGCATAAATTGAAGCGTTGTTCTCATTTTGCGGAAAAATTATTCTTCTACTTTCCAATAATATCAATATCAGATTGACTAAAATCATTGAACATAGATACTCAAATGGAAAATAACGTACACATGTTATCTAGAAACACGCGTAGAATCTTGCGAGCATGTACAATTGCACAAATAAGGAGAAATCCCCTCAATTATATTCGAGTAGTCCATAATATATTACTCTAAGCGACTTTCTGGATTGGTATTATAGGACTTGAATTCCTCTTGTATAAAACCCTGTTTATTGATTGATGGCTGAACTCTCAAACGAGACTGGCTTAATGGATTTTTGCTCGTTCAACCACTCTAGAAGTCACATCCACGTCATACTAATATCTTTAGCAGCAAAAGGTTTAAAACATAATTTCAACTCATAATATATACAATATTCAAGATTCAATAGTGATACCCTCAAGTTTCTTCCTATTCAATATATGATGTTGGCCTAATAATGGTATGAGGCACGCCAAATGAAGCAACCACTGGCATTTCCCATTTCAGTCTTAGCATATAAGATAAAGGATGGAGGTGTGACAAAAACCATTCTTGAAGTTTCTTTCGATTTATCCATAGATTTGTTTGTTACTCTATTCTCATTAGATAAACAATATGAAATTATTGTTGCAACGTATTTGAACTCTTGTCACATTTGACAGACCTGAAGGAGAATTGGTGAATTTGGTTGTCGAAGAAGTGTTAGGAGAGCTGATTGAAAAGTTTGAGTTAGATACACCTGAGGATTTGATCGGAATTGATAGTCATGTGGAGAAGGTCATGAAATTTATAGATAATAATTCTCATGCCCCACTTTTTGTTGGCATCCATGGAATGGGAGGCATTGGTAAGACAACTATTGCTAAAATCATCTATAACAAGCTCTCAAATCAATTTAAGTATCGTAGCTTCATCGCTGATATTAGGGAAAAATTTAAGTTTGGTGTTGACCACTTGCAAAATCAATTAATCCACGATACAGTGAAGGAAGACTGTCGAATTCATTCAAAGGATGAAGGGATTAAGGTCCTCTCATCCAATTTACAAAAAAAGAAGGTGCTGATTTTGCTTGATGATGTGGACGCTGATGATCACTTGAAGTATTTGGCCAGAAGTCATAATTGGTTTTTTTGGGGAAGTGTGATCATTATTACCACTAGAGATGAGAGTATTCTTGACAGAGCATATGTGGACTTCAAACATGAGGCCAAGGAGCTGGATATCCATAATTCTTTGATTTTATTTAGTAGACACGCGTTTCGAAAGGACACTCCTCCAAGTGAATTTGAGAAATTCACTGATGAAGTTGTGTCTACCACAGGAGGACTTCCCTTATCTCTTGAAGTTTTAGGTTCATTTTTGCGCAATAAAGAGCAAGGAGTATGGGAAGATATGATAAAAAAGTTAAGAAATGTCCCTGATAAGAAAGTGCTAGACACACTAAAAATAAGTTATGACGCATTAGCTAGTGATGAACAACAAATATTTTTGGATATCGCTTGTTTTTTCATTGGCACTGACTGGAGAATCGCATCCTACATGTGGGACGCCTGTGGCTTTTACCCAAAAAAGGGAATTGCAGTGTTGAGATTAATGTCATTAATAAAAGTTGGAGAATATCATGAGATCAAAATGCATGATCATTTGCGAGATCTTGGTCGGGAAATTGTTCGCAAGGAAGATGAGAAGGAGCCTCAGAATCGCAGTAGGTTACTGGACTCCAAAGAAGTCTTGGAAATGCTAAAGGAAGATGAGGTAACTGTTTCTCTTCTTTTGCTCCCTTAGCCCATGCTTTACTGTCAAAGTGACATTGATCCGCTACTTAATGTTTGCTCTAGTGAATAGAGAACTTTCTTCTAATATTATTGTCCTTGTGTCATTTCATTGACGTGATTGGAAATTAGGATGTTACTCTCTCTTAGTAAGTACTGCAGCTTATACAAGTTTTTTCTTACGCAAGTGTACATTACGAAGTTTTTTCCAAGAATGAGGTCCTTTCAAATTTTTTAGATAATTCATAGGGGTACTCTACACTAAAAAAATATGAATTTATATAATTGATTGGGTTACGTCCTTGACACGTGCAACAAATAACTTGACTATGCTACTGTGAACGACAGCTTCTTAGGATATATAAATCATAGAAGTCTAACCGTGCCCACATATTTCATGAATTTTCAATCATTATACCCTAATTGAGAATGGAAGGAATATTTATTTTATGTTATGTTACGTCAGAAGCTACCTTTTTACCAAAATTCACCTGATAGAAGACGAACATATATAAACATACATGACGTTAAGCATACTTCATGCAATGACCATTAAGAAAAGAAATGTCTCCCACATAAAAGTCCCAGAGATAAATACTCTAAAATTCTATTTTGTATATACTTAAGTGTGTGATTATATTGTTTGTGAAATTAATCATAGTTTGACTCTATTACTTTGAATCGATCATTCAGTTTGAATCAAAGTTGCGTTTCTCAACGTGCAACCTACTTACAATCTCAAGAGCCAATTGATATATTAGCAGGGCCAAAGCTAATGTCTATTTGTTATGTCTTTTGTGTTACGTCATGCAATAAGCTAAACTAATCACAATGAAATTGCTGTATATATTATATCTAAACAAATTGGTATAATCAACCTTTACAACTAAAAAGGTACATTATTTGATGCAAATCTTTCAGTATCTTTGTTGGGTTCATTAAGTCGAAATCAAAGTGCTGTTGATAAACTAACACAAGATCTTATTTAAAGTTTATTGCTACATTTAATCAAAATGTATAAAGTTACCTTCATGTGTTATCTAAAACTACAATTAACTTTGATAATAAAAAAAACGTGAAATGGGAAGCATGGACTAGAGCATTAGGACAACTTACAAATAAACAAAAAATTAAAGACATTTAAAGCATAACTGAAACACATTTATAACTCACTCCTTGGACATTAGTGAGTACACGGCCAAATAAAAAACAAAAAGGTACAACCTTTTGAACCAGGAATAAAAATAATACAACCTTAAAAAATTCTAAAAAGAAGCCCAATCTTTTGCATGTAGGATGAAAATAACGCGACTTTTCAAGCTTGCCAGAGAAAAGCTCGACTTTTCAAGCTTGCCAGAGAAAAGCTCGACTTTTCACTTGTAGGACAAAAACGACGCGTATTACAAATTCTGTCTTTTCTCATCTTAAGTCACCAAGCGTCATTCCACGTGGCTCATGGCGCTAACATGCACAATGAACCCCATCAATCATGACCACAAACGACATTTACAAAATGAAGATCATATATTAAGTTTGTTGACAAAGATTATAAATAAATAAAAAATCACGTCGTTTTTGTGTTGATTGACATGGCTCACTAATCTGTCCGCACATTGAGCGATGGACACACATAGTGAGCAATGTAGGGTATATGTGGTGATTAGATGATGAAAATGGATGGAACTTGTAACGGGTGTCCGTTTTGTTCCATGATAGAAGGTTGAGTTTTTTTTTTTTTTTTGTACGTTCCAAAGGTTCTGTTATTTTCGTCCTAGGTGTAAAACGTGAGTGTTTTTTTTTTTTTTTGAAAAGTTTGAAAGATTGTATTACTTTTGCCCCAAATACAAAAGGTCGGGCTTGCTTTTAAGATTTGGCCATGAGTATACTCAAACTCTGTCGATCGATTATTGAAGATTAAAAAACTACACACTTGAGGACAGAGAATTTTGATGACAGATATGTGATTTCTTAATGTTTCAAGAGAGAAGTTTATCAGGGAAATGAATAATCTGAGCATGATTACTTCTCTTGGAAGTTGCTTCCTTTATAATTTGTTATTGGTACTCTTGGATTCTTTTCAGGTGTTGAGATCTAATTCTTTCTCCACTAGTTATGTCTTCTCCCATGAGTATCCATGAAATCTGGTACACCATGTGAAGTACACCAAAAAATTTCTAGTTCCGAGAAACTGACCTGGATTTAGAAATTCATGAAATTTCTGTATTATTTCATAACTTCTCATGCATGAGTGATTTTATTTGGTGAAAGCTTGTTAATTGGATTAGAAATATTTATAATCTATTATGATGAAGCAATTGTTCATTCCATTGCTTCAAAAATGGATTAGAAATAGCTGTTCTCTCAAAATCAGGAATTACTATTCCTAGGGGCCCGAGGAACTAATAGCTATTCCATGAAGCCTGGAATAGCTTCAAATTTCATAATTCAAAAGAATTTTCTTTTTCAATAATGAATTATTTTAAATTAAAGAAAATTTATTAAATAAGGATTTTTTTATAATTGATAATTTCAATTAATAGTTAATGCTAAAAAGAATAGAGAGCATAAATATAATTAATATTCAAAGTAATTATTAATAAATAAAAATCACACTGGAAAATATTAATATAACTACCATCACAAGTTTAGTTACTAATAATTAGTTATGAATCCAATGGCAAAAACAAAAAAAGTAAATGTTATTTTAATTGTAAGTAGCAACGCCGAGCAATATACACAAAAATTATACATCAGAAAAGGGAAAAGAAAAAGGACTTTATAAGGTTAAATTTTCTTTAATTTAAGAGAAGTTTGTTCTTCCCAATTATCACATTTATTACAATAATCATGTCTTTATGTGACTATAGTTCATCTGCATATCTAATATGAAAATTATAGAGAGAGAGAGAGAGAGAGAGAGAGAGAGAGAGAGAATATATTTCTATTAATACTTGATCAAATCAACTTTTGATTTTGCACTGTAATTTACTTAAATCCCGTGTATTGCTAACTAGTATTGAAATGAAGCTACATTACAGGAAAGAAGAGGGTTAACAAGTTGTTAAGTTTTACATATCACCCACTAGATCAAAATGCAAAAGTATGTCAATAATATGTTTAAGAACCTATAAACTATTATTCAGAAAAAGATTAAAGCCAAAAAAAAACATTAAATTGTTTTTTTATCCAAGTAGTTATGGACAATTTCAGACAAAGTAGACATCCTTCACTTTGTTACCTTTTTTAAATACAATTATTGGCCAAGGAAGGAATCGGATGTTCAATTTGCTAGTCTCTAAAAGACATTGATGCATATTAATAGAGGTATGAAGAAATGATGCTAGATTATTTTAATCGATATAATAAGTGTTAATGAACATTGATTCTTACTTATAGGGAACAAAAAATATTGAGGCCATTTATTTCAACAAAGGCGACTTAGAAGGCTTTGGCAAAACAATTTACCAAGGCGATAATATTCTCATGGGCGAAAAATTTATGAAGTTAAGGAATCTAAGGTTCCTTGAAGTGAGAGGGGCAAGTTTTAGTGGAGATTTTAAGGACTCAATGAAGAATTTAAAATTGCTTCATTGGGAGTATTATCCCTCGCCTTTTGAAGCAACTAATTTTCATGTGAAGGAATTACTTGTACTCAAGTTGTGGGGAAGGATATCAGATAAATGGCAAGGATGGAGTTTCATCAAGGTAAGATGGAAGAACAAGTCTTTTTTCTTTTCTTTTGAATTATAATCACTCAAGCTAACCTCTCGACAATTATAATATTTTTTATCAGATGGCAAAGGACCTAAAATATCTCAACCTTGCATATTGTCGATCTTTAAAACGAACTTCCTTCCTCTCAGCTTTTGAGAATTTGGAGGTTCTGATCCTCAAAGAATGTGAGAAACTAAAGCAAATTGACTCTTCGATTGGAAACATGAAGAGACTGGTATGCTTAGACTTGAGAGGTTGTGGTGACCTTAGGTTTAAGGAACTACCAGCAGAAGTGGGTGAATTAAAAGAACTGAGGCAGCTCCTTCTAGGACACACTGGTATTTCAATGCCGGACAGCATTTGGGCTTTGCCGAATCTAGAAATTCTAGATATTGAGGCTACTACAATAGAAAATTTACCAGAAAGTGTAGGGGCTTTGCAGAATCTAATAATTCTGGATATTGATCAAACTAAGATAAAAAAATTACCCAATGGTATTGGAAGGTTGAGTAAGCTCCGAGATTTATCTGCTCAATGTTGCAATGAACTGGAAGGGGAAATTCCAGAAAGCATCTATAATCTTTCTTTCCTGCAACGTCTTTCTGTGTCTCTTTGCAAGAACCTCTCATTGCGGTCGGTGCTTCCTTCCAGCTTAAAACATCTGAAAATCACCTGTCAAAATCGCAGATTGCCTTCACTTTCCAACCTGACCCATCTCAAGGAATTAGTACTATTCGAATGCAAATTTCTCGAGTTCATCTGGGAGCATCCATCAACACTATTAGAAAAATCCATGAACACTCCATTCGAATTGGAAATCTTGGAAATTTGTCGCTGCAAGCTTGTAAAAACAATGGACGTTTCACAATTTAACTATCTAAGGAAATTATGTGTTGAAGATTGCAATAGTATACTTGAAATTCGAGGTCTTAATAAATTGAAATATTTGGAAAGCTTGGAAATCACAGCTTGCGCTATTGAAAGGTTTGACCTCTCAGAGTCCAAGGGTTTGAGGCTACTTGAAGCTAAAAATTGTGAAAAATTGGTTGAAATTCAAGGCCTCAATAAGTTGGAGTACCTGGAAGGGATAGTTATCGCAGGGTGTACTTCAATTGTGAGGCTAGACCTTCGAAAGTCCAAGGATATAAAGAGATTCAATGCTAAAAATTGCGTAAGATTGGTTGAAATTCAAGGCCTCGATAGGTGGGAGTCCTTGGAAGGGATAATTATATCTGGGTGCATTTCAATTACAAGGCTGGACCTTCAAAAATCCAAGGCTATGAAGATAATCAATGCTCAAAATTGTAAAAATTTGGTTGAAATTCAAGGCCTTGATAGGTTGGAGTCCTTAAAAGAGATAGATATCTCTGGGTGCTCTTCAATTGCAAGGCTAAGCCTTCCAAAATCTAAGGATTTGAAGATATTCAATGCTAAAAATTGTGAAAACTTGGTTGAAAATCAAGCCCTCTATAGGTTGGAGTCCTCGAAAATGCTAGATTATTGTGCATATGATTCCATCAAAGGGATGCACAACTATCCAATGGGCAACGGTTGGGATTATAGGAAGTTATATGGTGGATTATATGAAAGCTTATATAAAGTTTGAGGTATCATAGGTTGGAGTTTTTGAAAGTGCTAGATATGTCTGGGTGCACCTTCTTTGGAAAAATACCAAATATATGTTACTTTGACATGGCAATCAATTATTGTGACAACCTTCATGATATTCAGAGCCTAGAGACATGCTGCACAAATTTATGGATTGAGGATTGCAAGTCATTAGCAAAATTCCCATCAAATTTTGATGATTTATGGATATTGTCCCTATCAAATTGTCATGAACTTCGGGAGATCCAGAGGCATGAGGAGTCAACATCTCCAGAACACATTGCTATCAAGGATGTTGCTCAATCGTAATCTTACCTTATTAGTCATCATGTACTAACTGGGTCAGTTTGGTTGTGCAAAATTGCGAGAAACTGATGATGCTTCAAGGGCTCTAGAAATTGGAGAAACTAAGGGAATTGGACATTTCTAGATGCAAATCACTCAAAACCATACCAAAATTATTCGGCAAGCGGCTTTATCAAAATTACGAGAAGAAGCCATTTTACTCGTGCCCTAGAATGATAGAATTTGAAGAAGATAACTGGGATTAGTTGGAATAGTTGAGACGATCCACAATATCTGACGAAGGTACATTAATCAGGTAGGCTACCTTTTCTTTGTAGAAATCTATCGCCCCATTTTCATTTGTATTTCCTATTTGTAATTTCTTCTAAAATTCATTATCTTTTCATCAGTATTTCTTGGTCAACAGTGTAATTGTTTTCTTACTCGAATGCAAGGAATCCCGAGAGATGTTCATGGAAGTTAATGTGTGCTTTGGCAAAGTGTTTCCGATCATCATGCCAGTATTAGAAATAGATCGAAAGGCCTCCTATTTGTCATTAGTCTTCGGGTAAGATTATTCATCCTATACAGAAAAATATGGATTTTCCATGTTTAATTGTTTCTGGAATGCTAGAGTTACTGAATAAAAATTGATGTATGTGGGAATTTGATAGAATATCAAACCTAATCATATAGGTTGAGAATTGCCAAATGAAGGGACCTGTATGGAGTTCCTTTCGATGTGAAGTCTTAATTTGCTCTACGCACACCATGTAGATCATAACTGCATGAATCTAAGGTACGCCTAAGAATGAATTAGTGGTCTTGATAAGGCATCTCTTAGTATGCATACACTCCTGACTTGATACACAATTTGTTCAGCCATTGTGTTGCAAGCATTTTATCTCACAAAATGTTTTGCATTAGCTGACTCAGCTAATCGAATCGGTTGAGAAAAGCTAAATGCAAGAACAGTCTTCTCCTAGTAGTGCGGTCGTGAATAAACTAGGAAACAGGCTAGACGTAAATGTTTATAAATTATTTGGATTAATCGAGAAAATTGCAACTCGAAGCCAAATAATAGATTAGCCAAAGAATGCTTCTTAATTTTGTAGAGTCAATAATGCCATCTATCATTTACCAGAACTTTCGAGTCAAATCAAGATGGCGGACATGAACGAGCTTGTCTTTTGACATAATCAAGTGTACTTTAAAATATTCCATTATGTCATACGTGAGCTCTTATTAGCGCATTTACTTGCTGAAAAGAAAAACACAGGAAGTGTTTCAGCAAGTTTCCTATTTGATTCCTTAATCCTATATGCCATTTGAAAACTGTCTTGCATTCATTCTAATATATAAATATCATTAATGATAAGGAAAAAATCATACTAAATTCCACAAAAGCAAGCAACTTAAGTTGAATTCACTATGCTAACTTGATCAAAGCTTCTGTGCTTGATGATATTAGATGCCTATTAGTGGGATTAGAAGAGTTAAAGAAAATTAATATTGAGTTTTGCTCACAAAGACTTGTAAATTTTGGGGTATTATTCATAGTTTGCTGATGTTAGTTGCTAGATTGATCTCAGTTGATTCACTAGCAGGATTTGGTTATTATTCCACTGGTTATGATGTGAATGCTGAAATATTTAAAAGAGATTTCGAAAGGTACTTCTAAAAAGGAAGCAAAGACACCAAAGGATTAGGAGCTTGATGTTTCTAGGACTTCTCCGGATGCTGATATTCCATCCTCGGAAAGGTAAAGAATATTTGCCTAATATTTGTCCCACATTGCCCTGATTACGATCAATGTACGCACTGCTGAAATTGTCCGTTAAGACTTTTTTGAATACTGAAAGTCTAGCCAATTAGTGCCTAATAAAATGGACAAATGTATTTTGTTATCATAATTGGCACCTGCATGGAGGTCTTGTGGAGTCTTTGTTCAAAGGGAGTTGTTTGTGATTCAGGTTTGGATCTTCATGCTAAAGTGGAAGCTATTCGATGTTTGGCTGCTGTCAGAGATGGCTTGGAATATTTGTATCCACTGCGGTTGGAAGTCTTGGAATCAAAGTTTTGCGAAGATGAGATCTTATTACTGTTGATTTTGCTGTCAGAATGATAAGAGGTTGCTGTTGATACCAAATTTAAAAAAATTTGTGGTGTGAAGAGCAAGGTTGCTAGAGTCCAGTGATGTGCACTTGAGATTGCGCTCTGTTTGCAATATTGAAGCTCCATTGTAACAAATGATCAGCTATCGTGAACATGCAATTTTGGAACCCAATTGACCATTTATTTCTCAAAACCCAAAATGCGCAATAACTTGTCATGTCCATTGTTAGTAATGGCGGCAATCTTTATGAGCTCAAGTTGCTTATTATCCCACTTGCACTCTGATTAGTTTAGCTTGGTGCACTTTCTGTTCTTAGACTTTTCTTGACCTGCCTTGATTCTACGAATTGCCTATGTTTTCTTCTATTTTGTCCTTGAAATTTTTATTTGTTGAAATTCTATAACAGCTTGCATTATATCAAATTGCATACTAAGCGTACTACCGACAGGAGGTCTAAAAAAAGTCAGTTCATTCATTTGGCATCGGCTAATAATGTCCACCGTTCACTCATTTGGCTTTCTGGTGATAGAGAAACTTTGGTGGCACCAAAGCCTCCGATTATGCCCAGTAAGCCTAAAGAGGAAAGGATAACAGGGGAAGGAGAATCTAAAAAATGGGCTCAAAACATCAAGAGGCACAGAAATAATAGGCCATTCGTGCTTCAAGGAAGGCCACAACTCAAGAAATTGTCCATTGAAACAAAAGAAAAAGGTGAAGTCCATTCATTTCGTGTTTCTAGTCTTTGTTTGTGTCTATATTTTCTGACTTTACTTTCTTAATGAACAGGAAGATGTAGTCAAACATAGAGAAGCCAACCCACTTGACAGAGATGCATTGTTACAATGCCGCCCCGCAAAAGGTACTTTTAACCTTACTTTCAAGCAACTGACTATGTTCTTAATAGCCTAGATGGGAAGGCAGTCAAGTCATTTCTCTACTAAGAGATACCAATAATGTTGTGGTAAATGCTAAGAGGATAGAGAGCACATGTCGCATATTTATTACTACAGTGGGACTAGTACATCTTTATGGTAGTAAACGAGTTGTTATGTAAAGATTTGAAATTTGATTTAACAGTATGCATTTCTTTCGTCCACCAGCAAAAGAAAGACAGTATGAAAAAGAAGCAAGAGAAATGGTCACAAGCGGCAGAGCATTTGAAGGAAATAGGAAGTGTTGGATCAACAAGATCTCCAAGAAAGATGAAAAGTTGACCGGAAGTAGCTGTTTAAAGAGTTAGAAGTCTGATGTGTTCTAGTAATTTCTATTGATGTGATCCTCTTCAATTTAAGATCAAGAGACGGATTATATTGTTTATGATTTCTGCAAGTGTTGAAGATTTGGGAACGATACTGTTCAAATCACAGGCATACTAGGCAACAACTTTAGATGCTTGTGTCACAGAGCAGAGGTTTCTGTGATCAATGGAGTGTTCGTGATCGAGGAAGAACGACCAAAACGCCCCTCGAAGGATCCAAGCACTTCCGGAACATTCTCAGGGGCAGGGCAATCCTGTAATTGTGCCGTGGTTTAGAATTTTCTCGTCATAAATGTCGGTAGATGGTAGGTGGGGCGGTACGATCTTGTCCGTCAGATCGAAACTCGATTAATGGTTGTAATTCAAGGGCAAGTATAAGAAGGGGTGCCCTCCCTTCATTTGTATCCATCCAACCATTAGCAATCTAAGTTCATTTATTTCGTTCAAAGCTTCTCTCTTTAGTTTCTCTCTACGATCCGGGTGGGTGAGTGATCGGTCGATCCGAAGAAGGCCCCTCTATGATCCGGGTGAGTGAGTGAGTGGTCGGTCGATCTGAAGAAGGCCCCAACAATTCCAAGCGATCCGAAATAGCCTAAGTCGCTACATGATCGCGATCCCAAACGATCCCGTGACACTTGGGAGTATGTTTGATATTTGGAAATAAGTACAGTTGGCCTTATGTTCATCTAATCTATTGGTGTTAAGCCAAGCTTGTTTAGAGGTAAGATAGGAATTTTCTTACCGTCAATTTCGACAAAATTTTCATTCTATAAAACATCAATTTTCTACATAAAAAGAAAGAATCTAACACTTTCATTCTTAACAAAAATATATTTTTCATTGTATAGCATCAACAATTTCGTACACATCATCACCAGTAAAATTGGAGATCCTAATCCTTCAATTGTTCCAATTCCGATACTAGAACATCCCTCTTGTCCAAGCAAAAATCAAAATGAAAATCCACATCAATCTTTTAGTAGCTTTTCCAATCATTTTTCGCTTTCCAATTTGAGCAACATGCACAACATGCACAATAAAAAAAGGAGAAAGATGCAATTATGTTAAAGTTAAAAATTTTATGTAACAGTGTTGATATCTAAATTTTAGCATTTTAACGATCCATTTAATTATAAAAAATTATGGATTAATTTTTAATTCATAGCAAAAATAATTTTCATTAAATTGCATTGTCTATAAACATTAAGAGCATTTACATTATTAGTATTAAAAAAAAGGAAAAAATTAAAATTATTTAAAAAAAACCTTAAAAACGGAGTAGAATTTTTGGTCGGGGCAGCGACCAACGGAGAGAAGGGCCGTCGTCCTTGAAAGGGGAGGCTCTTCGGCGCGAGAGAGGGATGAAGGAGCTCATTCGTGGGGATTTTTGGCTGGTTTTTCTCCTTCGGCTAGAGAAAGAGAGAGGGTTCCGGAGGAAGCGGCGAGCTCGAGGGCGAGGGTGAGCTCGGGAAAGGGGATTTTTGCTGGGCTGGGCTTCTTCTGCAGAAAAAACAGAGGAGAGACCGAGGGAGAGGTCGGGCCTCGGAGAGCTTGAATCCGGGGGCAGGAGAATCTGAGAGAGGGAGACGTCCACCTGCTCGTGCCTTCGTCCTTGATCCCTGCCGACCTCGGCGTTCTTGCCCCTGCTCTCGTTCTTCGAAGAGCCCATTTTGTTGTTTAGTTCGAGCCTTTCTGCCCCGAGGATCTCAGTGCGGGACACTGCGAGGTAGACGGCCGCAGTTCGACACGCCTCGAACTCGCCTGTGACCGCTGTCTAGCTGGGTTGATTTCTGTGATGCCGGGTCTCTCTTGCTAATTGTTTGGGTCTGAGTCCGAGTTTGAATCTTAAAAATGGCCGACCTGCCCCCTTACTCTGTGCCCCGCCATATGCTTGAGGAAATGCCCGAACCAAACTCGTGCAGGCTCGTTTTTATACTATGTTCACAGTGGCTACCCGGTGTTTGTAGAAATGTCTGAATGAAGCTGTGTTATTGCTAGAAGAATATCTCCCGCGTCGAAACACTTTAATGCCGGTTCCATTTTCAGATGGAAACAACATCTGTCTTCGTCCCGTCCATTTTCACGTTCATTTTGCCATTATCCGAGCTTGTGGCCGTATGTTGCACCTCACATCCTTCCTGTGTTCTTCATCTTGTTATATCTTCACGATGGTTTGATGGCGGAGCACGTCATCCTCTGCTCCAGATGGAATCATATTGCATTCATGGGAGCTTCGGCGAAGAGAGGGTAAGGAAGGAGGGCTGGCTTCGGGAAAGAAGAAGATAGGAAGAAGAAATAGAAAATAAAAGAATTAAGAAAAATAGAAAGAAAAAAGAAAAAAAGAAAATAGATAGAATAAAAAAAAAGGGCTGATTTCGTTTAAGTGTGGGCCGTTGGGACCGGGCTGGGCCAAGAGTAGGATAATGAAAAATGGAAAAGAGACGCGGGCTGAAAATCTTCCTAATCATGACTGGGCCTTAAAGGCAGGCTGGATTTTAATTCGACCTGGACCAATAGGTTCCGGGTCGGCTTTACCCGGTCCGAATCCCTTTTTCATAATATTAAAATTCATAAAAAAATATTAATTAAAAAATATTTAAAAATAAAAATATTAAATATTCACATAAATCTTAAAAAATATTCAAAAATTTAAAAAATTTAAAAAATTGAAAATCCAGAATAATATTGAAAACATAAAAAAATCATTAAAATTCCAAAAAAATCCAGAAAATTTTCAAAAGAATTTAATTTTTCAGAAATAGCTTAGAAATCTTTTGGGGTAGTCTTTTCTTTAAATGTGCAAAAATCCTTGGTGAAAATCATGACAAGCCTCTAGGGCTCAATTGAACAACCTCTCTAATTGTCTTCAGAACCCTAAAATGCCTAACTTCATAGTCCTCGAGACCTAGATGTCAAGGATGAAAATCACCATTGATGTCGTGCACGGCCTCAATTACATATACAACACCGGCCTCAACATGATCCTCGTCCACAACCACATCAAGAGCAATAACATCGTGGTGATAGAGCCATCATTCAAAAACAAGATCTGCCACTTTGGGATTGCCCAATTGTGCGACAAGGTGGAAGAGAGCAACGTGCTCTAGGAGCAAGCGAGTCCGGCGGAGGGCAACAACGAGATTAGGGAGGAAGGGGTTGGAATTTTATGCTATTATCAAATAAATTTTTGTTCGGGAAACAGAAATTTTGTATCATTATCAAGCGTGGTTAGATGCTTAGAAACTCTTTCAGGGGTAGAAATAATAGAAAAATATATTTTTAATTATAAATTGTTCTTAGGAACATAATAATTATCATTTGCACCCTCAAGGACTAGTTTCCAAACCAAATAAACATTATTTGGGGTCAAATTTATACCAATTCTAGCCATATTATATGTATACTTAGATTGAAAAGAATAATGGAATGATTAAATAATGAGCAATCCTAGAGTCAATAAATTAATGGAAAAAATCAATTCGATAAAAATAAAGTTGAGGATTTCAATAACTGAGCTATTGCGAAGCGCTTATGAGATCTTACTAGATCACCTTGCTTTTATCTCTAGTACCATTCTTACATTTTTTCCGTTTCCAAAAATACTATATTATTTTTACTACTTGCACCCATCGCCTACATACTTTTCATGGCTTAGTTTCTCGTAATTATACATCAACGTAAAAAAGTGGATTGCTTTAGAGATTTGGGATGACACCTTAGCCCAATTTCTGACATGAATCAATATGTTTTCACATGATTATTGAAAAGACACTTTAGCCCACTTTGGAAGGACATTTTATATACATAAGTTTTAGAGCATAATTAACGAAGGAAAAATTATATCTTTCAATAGCACACTTCACACGATTACAAAAAATTGTAAGAAAAAATAAACAATGAGCATGAGGATCGTTCGGGGGCATTTTTGTTGCCTTTATTGATTTCTGATGTAGCTGAATGATATGGGAGCTCTTGAACATTTGGACATTATTGGAATGGGAATGCTGGCTCGGTAATGATTTCATTTGAACAGAGTCCTTTGCATTGGAAGAGGATTCTCTCGGGGAGAGTGAGATTGTGATGATTTTGATGGTATTGTTGTTGATGTTAGTCTGATCCTACGGCCTTTTGAACTGTCATTCATTTGGCAGTTTTTATCGCATCATGACTCGATTCTTGTTGATAACTGGAGGACTAGCATGGTCTTGTTTTTCCTTTGTCGAAATGATGGACTCCCCGCTGCTTTCCAGTCTTTTGCCGCTATCTCGTGTAATTAAGGATGTGACATTGCAATCATTTCCCAAATCATTGGATAATGTGTCATGTGATTACTTGGCACATACATTAGAGGTTAGATTCGCTGGGATTTGATGACTCTGGTGGAAGATTTTGTGTAAAGAGTGGTGTGCAGTAGCGTTGTTAGAATTTTAGCTTGCAATTCGGTTGTTGGTCACGGAATGCAATGTCGTGTATTTAGGTTTCACCTCCAGCAGCTTGATAGCATACTGTGCTAGGTGGCTTTCGTTAACTGAGAAACAGGAGCCAAGGTGAATGCCGATGCAGATTTACCTAAGTTCTTTGCAAGAAGATGAAGAGGAGAATCAACTGGATGCCCTTTTACACCTAATATCTTCTATTATCCATGGCCGGCCTTTTCTGATCATTCAATCCTCAAATGAAGAATATTAATGATGGCTAAGATGAAAGCCAGCCTTTCCATCTTTTAAAGGATGTAGATTTTCTCCCTTCGGAAGTCCTTGGGAATTTAGTATTTAGGGGAAGATGGAGTGGATACACTTGCTTTTCATGTTTTCCTCTTTTCTGCGAATGACTTGAGGTCTTGGCTCAAGGGGATGTCCTTGGCTGGGGCAGATTTTTCCCCATTTTCCTTGTGCTGGAAATGTTGCTAGACAACGTAGAATCCAAACATCTCGAGGTTGAATGATAATCATGTAAAATGATCAGCTGTATTCATTTGGAGTGTAGTTTACAGATCATCATATGCAAAATGCATACTCTGCATGACATTGGAGGTTTACGTTGTCAGCCTTTCCATCTTTCATTTGGAGTGTAGTTTACAGATCATCATATGCAAAATGCATACTCTGCATGACATTGGAGGTTTACGTAGTCAGCCTTTCCATCTTTTATATGACGTAGATTTTCTCCCTTCAGGAGTCCCTGGAAATTTTGTTGTCAGGGGAAGGAGGAGTGGATACAATTGCTTTCCATGTTTTCCTCTTTTCAGAGATCTCCTAATAATTGGAGCAGTTTTCGCCCACTTTCCTTGTCCTGGAAATTTGCTGGACAATTTAGAATCCAAATGTCACGAGATCAAATGATATGCCATATTCATTTGGAGAGTAGTTCATAGATCAATACATGTACTAATGCATACTCTCTATAACATGCGGATGTGTAGGTTTGAGGTTTTCTGCTCATTCGAGTGACAAGTTTTCTGACCTTTACCCTAGATCCTGGTTCTCATGCAATGTAGCACATTGAGAACTTTGAGAAATTTCCGCTAGAATGGTTGGCTTTTAGTCATATTTAAGATAAATGCATAATGCGGATACCGTAGGTTTCAAAGTAGAATTCTGGAATCTCTATGCTTGTTCTATGCCTTTATTATTATTTTTTTTGCTGGTTTATATAGGCTTGTGTAAACATGAAATGCTACAGGATTTCATAGCATTTGCGATGATTGGAGATAGATCAATGTGCTGTTCTAAAGCAGCTTGTCCGCCGTAGCAATAGATGGCAGAATTTAATCATTTCATGACACACAAATGAAGTGGTTGCTTCCTAAATTGTTTGTGTAGGCAAAATTCCTCGGACGTGAGCTATGATTCTGTTTAGTGGGGCTTTGACACTAATTCTAGGCTTAAAAAGGAAACATTTTTTCTCTCATTCTCTCTGCGCCTCCCTCCAACTTAACCCACAAGCTTGATTCATGCACATGGAAGAAGCATATGCTCATACCGCATGAAATAGGAATTGTTGGACTAGAACCATAAAAACTGTTTGATTTGTGTTGACTCTTGCATAACATCTGATATAAGTGGAAAAGTTGGTCAATTAACCTGGACAGATACCTTCTTCATAAAGGTTCTTAGTTAAGGATACGTATGTCTGTCCTCAGAAACGTTCATTATGGAATCATTTAGTTGAAGGTATATGTTTTGTTAGAAGAGCCTTCTGACAGGAAAAGTATCATGAGTCAGCATAGTTGAGTGTATGAGGCTTGAGTTACTAGCGGTTTTTGAAGAAAGCTTCAAACAGAATTGCAGAAGGAGGTAGTATATACTCGATGGACAAGTTTTGCTCTTGCAATCTTTCGCCATATCTTGTTGTCTTACTTCATTTTAGAGCAATTGAATTGTGTGATTTTGTTGGCTTTCACCAGAGACTGGCTCGTTCATTGTCGTGTTAGGTATAGTTTGTTCCAGACTTCAAGGAATCAAGTGATCATGACACTTGATTCGTTATTATCCACTGCAGGATGCTCGTGTGTTCCTAAATGCTTCACTCATGTTATTATATGGGAATCTTTTAGATCTACTTGTTTTGATGATTCCTTCTATTGGAGCACTGCTTATTGGAGCTGTTCAACATGGATTAATCGGTATTGACTGGTCACGTAAACTTCTTGGAGATTATGACATGTTGATAAGTTTGCTTCTCTCTACAGGTGCTTCTCATCGCTAGCCTAGGTAGTTGGTAGTCTCAGCGGAATCAAACTAAAATGGATGAACTAGCTATTGAACAACCGGGGTTTCATCAGTTTGATGCGGGAAACCTTCAGCATGTCTTATATAAAGAAGTCAAGACAGACAATGAGGTGGCAGTCCTTTAGCAGATGGATGGGAACAGATGCCTGTCGGAAAAGCTGAAGAAGATGCTAATGCTATCGAGTTGCTAGAGAGAGGATACTTGCAGTAAAGAGAATGTCCTGGCTCATTCTCGAGCAATAGTAGTTCTAGCTTAATTCATGTCGACTTTCATTTGATATCAAAGTTGCTGCTGCTGCAGATGTCCTCATTACCTGTGAAGGTGCCGCATTAGAGCCCCTGTTGCAACAAGATCTTTCATTGCCGACACTGTCATTTGACCTGATGTTAACTTTGAAATGTGTGGCTTATATCCTGATATGTGCGGTTTTCCATTTTTATGTGACAAATACGTGCAGAAATTGCCATTGATATTCTCTAGAATTTAATTCACTAGTTTATTGCATCAGACTTTCTTTGTATCATAAGCGAAAGTTGCCATGTGGATTGAGTTCGGACAGGTAGTCTATAGTTTGTTGAATATGATGAATGTGATTCTTCAATCTTGTACCCATGGACTTGCTTTTCATAACCTGACATACTATTCTCTTATGCCCTGGATGATATCAATGTAAACAAAAGGCAGGGGACAGACTTACCTTGGGCATGAAAATGCTTCATAATGGGTTATCATGTTAAAAAGGAAATTTCTTATTTGCTTCATACAGATTGTCAAAAGCATTAGCGATCATGTCCCGCACCTCAATCAGTATTGTTAAAAGTGTTAGATGTCATGTCCTGCAGCTTAACCAGTATTGTTAAATTATGTTTTGAATTTGAGCTATTCATGGAACCTGATCTGATTGGATAAATATCCAAGTTTGACAGAACAATAAAATTGAAGAGCTGGACTCATTTGCTGAAGGTTGGACAAATGGGAGGAAAGAAGTCCCCGCCGCTGCAAGATAAAAGGGGTTCCTCATTGTGTGAATGGCCGCTAGTGGCTTCTATTTTTATTTTTATTTTTATTTTATTTTTATTTCTCTTCTTCCTTCTTCTTTTGCTTCTTTTCCCTACTTTGCTGGACATTGACATTGGGCAAGGGCTGCAGCGAGGCCAGCCTTGCCTACGATTGTTGAGGCCATGGGTTGCTAGAGCCTTGTCGGGCACTTAGGGTAAAAGAAGCAAAAGAAGAAGGAAGAAGAGAAAAAAGAAAAAGGAAAAGGAAAATAAATAAATAAATAAAATTTTTGAAAAAAATAAAATATCATTAAAAATTGTCCACATTAACATCGGCTGAACAACCAATACTCACTCAACACCGAACAACTGAAATTGGTTGAATAGACTGAATTGACATGATTCCAAAATGTTTATGACTAAATTGGTAAAAAGATGTTTATAATTGAATTTGTACAATTGTAATAGGTTTAGGACTTTTTAGGTAGTTCTCTTTCATTATAAAGATCCTACTCAATGTATAATATTCTATGCCATGTAATAACTGACTTGTCATTTCATCAAACGAAATGACTAAATTGAACAATCAGAGGTCATATTAAATAAATCAAAATTTTAGAAACGATATTGCACACTGCACCAAAACTTATAAACTATTAATGCCATTTTACTTTAAGGAAACTACCAAAAATGCACTTAATCTTTTACACATCATTTTAGTAATTTTTTAGATAAGAAAATATGTGAAGGATAACCTTTGTAAAATTTATGAGTTGATAAATGATTTGTAGCAAACATTCTATCATATTAAAATTATCTAAATTATATCAAAAATTAATATATCGAAACTACTATGTTACTTGTAATTCAATAAATTCATCTTGTAATGATGGGTAACATGTACCATCATTTTCTTTTGTCTCAAAAAAAACCCTAAACTTTAATTTTAGTCCCAAATCTACCCCGAATTTTGTTTTGAGGAGGTGAAATGACCAAAAAAAAAAAAAAAACGTTGAGGTGATGAAATACAAATTAAACGAGAATTCTTCTGGCCATCGTGCAAGGGAGAATATATTGCCATAAAAGGTAGCGGATTTTTCCGAATAAAGAAGCCCAATATGTCTATTACAGAGCCACGTGCATTAGGCTAACAATAACGCATTTCGAAAAGTCAATTACCATAGTAATTGGCATAAGCATACATTATGGTTATTAAATGATAGTAATTTGCAGTAAAGTGATGAAATTCCATGTTGTGCAATGTCATTGCCACGTGGCGCCACATCGTGAATTTTGGTAACCCATATTATTACCGGGTCATCGAATATGAGTTACAAAATGGATTCGTAATCTATTTTCTCACTTCTAGTGATTAGCAATGTAGATCGCATGACATTCATGTGTTTTCAGTATAATAGCATGTTTTACCTCTAATTGAGGTGGTAAATTACTTTTTAATTTGGCGATGCAACTATTGAGTTGTGACACTAAATAAAAGGTTTGCTCGAAAAGATGATGAAACTTACTATTGTTTGGACATGTCAAGATGTCCGTATCGTAAATTTAAGGACTAACTCCACTAGAAGATGAGTTCGTGTATTTGATTCATGGATTGGATGCGTCCCAACAATTAAAAAAAGAAATAAAAAGGCAAAAGGCTGTGTAGGTATAACATAAATATAAGCCCAGACCCACAAAAACAAATACGTAGGACGAGCAAAGTAGTACAAGTTACTATTTAAGATGACTAGGTGAGAATAGCTTTCCCAAAGAAAGCAATACCTCTTTCTATATTATGATTCAAATCTAAAAAGTTGGTGCTTCAATGGATCTTTCATGGTAAAAGGGGAAAAAGAATGAACGTACGAGCCAAAAGTGGGATTATGTTCCAATTTGAAAGCTTATCTCAAAACCAAAATGATTTAGAAAATTTCAACAATTGAGCTGTTGTGATGCACCTATTAGATTTTACGATATCATCTTCTGTTTTTTTGTTTTATCTCCAGCATTATTCTTACATTTTTCCGTTTCTAAAAGTATCAAATATCCATATATTTGCTGTTCACTTCCTCTCTTCTTCATTAATTTTACTTCAAGCTTTATGGTTGTAATCTCTCCCACTACACAGAGAAAGTAGCATAATGTGCACCTATGTGAAAAGTTGAAGGCTATGAGATTGAATATGTAGTCAGGAGTATTGATTTTAACCGTATCATTGTCACAACTATTAAATCACAAGTATTTAGCTAGAAAATAAAAATATCGATGAGGATAAAAACTTTGAAAATATATTTAGCAGTATCATTTTCAAAGTGAAGAAGCTTGTATGTTAAGCGTTTTGATTCCAATTTTTTTTTTTTTTTTTTTGGTCCTTGGTTTGTCGATATGTAAGATTTATTATGTTGTTGTATGATCCAATGGGAATCACTTGGGAAAAAAAAAAACAGTTTTGAAAAACACTCGTATGAACTTAGGCCTAATTGTGTCCAGCACGGCCCCTCAGGATATTGGGATCATGTCGGGTCGGCCCATATTCTCTACTGGGCTGATCTGGCATTTGGCCCGGCCCAAGTCCCTGGGCACTAACGAGCCCGCTTTTTGACATTGGGCTCAATTCAATTTTGCGAGGCCCAAAGGGCCGGAAAGCCCATCTGGGCCCTGGGCCACAGTAGCCGACTTGATCCCTGGCCGTTGAATATTGGGGGAAAAAAGAAGGGAAAACCGCATTCACAGACTTCATATATGAATTGGAGATCTGGGTAAAGGCAAAACACAAGATCCTCTCCAATCCACGTCCGTCCTCTTTTATCAGGGCAAAACGTAGCCATTCTAGTTGAGGGGATGAATTACTTATTGACTCGGTGATTGGCATACTCAGTTATGAAGCCGACTCAATTACAATATTTTCATATTGGCCGAATTGAGTAAAGTAAAGTGATCGTTCAAACCTACTTTTAAAAAAAAAAAAAATTGAGATGCCCTTAGAAAAAGGACACATTTATGTGATCTAGGGATACATTTTTGCGATTTAGTGATGCTTCAGGAACGGAATGATGAAATAACGAGCAATCTAAGGGAACATAAATTAACTATAACATCGATCTGTACATTTCATGTCTTCGAAAAAATTGTATTTTTATTTCTTCGCAACCATTACCTAGACATTTTGCATGGCTTAGTTTCTCATACTCGACGCATGTTTGCCGTCCACTTCCGCTCCTGTATCCTGTTTTTGGCTCCGCCATTGGTTTCGCTTCGAGCCTTATGGTTGCACTCTCTCGCCCTCCATATAAGAAGTAGCACATTAAGCATCTCTGTAAAAGAGTGATTGGCTTTAGAAATTTACGGTGGTGAAGTCTCACGCTTCACAAATCGATACATGCTAACATGATTATCGGATAAATTTGAAAATGACAAATTGAGAAGAATTTTAATATACCTAACTTTTAGAGTAAAATTAACAAAAATAACTTTATTTTCAAATAGCACGACTGGACACGATTATAAAGTCCGAAAAGACACGCAAAGCCAAACATGCCCGCCCTATCTTAACACTTCCATTCTATCAGAATGGGTTGTCATGCCATATAGGCCCAAGACTAGAGAAAGTGATTGATTTTTTCCCACCGGAATGAACATCTCTCTCGTGGGGAGCTTATTCACAAGTGAAAATCAAAAGCTAAAACCTCTAGAACTGGACCCGTAACAAACTGATTTAACAACGCACTAGAAGAGAATTCGTGTGATGTGTGGAAGCATGTTACTTTCAGAATCTGATCGCAGAAATGATTTGGGAAGAGTCTTGGTCGAGGAAGATCAACAGTTCGGATTGAAAATTCATTCTTCCGAAAGAGCTTATATGGTTGATCAGCTTCGTTTGAGATCGCTACTGCTTTGTGTGCGTGTTTTTGTTGTAGCTAGTTTAGCTCTCTTTAGGAGGAGATAAGGTGCTTCGCATTGGCTCGGTGATGTTTTCATTGAGCAGAGTCCTTGCGTTGTTATGGCGTTTGATTACCGGTCCAATTTGCACGTCTTGGTGCTAAAAGATGTTTCTCTCAAGGAGAGAGATGGTTGGAAATGAACGTAATGGTGTCGTTGTTGTAAATGTTAGTCTGATCCTGCGATTATTGAACTGTCATTCATTCGGAAGTTTTATTGCCCGAGATTTTGGATGATAAACTCAAGCAATGTCATGACTCGATTCTTGTCGAAAACTAGAGGATTAGCATGGTGTTGTTTGTCCTCTGTCAAAATGGCGGACTCCCTGCTGCTTTCCCTTCTTTTGCTGCCATCTGATATGATTAAGGATGCGGCATTCCAATCATTTCCCTAATAACCAGGGCAGGTCGATCTCATCCGTGTTCAAAATGGACAATGTGTCGGATGATGACTTGGCACATACATTAAGGATTAGTTGTGCTGGGATTCAATAGATCTGGAAATTCCTTCTTTTCTGTAAGAATTGGTGGAAAGCATGGTGCACAGTAGCGTTGTTAGAATTTGAGCTTGCCATTCGGTTGTTGTTGGTCACAGAATGCAAAGGATTGTATTGAGGTTTCACCAAGCAGTTTGACAGCATACTATGCTACGTGGCTTTTGAGGTATTGGATCAAGGAGATGTCCTACTGATTCGAGCAGTTTGTTCCCCCATTTTCCTTGTCCTGGAAATTTGCTGAACCACATAGAATCCAAGCATCACCAGACCGAACAATATATGTATCAAATGATACGCTGTATTCATTTGGACAGTAGTTTACAGATCAATATATGCACCAAAGCATACTCTGTTTGACATACAGAGGTGTAGGTTCCGACTTTAATGCTCACCCAGGTAACATGCTTTCTGACGTTTGCATTAGATCCTGGTTCTCATGAACTTTAGCATACTGAGAGCTTCGAGAAATCTCTGCTAGAGTGGTAGGTTTTAGTAATATTAAAGATGAATGCCTGATGCGGACACTGTCGTTTTGGTTTCAGAGTAGAGTTCGCTGCACTTGAGCTCATATTAAAGGAGATTGAATCATGATGGTAGACCACAGAACAGGGGAAAGAGAGTTTTGAGTCTCACAGGTTTATGTAGGCTACCTTCCTAGGATAGTGTAGCCATGAAATGGAATGGGATTTCTATGGTGATGATTGCTGTTGGAAGAAGATTACCGAAGTTGCATTTGCGATGATTGGAGATAGATCAATGTGTTGTTCTAAAGCAGCTTGTCTGCTAGAGCAATAGACAGTGGAGTTTAATTGTTCCCCGAAACACAAGTGGAGTGGATGCTTCCTGAAATGTTTGTGTATGCACAACTCCTCAGATGCGAGCTGGGACTTCGGCTGTAATCCTAGGCGTAAAAACTGAAGACATTCTTCCTCTGATCCTCTCGGTGCCTCCCTCCAACTTAACCAACAGACTTAATTAATGCACGTGGAAGAAGCTTATGCTCACAATGCATGAAATAGGAAATGTTGGACTAGGATCGTGAAAACATGTGGGATGTTAAAACAAATTTCGATGTGGACTATAATTGACATGTGAGATTATGTATTGCTTGACGGCGGATCCCTCGAGTATCAAAACTTGGCATAGAGGAATACTTAAGTGGCAAAAGTTAGAAAAGATATATTTAGTGCCAAAATTGGAGTAAAAATAATTAGTTAAGTGCCAACAACGAAAAAATCCAGCCAAACTGCTACGTGTCATTTTCTGGTGATTTTATTTATTGACGATGTAATTTTTTTCAAAATAAAATATCCACATGACAATTTAAAAAAGAAGAAGAAATTGTCCAAGTCATACCAGAAAATAAAATATTAAAAATCAATTTTATTAAAAAAAGAAAAAAGAAGGGGAGTGTTTGGGACAGCCCTCGCTGCTGTCACTATTGCCACCCCACCTCACCAAGAAGGGTTGGTGACGATGGGGCAAGGGTCGGCCGAAGTCGTCGGGCCCTAGCCAATGGTCGGCAAGCCCGCCCGACCTGTGATGAGGGCATGTAGGCCCTCGCCCAAATTTGGGGCGAGGGTCGCCTCCCCTAGATCCAGCGAGGGTCATCAATGTCGACCCTCGCCAGATCTAGGGAAATACCAATCTCCTTGGCCTAGCTGGACGAGGGCTAGCGACTCTCGCTAGATCTGGGGGAGGGTCACGCCCTCGCCCCAAATTTGGGCAAGCGTTCGCATGCCCTTGCCGCAAGTCGACTGAGGTAGTCGGCCACTGGCCAGGGCTTTGCGACCCCGGCCAACCCTCGCCCCATCGTCGCTAGTCCTTCTCGGCTATGGTGGGGAAGCGACGACGGCAGTGGCGAGGGCTGCACAACCTCGCCTAATCCTCCCCTTCCCTTTTTTTTTTATAAATCAATCAATTTTATAATAATATATATTTATAATTTTATAATATTATTTAATTAATATATTTTTTAAATGTCACATCAGCAAAAACAACGTCGTTTTGGCTGAATTTTTGCTGACTGAGCTTCTGGCAAGCCACGTAAGCAAGTTATATTATTAAATAAGTCATGTCGGATTTCTGATGGTCTTTGCCAAAGTTGCACTTAAGTGATCCAATTTTAAAAAAAAATGACATTTAAATATACCTTTCGTAACTTTTGTACTTAAGTGTCCCTCTTGCCAAGTTTGGTATTTGGGCTGTTCTTATCCCCTGTATTACTTGGATACCGAAGAAACCCATCAATCGGAGGTTGGAATGGATGGAAATGATAGTCAATAGACCTGGGTAAATACCTTCTTCATGAACTGAGGAGGTGAGAGTATTTCTTGAAGTTGCTCTTTCATTTCTTTTCGTTGGTGATGTTGCCTTTTTGGTAAATGTCTAACTACTGTACTTATTTTTCTCAGAATTGGGGGAGGGGGGGGGGGGGGGGGGGCGAGGGAATTTCTTCCGCTGTTACAAGTGTGGTAATCTTCATTCATCTGTGCTTGCGCCAGCATAAGTAGTAAAAGAACGGAAGTTAATCTGCTTCACCGATTGTCATGCTGTACGGGTTGCTGCTATTCAATCTTTGCTGTAAAACAGCCATCCTTGCGTGGAAGAAGCGATGCATCATGACTGTTCTGTTTGCAGAGCAGAAACTGTCAGTTGATGTTTTTGAACTACTAAAAGTCTAGCCAGTTGGTTTGATATAGTGCCCACTAATTCGGACGATGTATTTCGATTTGGTAGAATAATCAGCACCTGCATGGAGGTCTTTTGGAGTCTTTATTCAAAGAGAGTTGTTTGTGATTCAGGTTTGGATCTTCATGCTAAAGTGGAAGCTATTCAATGTTTGGCTGCTAATCCTTGTTGGGTTAATAAAGGACTTAAGAGGTTCTTACTCTGGGAAGCTCCTGTCAGAGTAGGGTTGGAATGGTTGCATCCCATGCGTTGGAATTCATGGAATCAAAGTTTTGCGAGGTTGAATTTGCTGTCAGATTGATAGAGGTTGCTGTTGATATCAAATTTGAAAATGCTCCTGGTGTGGACAACAAGGTCGCGAGAGTCCAGTGATGTGCATTTGAAATTGCGCATTATTTGGGATATTGAAGTTCAATGGTAACGAAGGATCAGATGTCATGAACATGCAATTTCGAAATCCTATTGACAATTTATATTTGAAAAATAAATGCCCAATGATTTGTCAAGTTCCTTGTCATTAATTGGAGCTGTTTCGTGTGCAGGTTGATTTTCTTCCAGTTGACCTCTAATTAGCACAGGTGCATGCACTTCCTGTTCTTAAGACTTTTCTTGACCTGTCTTGATTGAACGACTGCCCATGTTTTTGCTCCTTTTTTTTCCTCGAAACGTTACTTTTCCAAATTCTGTTATTGCTTGCAATATATCTAATTGGATACTGAGTGTACCGATGGTAGGACGTCTAAAAATCAGTTTGGCATTGGCTAAGAATGTGCACCATTTAACTCATTTGGCCTTCCAGTGATCAAGAGCCTCTGGTGGCACCAAGGCTTGGATTATGCCTGGTAGTCCTAAAGAGAAAAGGAGAAGAGATGCAGCAAAATCTAAGAACGGCTTAAAAGTGTCAAGGCAAGGCATGGAAATCACATGCCATTTGGGCTTCACGCGAGGGCAAAACTCAAGATATTGTCCATTGAAACAAAAGAAAAGGTTTGTTCAGTTTGTGTTTTTAGTCTCTGTTTATCATTATTTTCTGACTTTATTTTGTTAGTAAATAGAATGAAGAGATAGTCAGATAGAGAGAAATCAACCAACTTGTCACAGAGACACATCATAACAATGTCACCACTCAAAAGGTACTTTTAACCTTAATTTTGAGTAACCGACTATGTACTCCAATGATTATAAGTGTCGTTTTAAATTGAGTATTTTTTTCGTTCTTCATAGCCTAGATGGGAAGGCAGTTGAGTCGTTTCCATAACAAGAAATACCAACAACGTTGTGGTTAATGCTAAGAAGGTAGAGAGGGCATCTTGCAAATTTATCACGGCAGTGGGATTAGAGGTACCACTTTATGGTAGTAAACAGGTTGTTATGTAAACATATGAAAATTGATTTGACAGTGCACATCTTTCATCCAGCGGCCAAAGGAAGGCATTATGAAAAAGAAGCAAGAAAAACACAAACAAGCAATGGAGCATTTGAACAACATTGTAAGTGTTCGATCTACAAGATTTCCAAGAAAGAGGAAAACAGACCAGCAGTAGCAGCTTAAAAGAGTTGGAAGTCCAATATTTTCTTGTAATTTTTGTTGATATGAACCCTTCAGTTTAAGATGAAGAGACTTAGTCTGTTGTTTTATTTATTCTGCAAGTGTTTAAGATGGGGCGATGATACCGTTAAGACAACAAGTGTTCTGGTCAAGAGTATTTTGCGCTTGATAGTATATTTGATCTTTGAAAGAAGTGCAGTTGGCCCTATTTTCATCTAATCTATAGGTGTTAAAGACTAGGCTATGTCCACTATAACAAATGGACAGGTTATCCCTGAAGCATCTGACCTGTAGTGAAAGTCATGACACAGGGAGGCCAACGTAACTCCTTGTCTGGCTCTTCATTACAAATAGATAGGTGGGACTTACCGTCCACTTTTGGATGCTTGTAAGACGAGGCTGTTTTGTGAAAAAGAACTTGAAATCGCAGTTTAGTGTGCCTCCATGAATTGAGTTGAGGACCATCTTATAATCATCCCGACGCTGATACCCAGTGCTCTGTCAAGTTCCATGTTTTGTCCCTTCGCATAAGTTATAAGCAATCTAAAAGGGAACTCAGTTCTCTACTTGTGCTAGAAGATGATGAATAGAGTAGGATTAATACATAATCTAAAAGCTACAGGTCAAATACAGAGATCGCTTAAGAAGTAAACAGAGAGGGCATAAGCTTCAGAGACGCATCGCCCTATGTACGGGTCAGAAGATGAGAAGGTATCACATGATGATTGGTCATTCCGCTGTTCAAAGCCACAGATGATGATGACAAGGATATCTAAGGAGAACAGACTCTTGGAGCATCAACCAAATTTTTGCCAAAACCAATTAAGTTTAGTCAATCTCTCTTCATTAAGTTTAGTCAGACTGTACAGAGAATGGTAGCAAAATATTCTATACAATGCTCTTGCAAAATAAACACGACAAGCAGCACTAATGAGGCATGCACTTGCTGCTGGTGTAAGGAACTACTGGAATCGCTAAGGTATTGCGAAGATAGGCTAGAAATCTGCCAAAGCATCGACAATTCAATGACACAGAAGCAAATATTTCTCTGATTCATAGCCTCTCCATGAACAATTCCTTCAAAGACTGTGCAAGGTGAAAGGTGCACCAGCATCGACGAATCAAGGATGAGCTCCTGCCTCAGAGAAACATTGTTCATGTCATCTGCACATTCTCCGGGAGCTAATTTATACCGATTCTGTTCACTTTCGCAAAATCACCCTTATCAAATTGTCACGTCTTCATCATCTTCCACTTCTCGCTGACTTCCAAGTCGCTATATGATGGTTACTCGGAGTTGATTGAGGTGGCGTCGGCCACCTGGTGGCTATTGCTAGGAAAGGAGGCGAGCTTTGCAAAGTTTCGTGAGTTTTTATATTTTGACTTTGACCCCGTTAACTTCAACTAATTATATTCTAAGATTCACTCCCCCCTTTGATCTCTCCCCACTAGCTTTTTGCAATTTTAACCATATCCTCTTTTTTTCTTTTTTCTTTTTGCAATTTAATTCATACTCCAGTTCAAAAAAAGGAGAATGCAATTGTAATCAGAACATCAATATAAAGAAGACGATGACAACTTTATAATATCATTCTTTTTATGTAAACTTATAAATCTTGGAGAAGATGAAAATAAGATATCACTGGAAAAATAAAGTAAAATTAGAAGTGAGGTGCGAATATTCGAATCTCCTTAAAGAGATTAGTTCCTGCCAAGGGTGCTCTGCAGATTCACGAACTATGCCTCTCAAGATACAACATCTTGACCCTATTTGGATTAACATTATACAAATATGACTCAGTTGAACCGTTCAATTGAACCAGCACATCCAGAAAAATTAGAAGAGTAGAGTAGTATTTCAAATCTCTTTTGGAATTGTTTTCTCGAATTTTTCTTTCGAAAAACCTTCTAATGAAGCTCTATGCTCTTATTTATTTATAGAGTTTTAAAATTCATGTACAGAAGTGATACATGAATTAAATAGACGCATGTACCCAAGAAATTCATGAATCAAGAGATACGTAAATCCAAAAGATTTATGAATTCAATAAATATATGAATTAAAAAGATATGTGAATCTAAGAAATTCATGAATTCAATAGATACGTGAACATAAGAAACATATCTTAATTTATTGGCTTTCGTTGATCCATTAATCATAATTATAACGGTCACATCAGAAATCAATAGAAGATAACAAATGCCTCCGAATGATCCTCATTCCCTGTCTCAACATGATATAGGCAATGCCAAAACCGATCCGGATTCAAACTAAGGTCCTTCCTCCTTCAGCCGCACTAGAATTCAAAAGTCATCCATCACGAAGCATTACAGAACTCGAACGAGGCTAGTTCAATCAACGATGTCAGAAGCGCTTTCGGAACGATGAACTTTCGATCTGAACTCGTTGATCCTCAACCAAGCGGAGCTCCGATTCAATCAATTTGCTGCGCTTGTGAAGATGTTCCACGATATTCCCCATTGACAGTTTTTGACGAAATGGAGGTGCTCTGATAGAGCGGGCAATTTCGTGCTCATTTGTTTTTTTTCCAATTTTTTTAATCGGGTCAAATGGGAAAACATATAATTTATTTTTTTTGGGTTTACCATGCTCTAAAACTTTTGTATATTGAGTTCTTGTTAATTCATATTATTTTCCAATTTTCCTAATAATCATGTTAAACATATCGATTCAAATCAGAAATTGTGGGCCTCAACTTAAAATGTCTTCCTAAATCTACATAGCAGTTCATATTTTGTGTAGGTACATAATTGTGAGAAGCTAAATCATAAAAAGTGTCTAATTGAAGGGAGCAAGAAGGAAATATATCGAGTATTTTTGAAGATGGAAAAATGTGTAAATAATAGGGAAGATAAAAATAAGTTGATATTGTAAAATCTGCTTCACAATAGCCCAATTATTGGAAATTCACGAATTTTTTTTTTGGTAAGGGAAATTCACGAATTTATTCGCATTGGATCGATTTTTTTAGTTAACTTACATATCTTAGGATTGCTCATTTGCTTTCTTTGGATTATATTCCAACATTAACAAATGCCTACCTATGCATCGCAACTGAGTCGTGTCGGCCCACATGGACTGGGCCTCTCAACTCGAGCTTGGCATGACCCCTCATAATTAAGGGTCGTGCCAGGCCAGGTCTACTAGCAATAAGGGGCTGTGCCAATGTTTGAGCTCTAGCCTAAGTTCAATTTTTATGTTTATTTTTAAGGAGTGATTGAATTGTAATCGGAACAAGAGCGATAGGACCTCCGCGACGAACTTTCATAAATTTAACTATGAAAAGTAAATCATTGTAGCACGGAAACAGGGGGCAAAGGAGCAATAATGAGAAATATCTTGCCACCGCGAGGCCCCGCAAGGCATTGTCGTGATTTTTTCCTTGGGGGAATCTTTTAACTAAAATTCTGCCGACGACGCAAAGACACGCGCTAAAAAGTTAAAAGCATTGGCAGGTCTTCTTTTCCACGTTAGGATGACCCACTCTTCTTTTTCTTTTCTTTTTTGCTTTATTTCCTTTACAAGATCACTATGCTTCTTCATGAAGTTTTCCTTAGATTCCCTTGGGCCACTTCCGTGAACGACGGGTCGAAGTCCATAAGAAATGGTTTTATGCTTACTAGTCATCAAACCCGTGGATTAATTATTTTGGATAGTTTGCTTGATAAATGATTCTTCTTGGCCACCATTTTAAAAATGATTTTCCTTTTTGGTCAGCAGCATTTGATAAATGATTCAACACCACATTTTCAATATTTTCCGTAGATTCTCAATGAGAATTTCTAAGATGACATTTTTTATTATATTTGCTAAAAATATTTGGATTTTTTTTTTAAATTCTTACTCTACTCAGTAAGAATGCCCTCTCTATAATTTGAAGTTTGACAAAAAAAAAGTCTATTTACGAGTAATGCTCAACATTGTCAAATTGATCATCCATGTGAATAATGAGAGTCTTTTTGTGCCTCAATGCACTACATCGCGAATCAAATTTAAATTTGTAGATGCGTCTCGAAGCTAATCGAACCAGTGGGTTCAACTTTTGAGATATTCCACAAGCAATGTGAATGTAAAAGAAGACTGAAAAAAGAATATATAAGGAAATAACTGAGTAATGATCGTTCTGAAAAATCAAATATTATATCCTCCCATTTTAACTGATTTCCTCCTTGTTCACTTTATTTGGACCAACTTCACGAGAATATGTGTCATAATCTATGATATATTCATATGAAATTCCAATATAACGCCTTCATCAATTAGATATGTCATCTTGCCTCTCGCTAACTTGGATTTCCGTGTCCGTGGCTGATAGCACTTAAGAATTGACTGTTAATCAACATGATACCGTCCCTGCACAAGATGAATTATCGACACACTAGTTGAGTAAACATGGAGAAGACCACTCGATATTTCATGAGTTCATTCCAGGGATGCTCCTACAAATAGATTACATATCTTTTAATAATGCTATGTGAAAGTTGGCAACAATTTCATCAATCGGAACCATCATTTTCTGTCCATGTTTCACACGGTACAAGTATAATTCCACAAATGATGATAGCATTTCCTCCTATTTGGTTATGTGTAACTGTTCTCAAATGGTCGGATCAGTCAGGTCTATTGTTAGCGATTCTTTTATAGGATATCTTTTGTGTCGAACAAGATATCTCAACATTTATTAACCGATCAAATACAAAAAATTGACGGTTTTTTTTTATACAATATATAGATCAAGAACATTTGGGGAGAGACTAGAGGGTTTAATTAAGCCAAGTGCAGCTTTTCTTGTTCAGCAATTCGAAATCCTGCTTCTCAAAAGTTGAACAAACTAAGCAAAAACTTCAATTTGATATAAAGTAAAGATCAATAAGTTTGTTTATAGGGCATGCGGGAATTTGTTTATATGTCCAAAAGAGATATCTAAGATCTCTGGGAAGGTTTAGAACTAATTATGTCATCATTCAATAATCTGATTATGATAATTCCCGTGGCACTTGAGATGTTTCATTCGGAGTTTGTTGGTTCCTTAACACTTGGGATGAGGTGATTGATCAGAGCGGATGAAAACATCATGTTTCAAGAGCACTAAATTTCTTTTCACAAATATGAGCTATACGATTAAATATGATATGAGTCTATGATCTGAACTAATAGTTTCAGGATTTTTTTACGACACTACCCATAAATCTTCCTAATTTTATAGGTTGTACATATTTGCCCCTAAATTTTCAACTATTACTCATTACCCCATTGAACTTCAATTATGTTATAGCCGTAAAACAAAGTCGACCCTCTAGCTTGCGAACCCACCACATCCCGAGGCTCTTATAACAAGTACTTTTTTCTTATTCATTCAGTAACTGGTCTAATGACTGCCTCGCAATGCAAATGCAGCTAGGGAAACCTCAACTGGTCCCAACGACATGAAAATCTACTAATTCAAAATGTTTCTGAAGGTGGAACTTTTCTCCAAAGGAAAGGAGCGAAATGGAATGATGAAACCATCGTGATTATTTGAGTTATATGTGCAAGTGGCGTCCAAAAGGACCCCACCAAAATGGTTGGAACGGGCTGGACATGCAAAAGGAGCCATTGAAGCATTCCATAGCTTTAAGGCATCTGCAGTATTTCATGAGCATAGATATAATCATGCGATACTACTCCATGTCATGATCTTCAAGTTATTATTTATCTCTTTGATCTATTCAAGAGCTTAGCTTAGCTATAGACTCTATCCACACATATGCACCATCCGATGTAGTGGAAGGTTGAGCCATTTTTATTTACACAAGTGGCCTTTGGACCACACTCAATTTGCGCCCATCGACATTCCCTAGTCTAAAGCAATGTCGGATGCCGTTGATGCCTTGCATGGGTTTACCGGTGTCCAAGACTGCCCTGTGATGACAATCACACCAAGGGAACCTAATAAAAAGCGTTTAAAGAAGGGAAAAAGACATGGAATACTACTCATAGTGGAGGTCATCATGCGTACTAGCCATGATTATATATTATTGCTGATTTTCCACCGACAAATTGACTCCACGATTGGAACTAATATTTTTTATTCCACATTAAATCATAGGTTAATATTTAACGAGTGAATAAATAGATTTATGAAAGTATGTAATATACAAGAGTGATAATTTTGATGGTTCTCATTTCTTTTTTCAAGAAAACATTTTTAGGGAAAGTGAATTTTCCTGGTCTCTTTAACCTAATATTCTAGAGGATTATGAACTTTCCACTTGCTATTGAAAATGTCCTAAACTGTCAACATTGTAATGGGGAATATAAACTTTTAGTTATGTATTACAATGTCATGGAATTGTAATTTTCTTGGAAAATATCACGACCTTTCAAATTTATAAAGTTCATTTAAATTTTGCGAGAGGATTTCCATATTGTAGATTTAATGAATAATAGAATAGATCAATTTAGAGTTTCTATCTAAAGACTTTATATGCAAATTTTCTCCCCTCAAACTAAGACTTAAAAAAACAATCATTTTTTTTCGATTTAGACCAACACTTGCAAATAGATACTTTTCTGTGACATCAATGTTATAACTGACATCATCTTTTACAATAAAAAATAAAATCTTACCATATATGCATAATGTCAGTATTTGACACATTGTGCCATTCTTTGACGTTTTCAAGAATAAAGTACAAGCAAATGACAAAAGGCATATTGATTTCCTTACAAGATTTGAATGTGAAATGAAGGACAAAGCCAAAAATCTTCTCGTTGTGCCCGGGTACATAATGAGAAAAGAAGAAGAAGAGAAACACAGACATACACATATATCTTATGATTCTTGATACATGTTAGTAACATAATTTTTTAGCATAAATGATTATTGATAATACAACATTTTAGTAGGGAAATGGAGTTTATCCATTTCACACTACAATATGTAACAGGCTCTAATTGAGAGGCAAAATTCCTAAGCGGGATCAGAAGCTTATATATATTGACCAAGATACCTTTTTCTGGTGGAAAATAGAATGAAGAAAAGAAAAGGAAAGTTCCATGGTGCAACGAGCCGGACTAAGCAGGCCCTCATCAGTCATCACCGTTCGGACGCTTTTGTGTGTACACTTGTCTGGAAATATGCGTTCCGTGTCTCTTTCTCTCTCTCCCCCACTTTTCATCTTCTCCAACCCTCGTTTATTCCGATCCAAAAAAAAAAAACCTCGTTCATTGACATTTTAACAGCACTTATCTGTTATTACCTTTGGTTCTGTTTCTTTCCATTGCTCCTGCATCGTTATTCCTCGCATATTGTAACATATGGGTTTTGACCCAGTCAAAAAGAAGAAGAAGAGTTGAATGGTCAAAAAGAGGTGGAAAAAGGGGAAGCTTCAGCCGAGAGAGAGAGGAGAGAGAGGAGAGAGAAGAAAAGAAAAAGAAAAAGAAAAAGAAAGGGATATAAAAGGAAAAGAAGGAGAGAGCTCGAGCAGAATAGAGGGAAAGAAAGAAAGAGGGAGAGGGAAAGAATAAGAAGAAGAAGGAAGAGAAGAGGGTTTTGCACCACAGGGACCTCATCAAGCCAATTCAACTTGGTATTGCAACGCCCGGTAAGTGCTCGCGTCCCTTATTCGTTCAATCGGAATAATTTTGAATTTAGGGCTCAAAATTCGGAATTATTGGATATTTGCACGGCGAAGTTTGATTTTTGAGTCGTTGAGCTGCGCATTTTTATAGAAATGCTAGTTTAGGATGTTGTCGAGCTGTAGGATTTTATGGATCATGATTTGAGCTTACGGTTTGCTCGGAACAAAATTTTAAAGTTTCCCGCACATGATGAACAGTGTGCACGAACACTTTGGGGCCATATTTTGTTGATTTTTGGCTTGATTTTAGGATGGCTAAATTAGGGTTCTTGAAGTACATGGAAAGAGCTTTCTATTGACTATAAGAACATTTAAAACGGAGCTCGGTAGAGAAAGTTATGGCATGATCAAGTTGCGCGTTTAAGCTCCACGTTATGAATGACTTAAATAATTGCTTTGAATATGCAATTTGTTAGTGCGTAGGCATCATTTTATCGACGAACAAGTATGGTTTAGTCAAGTCATGATTAAGATAGCGTTTTACTCAATATTAATATTGTTTCTCACCTATTTGATAGGACTGCGGGTCCTGATGGTTCAAGTAATCTTTGTCATTTAAGCATAGACGTTCTGAGGTTAGTGGTGTTATCTCTTCTAAGAATTTGTAAATTCATGTCTTCAAAATGATATGGAATTGAAATATCATAAGTTATGAATAAGCATATTTGTTGCATAAAATTTGGATCGAGCATTTACTACATTTTGATATATGTGAACAGTGTGAGGATTGTTTGGTAGAAATATATATTTTGTTCAATGAACGATGTTAAGAAATATTACATATTTTGGATTTGGAGACTCATGAGAAGTCCTTGATTTTAAGTATGATTTATGAAAAGTTACATATTGATTTGTGAACTGGTTTACAAAGTGAAATTTGGAATAGTTTGGAAAATGTATTGTGATTTATATGGTGTGATTTTATAGAGATTAATCAATGGACTTGACCATTGATATTTGAATTGCGATAGTAAAAAGTTACCTATGGATTGGTGTTAATGCTCAATATCATTGTGAGCCTAATGAGAGACTTGTGGGCGCTACTAGTCTAGGATATCCTTGTAGGCTGAGACACTGACTTATAGTAGGTGGATACCTAACCAAGGGGGAATCTTGGTCGCTTTGTCACGTAGCGTTATACGTGATCATGGCTTGATATTTGAGCTGAGTTTGATCAATAGAGTAGACCATTGATTTGTGATATGAGTTTAGTCAATAGAATATGCCATTGACATGTAATTTGAGTTTAGTCGATGGAATGGACCATCGAATTGTAATTTTATATGAAATGGATCAATGGAATAGACCATTGATATATGGTATAGACCATTGGCATGAGTTAATGAGATTAGTCAATGGATTAGACCATTGATGTTTGTTTTGATATTATTGTGAAATAAATATTTCTGCCATAAATATAGTTATGTTGAAACACATGTGATTTATCCTCTTATTACATATTTATTTTATTCTAAAATTGGGTTAAAAGAGTTGTGGTTTGTTTGTAAATATGCATAGTGGGTGTTCGATCTACTTAGAAAAATGCATTACTCACTGAGCTATCGTTTGCTCACCCCTCTATTCTTCCAATCTTTTCATATTTTTCGGCTAGTGACGAATAAGACGAGAGCGATAGCCATGAGGGGACTTTTGGGAATAGGCTTTTGGGAGCTTAGAGGCTGTGTCCTTCGAGAGAAAGGACGGCCGTGTCATCCCCTTTCTAACTAGGATTTGGTGTGTGACACATATTGTCTTCTTCCTAGGCAGGTATCACATTGGATTCTCTTGCGCATTGAAATTTTGGCCTCGTGAAGGCAACGACGCTATGGACGTGGGTTACTGTTCCCAGTGAATGAGTTACAAATTTTATGTGTAGCTTGAGTAGTTTGAATTAGTGGTGCAATTATGGTTGCCAACTGATTCGATTATATAATTTAAGCTAGTAAAGAGACAATAGGCAAAGAGAAGGCCGTTTGTGTTTCTTGAGAGGCATTCAGGTTTTGATTTGACCCTTTCGTTAAATAAAAAAGAACAATCTTATATTTTCCAATGTAGTGGGCCTTGTAAATAAAGATTCATAGAGTAGGAATAAGCGTATTAAAAATTCTAAAACTTATCATAAAAGTATAATTGAATCTTGATACTTTTAAAAAATATAATTAAATTTTAAAACTTGTCAGATTATATAATCAAGTCATCCCATTAATTATGTTCAACTTGATTAATAAAAAATATTGAAGTAGTTCTTTTTATTATTTTCTCTATTCTACATGATGTCAACGCAGTTAAAACAACGTCATATTAGGATGATCCGTCTTACTTTCCTTTTTTAGCCTTATCTCTTTTCAATATTACTTTACATTTTTTTTTTCACAAAATTTTCCTCAGATTCCTTCGGGGCACTTTCGCCATTAATGATATCGAGGTCCCCAAGAAATGGTTTTGTGCTACTAGTCATCAAAACGGTGGGTTAATTTTTTTTTGATAGTTGCTTGATAGATGATTCTTATGGCCACCACTTGATAAATGCTTTTTAATTAATAAATGATTTAGGAACACAATTTGAATATTTTTCGTGGATTTTCAATGAGAATTTATAAAACGACATGCTTTTACTATTTCACTTAACGTATTTTACTTAATGGCGCTTTCTATTATCATCAATAGCAACATGTGGATGTACACTTTTACTCACTGACCACGCACTCTCATCGTTGAAGTTTGACAAATGTTTCTAGATTATTTACGATAATGATTGTGTGTACTAAAGTCAATATACTAATAGATATGACCAAATCATAATTTAACATTTAGTAAGTGAATAAATACAATTTATAAGAATCGATGTTATAGAAGCGTAGAAATCTAGACAGTTTCATTTTCTTTTAAAAATTTGGGAAAAGTGAATTTTATTATATCTCTTCAACCTAAAATTCGAGAAAATCTTAAACTTTCCCCTTGTTATTAAAAGTCCCAAACTTTCAACTTAATTATAGACAATATAAAAGTTTCAGTTTTGTATTAAAATGTCATGGAATTTCAATTTTCTCAGAAAATATGCCGACCCTTCCAACTTTATCAAGTTAATTAAGATATTGGAAGAGCATGTTCACATCGTAAATTTCAAGATAAATTCAACACATATATATATATATATATAATACAACATTTCAATATTCAAATGAAGTTTATTGGTTTGCTACGACGATGTGTAAGAGGCTCAAGTGAGAGGGCAAAATTCCTAAGTGGATCAAGACATAAACATTTGATGCAGAAATAATTTGGTGACCGTTTTTAATTTATTGTAAAAATAACAGTTTATTCTGGACTACCAAAAATTAAATAATAAATGTGGGTCTACTTTTTCAAAAATTTATGATTTACAATAAATTGTTATTTTTATAATATCTCAAATATTATTATATTAATAAAGTTCTTTCATAAAATATTTTTTTATGGAAAATAAATTAAAAAAGATAGGAAAGCCCAACGGTACGGTGCAACCATTACACTCGGCCGATTCATATCTTCTTCTTTTTATTTGGCAAGGGAGACCGGATATGCAACTTCGAACGGACGAAGCCTCGTCTCTCTTTCTCTCTCCACCCACTTTTCATCTTCTCCAACAAATCCATACGGTCCACGTCCCAGGTCTGTCCCTACAATTTTCATCTTCCCCAACAAATCGTATTGAAATTTGAAAAGCACTTGTCTACTATCTTCGATTTTAGTTCTTTTCATTACTTCTGCATCGAATTTCCCTCGCATATTGTCTTCTTCCTGAGCAGGTATGGCCTTGGATTCTCTTTTGCATTTGGAATATCCTGCCACGTGAAGGCAACGACTCTAAGCACATAGTCACTGTTCCCGGTCAAAGAAGTACTAATTTTACTTCTAGCTTGACAAGTTTGAATTATTGGTGTGAGTCTGGTTGCCAACTGGTCCATTAGATAAATCCTGCTTGTAAAGAGACAATGGACAAGAAGAAGGCATCTCGTGTTTCCTGAGAGGCATTCTGGTTTTCTTCTTCATCAGACTCAAAAGCAAAAATCAAGGGCAGAGTCAGAGCAAAGACGAAATGTATCGTCTCATTTTTGGGCATTCTTTCACCGAGCTTGTGGCACTGATACTTCTCCTAGGGCTCGCTTTCTATTTTCTCAATAAGAAGAAAGCTGGTGTGCATGGAAACGCAGGAGATGCTGTTACTGGCGCATCTAGTTCGATGAATGCAGAGACAGAAACTAATTCCGGTAGATCTAGTTCTTCTCTGACAAGGGCTACTGATGGTGTGCCTAGTTCATCTACTGCATCAACTAACACCTTCGAGGTTTTCTTGAGCTTTAGAGGCCTAGATACTCGAAATACCTTCACTGACCACCTCTACAATGGGCTCCTCAAGGCTGGAATTAATGTTTTCAGAGACAATGAGGAACTCCGCCAAGGCAAGGAGATTGGCCCAGATCTTTTTGCAGCCATCAAGAACAGTAAGATCTTGATCCCTATTCTCTCCGAAAACTATGGTTCAAGCAAATGGTGCCTTGAAGAACTGGTTCAAATAATGGAGTGCAAGAAAAATGACACGGGACATATAGTGTTGCCTATATTCTACAAAGTGGAACCAGCTCACGTGCGATATCAGAAAGGGAGTTTTGGAAAGGCATTTCAAGAGCGTGAGAGGCGGGAGCGTGAGAGGCATCTCGATCCAACGATTCTGGAGAAATGGAAGCAAGCACTCAAAGAAGTCGGTAACTTGAAAGGACGGGAAGCCAATGGGTACTTCATTTTCTCACCAAAACATTCTTTACTTTCTTTTTATTTGTGTAGGTGTTTCCGGTTGCTCTGATTCTCACTTGCTTAATTTTTTTTCAGTTTTTCCCTTTAATTATATTGACGAATCTGATTATAGATTTCATTGTTACGATCTCATTTGCTTGAATAATAAGATTTTTTGAATGAATTTTCACTCTTGTATCCAAAGATTTAATGACATCATGCCATTTTTTTCATGTTTCTAGAGGACGCTACATTAATCTTCTCCACAAACTTTTCTGATTACATATTTATTGAGATTAATAGGACAACTTAGTGATGATTTTTTATTTAAAGATCATAACATCATATACCGTGCATGGTAATTGTCAAAAGCATAATTCTTTATCTTCTCAAGTTACATTTATGAAGTCATTAATGTCGTTATTAGTTGCTAATAAAATAATTTTTACAAAAGAAATGTTTCATTGGTTATATATGATGATGGTAAACATAAAAATGGATTATTTTTATTATATGTTTGTTTAAATAATTTCAATGCATTTTCCTATCTTTAACAAGTAATTTCTACCTCATACACCTGCATATATTGAAACAATGTTCTTTTTTTGGGTAAAAATTATTCTTCTACTTCCCTATAAAATCAGTATTAGATTAATTAAAATCATAGAGCATAATATTTAAAAGGAAAATAAAATACTACCTGATATCAACCCAAGGCAATGAAAATTGATAAGAACCATAATCTAGAATGATGCTAAATTCACAACACGGGTAGAAACTTGCAAGCCTGTAGACTTCAGCAAACAAGGAGAAATCTACTTAGATGTATTTAGGTAGTTCACAATATCACACTCTAAATGACTTTTCGGACTAGTAGACCAGAAGTCCTCTTGCTTCAAAAGTTATGACCTGTTTATTAATTGATGCCTGACTCTTACACTAGCTAGTTAGATTTTTAGTTACTAGGCAAAGTCTTGTAATCGAGATACTTGGACAGGCAGACAGTTAGTTACAAGACTTGCCCAAAGGGCAGCTTGCTAAGGAATCGGTATTTCACCCACACCTACTCAACCTAGGCATGGGAGGCTACTATACCTTCCCTACCTAGGGGTAGCCAAAACTAGAGTTTTGACATGGAGTCTACCTTCTCCATCGTAGGGCTTCCTAATTCCCAGTCAATCTTTTTCTTCCCAACTAAGAGGGAATACGAGGGGTGACATTGCAGGGTCTTTCACCCCAAGGTAGATCTCTCGCCTGTTTCTTTCCCCTTGTGCCTTTTAAGGACTTACTCAGGTCCAATGCCCCATTCCTATTACTCTGACATAATTTATTAAGCCGAAAGAAACTTGAGGGTATTGCTTATGAATCTTGAATGTTGTCTACATTATGGATTGGAACCAAATTTTAGACTTCTTGTTTGTTAAAGATATTAGGGATGATGTGGTCATGACTTTGAAAACTTTCTGGAGCATTTGAATAACTAAAAATCTGACTAGCTAGTGTCAGAGTCAGCCATCAATTATTAAACATGTCATAACTTTTGAAGCAAGAGGACTTCAAGGCCTATAATACCAATCTGAAAAGTCGTTTAAAGTGTGATATTGTGAACGACCCAAATATATTAGAGCAGATTTCTTTTGGCTTATTAAATTATGTCAGAGTGATAGGAATGGAGCATGCCATGTGAAGCGACCATTAGTGTTTCCCCTTTAATCTTAGCACATAAGATAATATATAGAGTGTGGCAAAAACTCATCTTAAAGTTTTTAGATATATCCCCAAATTTATTTTTTATTGAGTTCTCAATATAAACAATGTAAAGTTACTTTTGCCACGTATTTGAAATCTTGTCACATTTGATAGGTCTGAAGCAAATTTGGTAGAATTGGTTGTCCAAGAAGTGTTGCATGTGTTGAAGAAAAAGTTTGAGCTGCTTATTCCTGAGAATTTGGTTGGAATTGATGGTCCTATAGAGAAGGTTATGGAATTTGTAGATAGTAATTCTCATGCCACCCTATTTGTTGGTATCTACGGAATGGGAGGCATTGGTAAGACAACTCTTGCTAAAACCATCTACAACAAAATCTCCAATCAATTTGAGTATTGTAGCTTCATTGCTGATATTCGGGAATTATGTGAGCGTAAGGGCCTTGAATACTTACAGAACCAGTTAATCTTTCATATACTAAAGCAAAAAGATCAAGTTCATAACAAGGATGAAGGGACTAGGTTCATTTCGTCCAAGTTTAAAGACAAGAAAGTGCTCATTCTTCTTGATGATGTGCATGAGGTCAATCAGTTGAAGGGTTTGGCTGGAAATCATAATTGGTTTTCTTCGGGAAGTAGAATCATTATTACTACTAGAAACAAGAGTATTCTTGACAAATTTGGGGTGGACCACAAATATGAACATGAGAAAATGGATTTGTATCATTCTTTGATTCTGTTTAGTAGACATGCATTTCGAAGGGACTCTCCTCCAAGTGAATTTGAGGACCTTAGTTATCAAGTTGTATCCACCATTGGAGGGCTTCCCTTATCTCTTGAAGTTTTAGGTTCATTATTGTGCGGAAAAGAGCCAAAACTGTGGAGTGATAAGATAAACAAGTTAAGAAAAGTCCCTCCTATGGAAGTGCAAAAAACGTTAAGGATAAGTTATGATGAATTAGAGTATGAACAACAACAAATATTTTTGGATATCGCTTGTTTTTTCATTGGTACTGACCAAAGAATTGCATCCTACATGTGGGATGCCTGTGAATTTTTCCCAATGGATGGAATTGATGTATTGACATTTATGTCATTAATAAAAGTTGGAGATAATCAAGAGCTCATAATGCATGACCAATTAAGAGATCTTGGTAGGGCAATTGTTCAAGAGGAAAACCAGCAGGAGCCTTGGAACCGTAGCAGGTTATGGGACTCCAAGGAAATCTTGAAAGTGCTAAAGAAAAATAAGGTAACATTTCTCTTCTTTTGCTCCCTTAGTCCATGTTCTACTGTGAGAGTGATGTTGGTACTCTACTCAGTGCTTGCTTAGTAAACCGAGAACTTTCTAATATCAGTATCCTCGTGTTGTTTCATTGATGTGATTAGAAAGTATGAGGTTATTCTCTGTTAGTAAGTATTGCAACTTATCTGAGATTTTCCTGAAACAAGTGTGCATTACGAAGTTATCTCAAGAATGAGGTACTTTCAAATTTGTTGGCTACCTAAAAAAGGAATTCTATATTGAAAAATCCTGAATCTCTATAATAGATTTAGTTGAGTTCTTGGCACATGCAATAAATAACTTAACTATGCTATTGTAAACCATAACTACTTAGGATATATATTTCATAGAATTCTAATATCTAGGTGTTAGAATTAATATAATAGAAGTATCCATGCCTGCATTTCTCATGAAATTATGCAATAATCGAGAATGGAAGGGATACTTATTTTATAGAATAGTAGATTAGGAATTCCTTTTACCAAAATTCACATGATAAGGACTACTTTAAAACTTACCAAACATATTATTAATAGGATATAAATAGGAATGTATATAGATATGTATAACATTAAGCGTACATCATGCAATGGCCATTAAAAAGAGAGATGTTTTATTTTTTCCACATAAAAAGTCCCAGAGAAAAATACTCTAAAATTCTCTTTTTATATAATGAAGTATGTGATTAAATTGTATTTGTAAAATTCATAATAGTTTTGACTGTATTACTCAATGCATCATTTGGTTTGACTCAAAGTTGTTGCTCAAAAGGCTAGCACTTATTTGCTGTTTCAACGTGCATCCTATTTATAATCTCAAGAGCCAATTCATATATTAAAAGTGAAAGCAAATGTGTGTTTATCATGTCTTTCGTATTGCATCACAAAATAAGCTAAACTAACCAAAAGAAAAATGAATATGCCGTGTACTTTATATCTAATTAATCAGTGTGACTAACAATGAAAACGGTACATTATTTGATGCACTATCATAAGTTGAAATCAAAGTGGTTTTAATAAAACCGATACAAGATCTTTTAAGACTATTCCTATATTTGATCAATATATCTAAAGTTATTTTCATATATGTTATCTAAATGCAACTTTGATAAAGAAAATCCATGTGAAGTTTGAAGCATGGACGAGAGCACTAGGACGACTTACAAAATAAACCAAAAATGAAAATGGAAACACATTCATAACTCATTCCTAGGATATTAGCGAGTATGCAGCCAAATAATAATAAATAAATAAAAAAGCACAACCTTTTGCACCTCACAAAAATAACAGAATCTTAAAATTCCTAAAAAGAATCCCAATCTTTTGCGGGATGACAATAACACAAATTTTCAAATTTCCCAGAGAAAAGCTCAATCTTTCACTTGTGGGACAAATATGATACCCGATACAAATTTTGCCTTTTCTCGACCTAAAGTGCCACGTGTCATCTTACATGGCTTATTGTGCTAACATGCACAATGAATCACATTACTCATGACCACAAATGATTTTTTTTAGTTATTTACAAAATGCTAAAAAAATGGTAACAAGATAGTACACTAAGTTTGTTGACAAGATTATATATATATAAAACAATGTCGTTTTTTGTGTTAGCTGACGCGGATCATTGTGTCCATCAGATTTATGGATGAGAGTGGACAGAATTTGTAACGGGTGTCAGTTCCGTTCCACGGATAAAAGGGTTAAATTTTCTTTTTGGTACGTTGGAAGGGTGGTGTTATTTTTGTCCTAAGTTGTAAAAGGTTAGGCTTTTGTTTTAGACATCTGAAAGACTGTTACTTTTGTCCCAAGTACAAAAGGTTGGGCGTGTTTTTGGGATTTGGCCATGAGTATACTCAGACTCTATCAGTCTACTATGAAGATGAAAAAGTTAACCCTTGAAAACAGAGAACTCTGTTCCCAGATTGGATTTCTTGATATTTTGAGAGGGAACTTTGTCAGGGAAAGACTAATATGAGTATGATTACTTCTCGTGGAGGCTGCTTCCATTTTTATAATTACTCTGCTCTTGGATTCCTTCTAGGTGTTGAGGTCTAATTCCTTTTCCACTAATTATGTAATTCTCTCCTGAGTATCCATGAAATCTTATACATTATTGCGAAGTACAATAGAAAGTTTCTGGTTCGGAGAAGCTGAAATGGATTTGGAAATCCATTAATTTTCTGTATTACTTCTTAACTTCCAATGCATGAGTGATTTTTCTCGATGAAAGCTTGCTGCACTTTTGGTTCGTAGAAATAGATATTATATTTTTAATCCATTCTGATTAAGCAATTATTTATTCATTTGATTCACAAATAGATTAGAGAGCTATTCCCTCAAAATCAGAATGGCTATTCCATGTAACCAAGAATAGCTTCAAATTTCATAATTCAGAAATAACTTTGCATTTTTAATAATTAATCATATTTAAATTAAATTTAATTAATTAAAGAAGAAGTGTTTATTATATTTATCATACTTAAATAACTCAATTATTTATATATATGATTAATTTATAATATATCAAATTGTAACCTATAATTAAATTATAATTTATGCTAAAATAATAAGCTATAGAGAGCATAGATGTAGTTAATACTATTATCTTAATTACGTATAACTAAAAGTAATTATTAATAATATTACAAGCTTCTATTTATAAAATAATAAGTCACGTAGGATATTAGTATAAATACTATCATATGTTATCTTTTTTATTAATCGTAAGTAAGACAGTTGAATAATATACATGGAATTTACACGAAATTTACATATAAGAAAAAAAAAACAGAATAGCAAAGAAAGACTTCACAAGGTTAAATTTTCTTTATTTTAAGAGTAGATTGCTTTCCCCAATAGTCACAATTATTACAATAACACTGTCTCTATGTGGTTGTAGTTCATTTGGATATCTAATAAGAGAGTATATTTCTATTACGCTTGATCATATAAACTTTTGATTTTGCACATTGTTAATTTTATTAAGTCCCGTGCGTTGGAAGTGCGTCCGAACTAGTGTAGTGAAGAAGCTACATTACAGCAAAGTAGAGGATTTACAAATTTCAAAATTGTACTCCATATGAGGCCATTAGATCAAAGGGTATAAGTACGTTTACAAAATATATATATAAGAAACTATAAACTATTATTCAGAATAAAATAAAACTAAAAGAAAGAGAATATCATAGTTCCTTTTAAGATTCAAGTACTTGTGGCCAAATTCCAAGATCAAAGTTGACATCCTTTACTCTGTTAACCTTTATAAATAATGTTTATTGGTCAAAAAAGAAAATCATATCCTCACTTCACTAACAAATGATATTGGATTTACTTTAATTGGATATAAATAGTATTGACAAACTCATTCTTACTTATAGGGAACAGAAAAGATTAAGGCCATTTATCTTCGCAAAGGCAACTCAAAAGGCTTTGGCAAAACAGCTAACCAAGATGGCGATATCCACACAGGCGAACAATACAATAATTTGACAAGTCTAAGGTTTCTGAAAGTGAGTGGAGTGCAGTTTAGGGGAGATTTTGAGAACTCAATTGAGGAGTTAAAATGGCTTCGATGGCATTATTGTCCCTCAACTTTTGAAGCAAGCAATTTTCTTCCAAAAGAATTAGTTGCACTGGATTTGTCGAAAAGCATGATTTCAGATGAATGGCAAGGATGGAGTTCCATCATGGTAAGATAGAATGCCTAAGTCCTTTATTTCTGTTCTTTTTTTTTTCTTTTTTTTTTTTTGAGTTCTATTGAATCATCATCATTCTAACTAACCCCTCGGCAATTATTCTATTTTATATCAGATGGCAGACAAGCTAAAATTTCTTGACCTTACAAATTGTGGATATTTAGAAGGAACCTTCTTCCTCTCAGCATTTAAGAATTTAGAGGTTCTAATCCTTAGAGGTTGTCAGAGACAGAAGCGAATTGACTCTTCAATTGGAGAGATGAAGGGACTGGTACGCTTGGACTTGACGGAATGTCGTAGGCTCAATGAGCTACCAGCAGAAATGGACAAATTAGAAGCTTTGGAGCAACTCATTCTACAGCATTGTCAAAGTATTTCTGTAGTACCAGACAACATAGGGGCTTTGCAGAATCTAGAAATTTTGAATATTAGTTTTACTAAGATAAAAGAATTACCAAATGGTATTGGAATGTTGAGAAAGCTCCAAGATTTAGATGCTTCAAGATCCAGCATTGTTGTCGTACCAAAAAGCTTCAACAATCTCTTTTCACTGCAACGCCTTCAGTTTGAGGGTTGCCAGAATCTCCTATTTTTGCCAGAGCTTCCTTCCAATTTAACATATTTAAGCATCACTTGTCAAAGTCACAAATTGCCTTCACTTTCCCACTTAACCCATCTCAAGGAGCTACGAGTTATTGATTGCAAATTCCTTGAGTGCATCCCAGAGCTTCCATCAACACCATCAGAGCTTGCAGAACGCTCCCAACTGACATATGTTGAAGAATCAAAATTACAAAAATCCCTATACAATTCCTTCAAGTTGGAAGTCTTGGAAATCCGTGGCTGCAAGTCTATGAAAGCAGTGGATGTTTCACAATTGAAATATTTGGAAAGCTTGACAATCTCCACTATAAATGAAATTGAGATGTGGCACTTTCAAACGTACAATGAAACAGAGGGATTATTTAATATAGAGTACCAAAATATAGTCGAAATTCAAGGCCTCAACAGATTGGAATTCTTGAAAGAGCTATGTATCTCTGGGTGGGTTTCAATTGAAAGGCTGGACCTTCCAAAATCCAAGGGCATGAGGAAATTAAATGTTGAATTTTGCAAAAACTTAATTGAAATCCGAGGCCTTGATTGGCTAGAATTCTTGAAAGAGCTACATATCTTTATGTGTGCTTCAATTGAAAGGCTAGACCTTTCAAAATCCAAGGGTGTGAAGAATGTAATTGTTAGTGAGTGCAAAAACTTAGTCGAAATTGAAGGCCTCGAAAGGCTGGAGTTCCTTGAGATGCTGAATATCTCTGGATGTGTTTCAATTGAAAGGTTGGACCTTCAAAAACTCAAGGGTTTGAAGAAATTATGTGCTCAAGATTGCAAAAGCTTAGTCGAAATTCAAGGCCTTGACAAGCTGGAGTTCTTTGAGGAACTAAATATTTGTAGGTGTGCTTCAATTGAAAGGTTAGACCTTCGAAATCTCAAGAGTCTGAAAACATTATATGCTCAAAATTGCACGAAATTAGTCGAAATTCAAAGCCTCAATAGATTGGAGACGTTGAAATGGCTAGATATCTCTTGGTGCACTTCAATTGAAAGGTTAGACCTTTCGAAATTCGAGGGTCTGCAAATATTAAAGGTTGAACTTTGCGATAGATTAATTGAAATCAAAGGCCTAGATAGGTTGAAATTCTTGACAGAGATAAACATCTCTAGGTGCACTTCAATGGAAAGGTGGAATTTTCCAAAATCTGAGGGTCTGACAATAATAAATTATTGAATTGTAAAAACTTAGTCGGTATCGGAGGCCTTGATGGGTTAGAATTATAGAAAGTGCTAATTATCTCTAGGTGCACTTCAATTGAAAGTCTAGACCTTTCAAAATTCAAGGGTATAAAGATATTAGCTGTCAATATTGGAAAAACTTAGTCGAAATTCAAGATCTGGATCAGTTGGAGTTCTTGGAAGTGTTGAATATCTCTGGATGCATTTGCTTGGAAGGTTACTAGACTTATGTTGGCTTGACACTATGCAAAAGTTGGCCACCCACTCCTGCGACTAGCTTTATGGTACTCAGAGCCTTGAGAGATTCCCGTCCAGCACACATTTATGGGTTGAGGATTCCGGTCCTTGGCAGAATTGCCAAACTAGGTCAGATTTTTTCGTAGTTTACGATAAAATTTCTTGTCAAATTGTCATGAACTTCAGGAGATCCCGGGGCTTGAGGAGTTGACATCTCTAGAACGTATTGCTATCTTGGGATGTTCCTTAATTGAGATCTTATCTGATTTGTCATCATGTACCAACTTGATCAGTCTGGTTGTGCAAAATTGCGAAAAATTGACTGAGCTTCGAGAGCTTAGAAAATTGGAGCAACTAGCCGAATTGGACATTTCTCAATGCAAGTCACTCATTTAACATCAAAACTATCGAGAAAGTGGCTTTATCAAGATTACGAGAACAAGCCATTTGACTAGATAATGGAATACAATTTGGAGAAGATGACCGGGATGAGTCATTTGAAGAAGATGACTGGGTGAGTTAGAATAGCTGAGATGATCCACATTTCCTAATAAAGGTACATAAAGTAAGTAAGCTACCCTTTCTCTTTTGAGATCTATTGCCCAATTCTCATTTGTATTTCTTGTTTGCAATTTCTTTTAAGATTTGTTACCTTTTCATTAGTCTTTCCTGGTTGACAGCGTTATTGTTATCTTAATTGATTTCCATGAATCTGGGGGAGATGTTCATGAAAGTTGATGTGTGCATTGGCAAAATGTTTATGTGCATCACGCCAGTAACAGAAATAAATCGAAAGGCCTTCTAAGTGCATCATTTGTCATTAGTCTTTAGGTAAGATTCTTCGTCCTATGTAGAAAAAAAAATTCTCCGTGTTTGATTGATTCTGTGGAATTACTGAATAAAAACTAATTTATAAAAGCATTTAATAGCATGCCAAAGGTAATTGGGTTGGTTTAATGAAATGTTAAATGAAGGACCCAATATGAGGTCCTTCTAATGTGATGTTTTAGCTTGCTTTGAGCTCACCGTGTAGTTTATGATTGCATGTTTCCAAGGTACGCTTAAGAATGAACTTACAGTGCAAAAGGAATATGTTGAGAGGGCATCACTTAGTATGCATATGCTACCAACTTGGAACAAAATTTGTCCAGCCATTATGTTCCACGCATTTTATGTCACAGAATTGTCTACTATAACTGATTAATATAATCAAATCAGTCGAGGAACTCTAAATGCAAGAGCAGACTGCTCTCCTAGTGGCGTGATCGTGAATAAACTAGGAAATAGTGCAGAAGCAAAACCATTGTGAATTATTTGGATCTATGAATCTATGTTCATTTGCTTTGAATCCGGGATATAGCTAAAAGTCCAAGGCAAACAATAGATTAACCCAAATAATACTTCTTAATGTTTGTAGAGTTAGTAATGCCATCTGTCATTTGCCTAATCTTTTGAGTCAAGCAAATAATCAAGATGGTGGACATGAGTCAGAATGTGTTTCGACATAATCGACCGCTCTGTAATCCCTTACATTATGCATAAGCTTTTATTAGTGCATTTACTTGCTAAAAAGAAAAACATGGGAAGCGTTTCCATAAGTTTCGTGAAGAAACTTTCCGTTATCCTATATGCCCCATGAAAACTGTCCTGCATTCATTCTGATATATGAACAGCACATAATGATAAGAAAAGGAATCGTATTATATCTCACAAAATAAGCAACTTAAGTGGAATTCACTATACTAACTTGATCAAAACTTTTTTAGTTGATGATATTAGATGCCTATTAGTTGGATTGAAAGAGTTCAAAAAGAGAATTTATAGAGAGTTTGATAAACAAAGATCTGTAGACTTTGGGTTATTATTAGTTGTTTGATGATGTTAGTTGCTAAATTGATTTTATCTAATTCGCTAGCAGAATTTTATTATTATTCCACTAGTTGTGATGTACATGCCGAAATATCCCAAGAGCTTCCGAAAGGCACTTCTAAAAAGGAAACAAAGTCATCAAAAGATCAGAAGCTCGATGTTTTATGGACTTCTCCGAAAGCTGACAATGCATCCTTGGAATGGTAAAAGATATTTGCATATTGTTATTTCACATTGCCTTGATTATGTTCAACAGAAGCATTGCAAGCAGAAACTGTCCATTAACTTAAGACGTTTCTGAAATATTGAAAGTCTAGCCGGTTAGTTTGATATGTGCCCAATAATTTGGATGATGATTGTATATCAATTCGGTATCATAATTGGCACCTGCACAGAGCTCTTTCGGAGTCTTTATTCGAAGAGTGTGGTTTATGATTCAGGTTTGAATCTTCATTATAAAGTGGAAGCTATTCGATATTTTCCTATAAACTTTGTTGGGTTAATGAAGAACTTATGAGGTTCTTACTTTGGGAAGCTGTCAGAGTTGGCTTCAAATGGATGTATCCACAGCGGTTGGAAGTCTCGGAATCTAAGTTTTGTGAGGTTGAGAACTTATTGTAGTTGATTTTGCTGCTGCAATGATAGATGTGATTGTTGACGCCAAATTTGAAAATGTTTCTGGTTTGAATAACAAGGTGCTTTTAAGATTGCGCTTTATTTGGGATGTTGAAGGTCAATTGATGCTGTTTAGCTTGTACCAAAGGATCAGCTGTCATGAACATGCGATTTTGGAATCCAATTGATAATTTATTTTTCAAAAACAAATGCCCAATAATTTGTCATGTCCCTTGTCATAAATTGGAGCAGTCTTCGTGTGGTCAGATTGACTAACTTCCAGTGGCACTCTGAGTACTTTAGCTTGGTGCACGTCCTGTTCTTAGAATTCTATTGACCTGTCTTGAATGTACAAATTGTCTATGTTTTTTCCCCCTCCTTGGAAAGTTATTTGACGAAACTCTGATACAACTTGCGTTGCATCTAATTGAATACTGAGTATACTAACAGTAGGTCTACAAATCAGTTCACTCATTTGGCATGGCTAACGATGCGCACCATTCACTTATTCGGCCTCCCTATGATAGAGAACTTTTGGTGGCACCAATGCCTCGGATCATGCTTGGTAGGCCCAAAGAAAAAAGGATTACAGAGGAAGGAGAATCTGAAATGGATTCAAAGTGTCAAGACAAGGCACATAAATCACATTGAAACAAAAGAAAATGGTAAGGTTAATTCATTAAGTGTTTCTAATCTCTATTTGCATCATTATTTTTCTGACTTTATATTTTTAAGTGAACAGGATGAAGAGATAGTTAGATAAAGAGAAGCCAGCTAACTTGTCACAAAGATGCATCATAACAATGCCATCACACAAAAGGTACTCTTAAGGTACATTTGATAATCATTTTGTTCTCAGAAATAATTTTTTTTAATCTATTTCATAGACAAATTTCTTAGCATTTTAAGATGTTTGGTAATTACTCAAAATTTCTATTCTTAGAATAGAAATGCGTTTGGTACGACTTTTAAATTCTTTTGGAACTTAGAATTTCTTTAAATTTTTTAATACTTTTATTATATTTTCTCTTTTTCTTTTTTTCTTTTTCATTTCCTTTTCTTCCTCAACATTCAGCCGGTTGCAAGCCTCGAGATGGTCGATGACTTTGCTGAAGCGTTGTTGGCCTCCAGCGATGCCGAGCCACTTCAACCAAGCCTTTCTGGCAACTGAGTGAGCTGCTAAGGCCAAGCCTGCCCAACCAAGGCAAAGTTGAGCATCACCCAGCCGCCGGAGAGGCTCGGCCAACAAGGCTTGACCTCATTGGGGGCTAGTGAGTTCGCCAGCCCTCATTTGGTTGGATTCCAAGAAAAAGAAGGAAAAAGGAGAGAAGAAAAGAGGACAAAAAAAAGATTTGGGCTTGATTTTGGAATTGTTTCCGGGAATAATAAGTAACTAACTGTGTAGTTGAATGATTATAAATGCCATTTTAACTTGAATATTGTTTGGTTCTCAATAGCCTGAATGGGAGGCAATTGGGTCATTTCTCTACTAAGAAACACCAACAATGTTGTGGTCAATGCTAAGACGGTAGAGACCGCATCTCACATATTTATCACCATAGTGGAATTAGAGATACAACTTTATGATAGTAATCATGTTGTTATTTAAAGATTTGAAATTCAATTAGATAGTATGTATTTCTTTCATCCAACAACGCAAGGAAGACATTATTATTAAGAAAACCTCCCTATGGTATTTTGAAGTTAACAAAACCATTTATTTTCTCATTCTTATTTGATAAATACAAATGTTGTTTATTTCAGGAGAAGTTGATATGAAGAATGATGTGTAACTATCGATGGTATGCAAAGTGTACAGTGGAGAGACGTCTGTAAGCTGAATGGACCTTGATAGAGGTTGAACAAGAAAAGTAGAATAGGGTGTTCGTGAGGACTTTAAGAGATCACAACAAGGTGAACAGCTGAATGAAATCTTAGTCACTAACATATCGAGGAAGACCAATTGATAACAATTTGTAAGTCGAATTCTAGCAAATAGACTCACTGCATTGCCGATAGTGGCAACTCACCGTATCAACTGTGAAGAAGATGCTGCTTTTGTGTTTATGTTACTTGGATAAGAAGACTCATATTCCTTTCGCCTTATTTGTAGGTCAAAATGATTAACAGATAGCTTCGGAGCTGGAATTCCGGAAAGAAGAACCGGAGACAATCAAATCAATTCTTGCCTATTTTGCTCACTCAATTAGTGGAACAGACGATGACAAAAATAACTAACTCTAGTTGGGGAAACCTCACTATTGTCATGAATACGGGCGGCCAAATTTCTAGCGATATTCCAAACGGCTAATTGATCTCTTGAAGATTCTCCAACGACTATTTGAAGATTGATGGTTTATGTATAAGACTCAAAGCAAGCTAAAAGATACGTTGGAAAACAAAGAAAGCTTCAACTCTGATATCGTCACATTCTACCTAATCCTTGCAATCGTGGTACTAACACTTGTGATTCTATCTATTAGCATATTTCATTGATCTTTTTAATTTATGATTTGAGAAGCATACAAGTATGATCGAAGTGTTTGATTATTGATAGTGGGACCTATCAGTTTTGGGTAGAAGTAGCACTAGCTACACCATCACACTCTTGAGATCATTAGTGGATTCCAACCTTGTTTGTGATTGTTAGTATGGAAGAGTGGAGTAGGTTTGATAAAAGCTGAATCACTATAAAATTTGATTGCAAAATATATGTGTGTGTGTTTATTTATCTATTTATTTGTTTGTTTCAAACTATATTTGATGGAAGCATTTGCATTTGAAATTATCAATCTTTTTTACAGTGAATCAACCTATTCACCCCATTTAGGCTACATTGTTAGCCTCAATAATTATGAAAAAGAAACAAGAGAAACGGAAACAAGCAGTGGTACCGATATTGGAAGTGTTGGAACAACAAGATCTACGAGAAAGAGGAAAATCGATCAGAAGTAGCAGTTTAATAGAGTTAGAAGTTTTTGACCAAATAAAAAAAAGAGTTAGAAATCTGATATGTTCTAATACTTCTTGTTAATATAGCTAAGATCAAGAGATGGAGTTTATTTTTATATTTTCTCCAAGTGTTTAGGATGTCGCAATGGTAATGCTGTGACCACAAGCACTCTGGGCAAGAGTTTTTTGTGGTTGGGACTTGGGAGTACATTTAACATTTGAAAAGAGGTGCTTTTAGCCTTTTTGCCACCAATCTTGGTGTTAAAGATAGGACTCTGTCCACAACAATAAGCCAAGCTTGTTTGGAGGAGGGACATTAATTTTCCCAGCGAAAGAATCTAACATTTTCATGCAAAACACCAGCAATTTCATACACATCATCACTAGTAAAATTGGAGATCCTAATCCTCCAACTATTGAGCAGCTCCAATCGTGTAATATTGTTCTCATCTAAGTAAAAGCAAAATGAAAGATTGCTTCATTCCTTCACTACCTTTCCAATTGTCTTTGCTTCCCAATCGAGAACCCAATGCAATCACCACACGGTCAACACCAACTCCTTTACAGTAAAGACGGGCTCGTCACCGTCGATCCCTTTTTCTTCTTCGAGAATCCCAGATCCGAAGTAACTAAGCAACGGAAAATCCAATCATAGGATTTTAGGATTTGTGATTGGTACAAAATGCTGCATAAATGTTTACTTGATGTTTAAACAAGATTAGGTACCGAAAATGTATTAGTTGATTAATTGAGTTAAACAAGATTAGGTTTTGAAAAGGCATTAGTTAATTAATTGATGTAATCAAGTTCATGATCTTAATTTTTTTGATTGCATAGGAGTAGAATGTTTCTCTCAATATTTTACTTGATTTTTTAATCGAGCCACAACAAATCAATTAATTATGACTCCTAAGTGAAGACAACTTAATGTTAAAAACTTGGATTATAAGTTGTGAATTGATGGGTTTAAGAGAATTTGGGCTAAGCTCTCGCTAAGCCTTGGGTTAGCGAGTCATTAACTTCCACATTTGCGTGTAGGGCTTCAGGGAGGTCACAACAGCAAGTACTCCACCTTGGGGACAGATCACTTGGATTGGTATGTTGCTAGTTAGAGTAAGAAGATCCAACCCTAACCCTCCCTTTGGCTTCTCCAAGGGCTACCGCGTCGATTGCGACTCAATTGCAAGCTTTTTGGCCTTTAAAACTTTTGTCCAAGAGTCAAATCATAGAGATGGTTTTGGCATCAATCACCCCTTTGATCATTGGCACCATAGACAGACTTTACAAGTCAAGGACCATGATGCACTTAGTCCTCATATTGATTATAACCTTATGGAAAAATTGAATGCCCAAAATAAGATTGTAACTATCGATTGGGACTACCTCAAAGGAAAGTTTGCCTTTCCACCCATCGGGTTAGACTTCCACAACTTGGGTTGCACCTACACCGTTGATGTTGCCGGAGTTGGTGGACTTGAATTTCAATGGGAAAATTCCAAAAAAGGGCTCCAAGTGTCCTTAGTTTCTCAAATAAGGGCTCGAAGTTGATATTATTTCAAATAAGGGCCTGAAATGGCTATAATTGTTTCAAATGAGGGCCTGACCTTGCCAGTCACTGGCCGGCCACTGATTGGCTAAATTTCCAATCGATCAAGGGCAATTTTTGTCATTTGCAACTTTTTTTTCTTTCCTTTTTTCTTCTATCTCATCTTCTTCATCATTGCCAATGGCCGGCTGGCCATTGGCGACGCCCACAGAGGGCTGGGTGAGGGTCGCCCTCACCTGATCCGACAAGGACCACCCTCGTCGGCCACTAGCAAGGGACGAGCAAGGCCGTCTTGCCCTGAGGAGGCCACCTCGTGACCATCCACGAGGTTGGTCCTCGCCGGCCATGGGCTAGGCTGACCTTGCCAAATTTGGCTAGGGTTGGTCACCCTCGCCTAGGATGGGTGAAGGGTGGGCAAGGTCACCGTTGCGGCCGTTCGCGAGGTCGGCCCTTGTCGATCGCGGGCAAGGCTGACCTCGTCAAATATGGCGAGGTTGGCTCTTGTCGGTCGCGGACAAGGGTGACCTCACCAGATTTGGTGAGGCGGCCCTCGTTGGCCGCGGGTGAGGCCGACCTTGCGGACGGCCGCAACGAGTAGCATCCCCCAGGGCAAGGGTTGCCTCGCCTATGCGAGGTCGTCCCTTGCCGGCTATCGGTGAGGGTGGCCCTCATCGGATCGGGTGATGGAGAAGAAGATAACCAGAAAAAGGGAAAGAAAAAAGAAAAAGAAAAAATAGTAAATAACGAAAATGCCCTTGATCGCCGGAAAGTCAAGCTCTTATTTGAAACAGATATAACCACTTTAGACCCTTATTTGAAACAAAATTCACTTTAGGCCCTTATTTGAAAAAGTGATGATACTTTAGGTCATTATTTAAAACAAAGTCAACTTCAGGCCCTTATTTGAGAAAAAGATATTTGAGACCTTTTTTTGAAATTTTCCCAATTTCAATTTGGCTCCACAATAAGTCCCAAGATCTTTGCCACCTTGGTAGACATGAACATGTTCGAAGTACTTGTACTACATACCTCGACTTCCACGGAAAACACGTCCGTTTGTGGAGTGGGTTCTTTCTTCTTGCGTGGTGTTTGGACTTGTACGGTATTAAGGACCTTTATGCCTTTGAGCTACAGTTGCTTCTTTTCTTCTTTCGACTCGTCCTCCTCCTCTTCTATGGCAAAGAGAGCGTTGATCTTACTCTTCTTTAGGAACTTTTGGTCCAATGAAGATCTTTGCTTTGCAAATGACGCACGGGGATGGTAGAGGTTGATCGAACCTTGTGGTAGTTCTCTTGGGGTTGACTCCTTTAGACAGCTAGCTTGGATGACCCTTCTCTCCATGACTTCCGACGGCCACTTTGGTCTTTTGAGCCATAGGGAGTGTCTCCATCCTCGTCCTTGGAATGTTGACCCGCTCTTTAATCCTTTGCTCTAGAACTTGTTGTTTCAGCCTTGGTGAAGTTGGCTAGGGACTTGGCTATGATGAGCACCTTCAAGAGACTCCTAATGTCCTGACACTTAAATTCGAGTTGCGCCCATAGCTTGAGTTCATCCATGAATGCTCTGAAAGCCTCCTTCTTCTCAAGATTGAGAATTTGAAACTTGAGCTCAGTGAATTCTTTAACGTACTCTCACATCGTACCTCTCTGTTTATGGTGATAGAGCTTGCTACAGGTTTCTTGTTGAGCTAACTTGGGGAAGTAGTTGCAAAACTCCTTCACGAAGTCATCCCTCTTATTGACAAGATCGGCGCCACATTTGGTCTCATTGCACCTATTGCGTTACCAAAGCATTGCGTTATCGGTTAGGAAAATCGAGGTATTTCTTACCTTAGCCATCTTGTCTTGGATGTTGACAGTGTCCCTCTATACTCCATACAAAGTTGTCCACCCCTCTTGTGGATTGTTTGCCCTTGAATTCTTTCGGCTTTGGCACCATTTGAATGGGCATCGTTCCGTTTGTGAAGCTCAACTTACATAAGGTGAGTTTGGTCTTGAGCTCTTGGGTCTTCGCCTTCATGGCTTCATCCTTGGCTCTTCAGGGATCCTCTCCGAGCTCTTGGACTCTGTCCTTCAGAATAACGATTAACACTTTGAGGGCTTCATCCTTGTCATGCAACGGTGCCATAGTCTTGTTCACCACATTTGTGAAGTCATGACGACGCGGGACTTCGACCTCCATGATGCGGTTTCGCACTTCGTCAATGGCACTCTTCATTTTCATGAGTTTTCCATCAAGCATGGACATAGCGTTCACTAAGGCTTCCCTTCACTTGGTTCAGCTGCGGGTCTTTGACTTGGGCGACCTCTCCATCCATAATAACTTCTTGGCTTGATATTCTCCCAACTGGCTGGTGCTCCTCAATTTCTTGAAACAAATCTCTCTACTTGCTTTAATACCATTTGTCATGGGCCGATAATTTGTGATTGAGACCGTGTAATGACTTAGATTTCTTTGGATTGTTTGGCACCATTAGAGTGCCTAAGTTAAGCCTTTCTTTTGGGATCAATAGTTGATTTGCTAACCTATATCGTAGAGAGAGAAAGTTCTAAAAAGAGAAGCTTTGGAAGATAAAGGAATTTATTATTGAATGGTTGGTTTCATACAATGAGGGGAAGGTCACCCATTTTTATACTAATAGCTCTTTGTTACAACCGTTAAACGCATTTTCCAACCTACTAGCTACCAGCATTTATGCTGAAAAAGTTCTACACCTTGGTACAATTATCATTTCACCCATCATTGATGTTGACACCTAAATTTTGATTATGTATTAAAATTAAATTGCATAAAAAATTAGGGTTCAATTTGACCCTAACAAAAAAAAAAAGGATTTTTGTGTCACCTAAGTACTAATGTTATGTACATTTACTAAGTTTTATTTTCCTTTTTTATTTTCCCTTATTTTCGAGTAAAAAAATAAAAATAAAATAAAAAAGAAAAGAAAAAAAGAGAGGCCCATAGAAAGCCCAGCCCTCTTCTTCCTCATTTCTTCTTGTCCACGCGGGCCTGGGCCCGAGCCCGTCTTTCCCATTCTTTTCTTCCACTTGGGTCCAGGCCCACTTGGGCCCATTTCTCTTTTGATTTTCCTTGGCCCGGCCCCATCCTCCTTCTTCTTCCTCCTTCCTTCTCCGCCTCTGCAACGCACGCACGCAGACAACTTCGACAGAGAGAAAGGGACAGACCGGCGACGGATGGGGACGTCTTGCGGGCGCCATTAATGCCGCCCAACGGAGTAGCGCGAAGACCGGCGGGAGACCCGGATGGGTGGGACTCATCTTCAATGCAAAGCAAGTGGCGCGGTAAAACGGGGCACGCCGGTAGCTCACCGTCGATCGGCAGTCAAGCCCTCAGTCGACCGGGTCCGCCTCCGCCTATAAATAGGGGGGTCGAGCGAAGAAGAACAGGGCAAGCGACAGCAAAACAGAGCTGCGAGAGAGATCTGAAAAAGGGAGAGTGAGGGTCGAAGTTCTGGAAAAATTCCAGATCTGAGAAGAGAAGAGAGAGATCTGAGAGTGAGTTCCGAAAGTGAGATCTGAGAGAGAGAGGAAACAGATCCAAGAAAGAGAGAGAGAGCCGCCGGTCGAGCCTCGTCGCCAGTTGGGCAACGCGAGTTGCCCGGTCCGACGCTACCGCTGCTCCGCCACCCCGACGCCGTCGCTGTTCAACCACCGACGACGCCGCCTGCTGGCGTCGTT
>CM026412.1:13186095-13210449 GCA_014858505.1 Corymbia citriodora subsp. variegata
CGTTCTGACTCACGATGACCCCGCCGTCCCTGCTGCCGACTGCCGTCGTCCCCAGTGCTACCCGCCAGCCGTCGTTCTATCGGCTGGTCCCGCGTTGACCACCGCAGCTCGCCGTGACCGGGCCGAGACGCGCTCGACCATCGCCCATCAGTGCTGCAGATGGACGCCGCGGAAGAGGGAGGTGCAAATCGGGTCAAGGCCGGGTCGGGCACGAAGACCTGGTCCACCCTTTAGGGTTTGATTTTTGGGCCGGGATAAGTCAGGCCTGTCGGGCCTCTGTCTTCTTGGGCTGGACTTATTTTATTTTGGACTTGGGCTTGACTAATTATTTATTTTTGTTTCAGGTATTGGGCCAGACGAACCGGGCCCATTAGCCGGACCCAGCCCGGCCTCCGAAGCCCAAGCCCATGCCGGGCCGAGTCCGAAGCCCGAGCCCGACCCGGGACCGACCGAATGACCTGACCCGGGTCTGGCCAGGTGACCCAACCCGGGTCCGGTTTGTTTATATTTTTATAATAATAATATTTTCGAAAATAAAAAAAATAAAAAAAAATAATTTTTTTTAAGAAAAAATCAGAAAACCCGAAAAATATGTTTTATTTTCCAAAAAATCAGAAAATCGAAAAATAATTTATATTTTTCAGAAAAACAGAAAATCCAAACAATATTTCATATTTTCCAAAAAAACCAAAAATGTTCAGAAATATTTTATTTTCTAGAAAAAATCAGAAAAAGCCAAAAAATGTTTGTTCCAACAAATGCATGGAAAAATCCTTGAAAAAATTCAAAACTTTCAAAACCTGAGGGTTTAAACAAGATTAGGTATCGGAATGACATTAGTGATTAACTAGTGTAATCAAGTCCCCGATCCTAGTTTCTCTAGTTGCGCAGGAGTAAAATATGTCTCCCGATATTTTATTTGGGTTTCTAATCGACCCACTCCAAATTGATTAGTGGCGACTCCTTTTTAAGTGAAATTGAATTGCAGGTTTAAGACTCGACCGTTAAGTCGTGAATTGGTAGGCTTGGGAGAGCCCTGGCTAAAGCCCTGATAAAAGGCGTTCAGCCGAGCCATTAGCCTCCCTGGGACGCGAGGGGGAGGTCGCGACAATTGGGGATATTTTAGAAGTTCTAAGGGAAACGCTAAGCAAGCTTGGATAGTCTTCCTTGCTCATGCATAGTTCTTTGTTTACGGGAATCTTGAGACTATGACACATGCTTAAGACCAAAAAAAAAAAAAAGAATGGAATGATTAGATAATGAACAATAATGATTAGATAATGAACAATCTTAAGGTACATAAATTGACTAAAAAATTGATTCATATAACCAAATTTGAGGATTTCAACCACTGAACTATTGTGATGCGCCCTTTACATTTTACCATATCACCTTGTCTTCATCTCCATCATTATTCATACATTTTCCCATTTCTAAAAATATTATATATTTATATCTTCCACCCGTTGCCTAGACATAAAAAAATAGGATAATTTGCGTCTATGTGAGAAAGTCCATTGAATTAGAGATTGAAAATTTATTTAGCGGGATTGATTTTTGCCGTACCATTCTCACAAATATTGAATCCCAAAGATCTAACCCTAAAAATAAAATAACAAAGATCTAACCCCAAAAATAAAATATCGACAAGGATAAAAACTTTGGAAAATGTATTTACTGGTATCATTTCCAAAGTGAAGAAGCTTGCTTGTTAAGGGTGCGCATGGTAGCACTTGCGTTCCCGGGAACAGTTTTTGCTCAAAAATTATTCTTTTTGATTCTGTTCTCGAGAACAATTTTTGAGTATTTGAAAGTGTTTGGTAACTGTCCAAAATTTTTACTCCCGGGATAGAAATGCGCTTGGTAAAACCTTAGAATTTCTAGTCCAAAATATTTTCTTTTAATTTTTTAATGATTTAAATACATTTTTCTTTTGTTTTTTGTTTTTTATTTTTCCCTTCCCTATTGAGGCCGGTCACTGCCGTTGGCGGTGGTCGGCGATTGGCTAGGCAAGGTTCGACGAGTTTGCTGGACCTAGCCTTGGCCTGGTGAGGCTCCAACGAGCTCTCGCCTAGCCACTGATGAGCTCGACCTTGCAAATTTGTGCGAGGTCAGCCTTGCCTGTGGCTAGGCAAGGTTGACCCTCGTCGGTGGCCAAGTGAGCCTCCGGCGAGCTCACCAAACCTCACCTAGGCATTTGCTGGCAATGCCTGACACCGGCGATGGTGGTCAATGGGCGGCAATAGGATGGCAGTAGGCTGAGGGAGGAAGAAGAAAAGGAAACAGAAAGAGAAGAAAAAAAAAAGAAAGGGAAAAAAAACTAATTCTTGAACTTGTTCCCGGGAACAAAAAGTAACTTTTTTTTTATTCTTGATTCCGTTCCAAATCTATTCCTGAGAACAAATTTGTTCCCGGAAACAAAAATTTTAAGAAATGGATTTCTGTTCCAAATCTACTCTCGAGAACTGAAGAACAGAAATTTTCACTATTTGGCCGGTTACCGTTCTCATCCCACGCTTTTTTTGTCCTTAGTTTGTTGATATAAGATTTTATTATGCGGTCGTACTATCAAACGGTTTCCCCTTTGACAAAACAAGTTTCGAAAAATTATAGGAGCATCCAACATCTAGGGTCATCTTGGGGCCCATATTTTCTACTGGGCCGATCTGGCAAGTGGCCTGGTCCAAGTCCATGGGCACTGATGAGCAAGCCTACCCAAAATTTTCTATTTTTTGCCCTTGGGCCCAATTCAATTTTTTAAGGCCCAATCATACAAAAAGGCCATCTAGGCCCCGGGCCACAGTAGCCAACTTGATCACTGGCCATTGGATATTGGGCCAAAAAAACAAAAAAACCACATGCACAGACTTTATAAATATATTGGCAAAACACAAAATCCTTTCTAACCCACGTCCATACCCTTTCACCAGGGCAAACGTAGCCAGTTAAGGCAGTGGATTACTTCTTGGCTCGGGGGTCGGCTTATTTAGTTATGAAGCCGACTCCATTACAATATTTTCATATTAACCGAATCTAGAGAGTAAGGTGATTGTTCAAAAGTACTTTCTTTTTTTATCCAAGACGCCGAAAAAAAAAAAGCGACACATTTTGCCATTTAGTGCATGCTTCAAATTAAAAAGAAGAGTGGAATGAATATATAATGAGCAATCTTAGGATACACAAATCAACCATAACATGGATCCATACATCTTCTGCCTTTGAAAAGATTATATATTTATTTCTTTGCACCCATTGCCTAGACATTTTGTAAGGCTTAGTTTCTCATACTTGATGCACGTTCGCTGTTCACTTGCTCTCTTCTCTATCCAAGCATCTAGTGTTTGGCTTCGCCATTGGTCCTACTTCGAGCTTTATGGTTGTACTTTCTTGCACTATGCATAAGAAGCAGCAAAATAAGCATCTTTGCAAAACAAGTGATTGGCTTTATGCTACGTTTGGTCATTCGAATTTTTAACTAGAATGTGATTAGATAGGATAGGATATGAAATCTAGGAATTTACTATATCTTATCCACTGTTTGGTAATTACAGTAATAAAGTCGGATGTATTTATATTATATCATATATATTGTTTGGCATAAATGACATATTAATATAAATGAACTATAAATTTTACAAATGAAGATGATAAAAATATCTCGCAACGCTCTTATCTACTTTATTTTATTTTATTTTATTAATATTTTATTAATTAATTTTCGTTTTATTTCTTTTTTCCCCTTCCATCATTCTCTTTTAGAATTTTATTTAATAGAAAAACCATACTAATATACCTAAAATATTAAAACACCAAAATATGTAATAAAAATATTTTTATATTGAATTTAAATTATAAGATAGAATTAAATTCAAATATATAAATAAAAATAAGGTTAAATTAAAAACGAATTCTTTTTGTTATTTTGAATTTCTTATATTAGAATTAAAATATTATTTATATTGAAATATAATTTTAAATTTGCTAATTTTAATTTTTTTTTTGAGAAAAATAACTTTTCTATCATGAAATTAGAAATTCTATCTATCTCTATCCCATACCCTCATAGGTTAATTTTATCAAACTTATATCCACTTATATCCGATTTTATCCTATCTTGAGTAAGCACCAAACGCAAGATAATCCTGAATTTTATCCTAAGCACTAAATGTGGTCTTTGCCACGCTTCATGCATTAATACATGTTAACATGATTATCGGATAAATCTGAAAATGATATAAATTGAGAAGAATTTTAATATTCGTAACTTTCAGAGTAAAATTAACAAAAAGAATTGTTTTTTGTAAATGGCATGACTGGGCATGATTATAAAGTTCGAAAAGACCGGGATGACAAAATTGCCCGCCCAATCTAAGCACTTCCATTCTATCGAAATGTATCGAGTGGGGTGCTGGAGTAATTTTATTGATCGGTCCTATCATGTAGGCCAAGAATACAGAACGTGATTAATTTTTTTCCCACCGAACTGAACATCTCTCGTGGAGCTTATTCACGAGGGAAAATCAAAGTTAAAACCTCTAGAAGTCGATCTGCTACAAACTGATTTAACAACGCACTAGTAGAGAATTCGTGTGATGTATGGAGGAAGCATGTCACTTTCAGAATCTGATCACAAAACTGATTTGGGAAAAGTCTTGGTCGAGGAAGATCGCCAATTCGGATTGAAAATTCGTTCTTCTGAAAGAGCTTATATCGTTAATTGACCAGCTTTGTTTGAGATCTATACTGCTTTGCGTGCGTGTGTTAATTATAGCAAGTTTAGCTCTCTTTAGGAGGAGATAAGGTTCTTTGCGTTGGCTTGGTGATTATTTCATTTGAACAGACCGGTCAAATTCACACGTCTTGGTGCTGGAACAGGTTTCTCTTGAGGAGAGAGAGATAGTTGAAGATGAATTAAATGGTATCGTTGTAGATGTCAGTCTGATCCTGCGATTTTCTAACTGTGATTCATTTGGAAGACGCCAATATTTTGGATGATAAACTCGAGCAACATCGTGACACAATTCTTTTTCGGAAACTAGAGGGTTAGCATGGTGTCTCTTATCCTTTGTTGAAATGGTGGACTCCCCGCCGCTTTCCCTTCTTTTGCCGTTATCTAACGCGATTAAGGATGTGGCATTCCCATCTTTTCCCAAATCAACAGAGCACGACACTCTCGTCCGTGTTCATGGTGGACAATGCGTCGGGTGATGACTTGGCACATACATTAAAGATTAGTTATGCTGGGATTCAATAGATCTGGAAATTCCTTCTTTTCTATAAGATTTGGTGAAAAGCGTGGTGCACAGTAGCATTGTCAGAATTTGAGCTTGCAATTCGGTTGTTGTTGGTCAAAATGCAAAGGAGTGTATTGAGGTTTCACCAAGCAGTTTGACAGCATACTATGCTACCTGGCTTTTGAGGTCTTGGATCAAGGGGATGTCCTACCGACTGGAGCAGTTTGTTCACCCATTTTCCTTGTCCTGGAAATTTGCTGAACAACATGGAATTTAAGCATCACGAGACTGAATGATAAATGTATCAAATGATACGCTGTATTCATTTGGAGAGTAGTTTACAGATCAATATATGCACTAAAGCGTACTCTGTATGACGTACAGAGTTGTAGGTTCCAACTTTTCTGCTCATCTAGGTAACGTGCTTTCTGACCTTTGCATTAGATCCTGGTTCTCATGAACTTTAGCACATTGAGAGCTTCAAGAAATCTCTGCTAGAATGGTAGCTTTTGGTCATATTAAAGATGAATGCCTAAGGGGGACACTGTTATTTTGGTGTCAGAGTAGAGTTCAGGAATCTCTGCACTCGTGCTCATACTAAAGGAGATTGAATCGTGATGGTAGACCATGGAACAGGGCGGTGAGAGGGAGTTTTGAGTCTCACAGGTTTATGTAGGCTACCTTCCTAGGATAGTGTAGCCACGAAATGGAATGGGATTTCCATGGTGATGATTGATGTTGGATGAAGATTACTGAAGTTGCATTTGCGATGATTGGAGATAGATCAATGTGTTGTTCTAAAGCAGCTTGTCTACTAGAGCAATAGACAGTGGAGGGTTAATTGTTTCCTGAAACACAAATGAAGTGGTTGCTTCCTAAAATGGTTGTGTATGCACAACTCCTCAGATGCGAGCTATGATTCCGTTTACTGTGACTTGGACTTTAATCCTAGGCTTAAAAAATGAAGACATTCTTCCTTGGATTCTCTCGGTGCCTCCCTCCAACTTAACCAACGGACTTGATTAATGCACGTGGAAGAAGCATATGCTCATAATGCATGGAAATGTTGGACTAGAATGGTGAAAACATGTGGGATTTAAAACAAATTTCGATGGACTATAATTGACTTGTGAGATTACGTATTGCTCGGATACCGAAGAAACCCATCAAATCGCAGGTTGGAATGGATGGAAATGCTAGTCAATTGACCTGGGTAAATACCTTCTTCATGAACTGAGGGGGTGAGAGAATTTTTGGAAGTTGCTCGTCATTTCTTTTCGTCGGTGATGTTGCCCTTTTGGTACATGTCTAACTCCTGTATTTTCTTTCTCAGAATTGGGGGGCAAGGGAATTTCTTCCACTGTTCAAGCGGGGTAAGCTTCAGTTATCCTGTGCTTGCGGCAGCATAAATAGTAAAAGAAAGAACGGAAGTTATTCTGCTTCACCGATTGTCATGCTGTACAGGTTGCTGCTATTCAATCTTTGCTGAAAAACAGCCGTCCTTGCGTGGAAGGAGCGATGCATCATGACTGTCCTGTTTGCTTTGAGGTAAATCTCTGTGATTTAATGGTTATACTCTGTGCATTGCAACAAGTGTATAAATTGAAAGCAGCGGAAATGGTGATGTGCAGTTTCTATTTGATTCAAGAAATGATGTGACAGTCTTGCCTTGCGGACACACTTCATAAGAACTGCTTAAAAAAGATGAGAGAACATCACCAGGGAGTATCTGGAGGCTTTTCATGTACGTAAGTTCTCGAGCTCGACTTTTCTTCGTACAGGATTTAATTTGGTGATTATTGTAATGGGTGTACTTGCTCAATCTGCTTGAAATCAGTCTGCGATATGTCCAAAGTTTGGGAGGACAATGCCAGAGCCTTATCAAAAGAAAATGGTCGGCGTAGGAGGACTCTATATATTAATTAGGGGTTGATCGGTTCCTAGTTCCATTCCCTTTTTGGAGATTGGGGATTGGACCGGGAACCGGACCAGACAGATCGGTCTAGTCCAGTCCAATGGAACCAACCACTTAACAAAAAAAATTAAAAATTAAAAAATATTAGAGTTATTATTATTTTAGAGGTTATTACATTTTTTACGAAATTAAAAAATATATTTTTAAATAAAAAATAGTATCTCAAGTTTGGTCCGGTTTCTCCCCGAAACTGGGAACCGGACCGACGCCCTTGGGAACTAGACCAAATCGGCCAATCCGGTCCTATCCAGTCCAAGTAGTTCTTAGTTCGAGTGGTCCAACTTGCTTACCCCTAATATTTATCTATTACTCCTCGAGGCTATATTAGTCTAGTCAAGTTCCGTGATTATAGCGAAGAATCGCTGCTGAAAGTGGTTTGCTGTGCGACAGGATTGGATCCTCTGCAACGACTGCGGGTTTATTTATCCCTTTGATCTATTCGAGAGGTTAGCTTATTAGCTATCCACTTTATTCACGCTTTTGTACCATCACACGCTTAATTAATAATTAAATTTTTGAATGGCATATCCGGTGGATTGTCTATGCAATGGATTGAGTAATCCATGTGCTAACCATAGATTCCCTCTGGCCACTTTGCCGTGAATGACGGTTGAGGTCCAAAAAGACGGTTTTGTGCCACGAGTCATTTTAATCGGTGGGTTAAATATTTTGATAATTTCTTGATAGATGACTCAAGATGGATGAATTGGATTCTCAACGAGAACCATAAAATGACATGCTTTCCCCGTTTTATGGAACATATTCTATGTAGTGGTGATTTTTATTATATTTGCTAGCAAACTGTTAATTTTTTTTAAAACTCGACTCTGTTAAAGAAGAACTTGTTGCTTTGTGCTCAGGTACAAAATGATAAAAACAGAACAAATAAATAAATATATGTGTATATATATATATTCATAATTTCTTGTGATATTTGACATGCTGACAATTTTGTGGCATAGTGATCATTGATAAAACAATCATAAAAATAATTTTCAGGTGAGCCAAACGTGTTTTAGAATATTGGTCAGTGGAGGAGATTATATTTCTCCGCGCATATGATTCTATATACTATTAATAAGAAAAAATACAAATGGACTATCACCACAAAGCTTGACTTAGATTTAGAACAGCTAGACACCTTTGAATCAATGGCCAGCACAACTATTTTGGTGTACTCCACACCGATTTTAAAAAAATTGTGTCCGCTATTATATGGTACTAAGGATGGTCGATGCTTGACACCCATAAGTTAGACGAGTTCTTACAAATTTAAAGCATTTCATCAATGAGAATATATCCATACCGAAATGTTGGAACATGAAGGTGCATAATCTATTTTGACCGAGGTTTATACCATCAAAAACTCTAAACTATACCTATTGTAATACCAATATTCCAAAAAAACAGACTTGTGTTACAAAAAAAATCTTAAATAATGTCCATTGTGACAATTATTCCCCACACGTCACTAAAACCTAGAAATTTGTACACTAAAACAAATTAGGAATATTGGTTCACACTATGCAAATTATAGGATTTTTTGTAGTAGACAAAAGGTATTTTGACATGCTGGTACAAGTTTAAAAAAAAATTGGATTATTGTTGTTACAGTGAGGATAATTTATAATTTTTTGTGGTATTTTTTATGTTTGTTGTTGCATTCGAGTAAGTTCCATTTTTAAAACTTAGTTAAAAACCAAAATCATTTAAAAAATTTTGAACTATCCCTCAAATTCTAGAAAACTTCGCCCAGCTAACATGATTTACAAAATGAAAATTGACTTTAGCGCAAAAGTCTCTGTTTTTAGTTCTTCTTCTGCGGGTGTTTATTCATGGATTGCTAATATATCGACCAGTAGTGGTAAGGAAATGACGAAACCAAAGAGGCTGGCCATTTCCCTCTTGACCATTAGGTGCTTCATAAAATTTTTAGTTGTTATTTGTCCGTGGCTATCGGACTCTTATCTCAGCATCTTGAATAATCACCTTACTCTACTCGATCCAACAAATTTGAAAAGATTGTAAGCAAATCGACCTCATAACTGAATAAGCGGATCACCAAATCAATAACTAATTCATTGCATCAATTAGAAATTAGATGCGCTCTTGTAGAAAACTATGTAAACATCATGGAACGATGCGTACCATGTAGCTAATTAAGAGGAGAGAAAATGGATGACAAACCCTTTTGTACTTCAGATTCAATGAAGCGGTGACAATGTGGGTTACCTAACTGTGATGAAAGGGTTTTAGATACGTTTAAAACAATTAAATCCCAACCGAATAGAGATGCTGTACACATTGTTCTACATTGTGCGACATTGATTTATACTATTTTATTATATTAACAATGATATTATCAGTAAATTGTTGTTGTTTAATCACCATAATGTATGCTTATACCGATTACAATGAACGAGTGTTTTTGAAATCCATTTCCGATAGACCTAATGCAGGTGGCTTGTAATATACATATGGTTAGACCTAATGCATTGCCCCTCACAATTTTGCATTGAAAGTAGTTGATCTCTTTATAGCATGTTGATAATTTCTTGAAATGCGTTGGCAACATAATTTTTTAGCATAAGTGAACATTGGTAATACAACATTTCTATAGTGAAATGAAGTTTATCCATTTGATACTACAGTATTTAACAGGCTAAAAATTTAGAGGGCTAAATACCTCAGTCGATATGTATATGTATCTTACATGAATACATATATATAAAGTTCAATGGTGCAGTCACTCGATTTAGCATGTCATCATCTCTGTCTTTTGTTTTTGGTCTTATTTCCTTTCATTACTTCAGCATCGAAACTTCATCGGACATTGTCCTGTCTCTGGGTAGGTAAGCTGTCCCTGTCAATGAATTACTAATTTATATGTAGCTCGACAAGTTTGAATTATTCGGGCGATTCTAATTGCCATACGCATCATTTACATAAATTAAACCAATAAAGAGATAATGGGCAACAACAAGGCATTTGCTCATCCCGATCTCGACCTGAGCACACAGTAGTAACCTAATTTTTTACCATAAGTAATCACTGATGATACAATATTTCAGTAGTGAAATGAAGTTTATCCATTTATTTCTACAACATTTAACAAGCTCAAAACTGAGAGGAATAAATTCCTGAATCTAATGAGATCAACAGCTCAAATATATTCTACAAATACCTTTCTCCGACGGAAAATTTATTAACAAAGGAAAAGGAAAGCTCAACGGTGCAACCCTAGTACTAACGCTGATATGTATTTATTTGTCTGGCCACTTGTCTGACTTATACCATAGCAGCACTTGTCTTTTATCTTTGGTTTTATTTCTTTTCATTGCTTCTGCGTCGAAACTTCCTCAGCATTTTATTATTCCTGGGCAGGTATCGCCTTGGATTTCCCGGTGCGTTGAAATTTCCACACACGAAGACAACGACTGTAAGTGCGTGATTATTATTCCCGGTCAATGAATTATTAATTTATATCTAGCCTAATAAGTTTGAATTATTGATTGTGTGACATCCTAGATTAAGTTATTCGAGGTACTGTCCACTTTCACTTGTTTCATAGAGCCTCACAGTTTTATACTTTGACATATGAGCAGACACTTTTCCAAGAGGTCAAAATAGTGCTCTAATTTCAACTCGCTTAACTTTTACATCAAAAATCACTTCCATGTATTAATTCTAGTTTTCAGCAATATCGTTCTCCTCCCATACGATACATGATTTGGTTTATTTTTGCCCACTTCACCATCCTAAATTTCTGTGAGAAGCCATTTCTTGTCTAGGCCCACTAGCCCTTGTGACAACTTTCCCCTCTTATTGGACCGGGTTGTTATAGGTCACAATTCTGATTGCCAACTTGTTTGATTATATAAATCAAACCAATGAAGAGACAATGGCCAACAACATGCCATCTCGTTTTTTTCTGAGGGCCGTTCTGGTTTTCTTTTCCGTCAGACTTGAAAGCAAAACTGCAGGGCAGAGTCAGAGCAAAGACGAAATTCATCGTCCCATCTTTGGGCATTCTTTTGCCGTGCTCGTGGCACCCATCCTTCTTTCTGTGCTTGCGTTCGGTTTTCTCAATAAGAAGAAAGCTAGCACGGATGGAAATGCAAAAGATGTTGATTCTGGCACATCTAGTTCGTCGACTACACCAATGGAAACTAATTCTAGTGAATCTAAAGCGTCAACTGCATCAACTGAAAATCACTATGAGGTGTTCTTTTATTTTAGAGGTCGAGATACTCGAAAAGGCTTCATCGATCACCTCTACAATGGGCTCATTGATGCCGGAATTCATGCTTTCAAAGACGATAACAAACTCCGCCAAGGTGAGAAGATCAGACCAGATCTTTTGGCAGCCATCAAGAATAGTAAGATCCTAATCCCCATTCTCTCTGTAAATTATGGTGAGAGCAGTTGGTGCTTGGATGAATTAGTTCAAATAATGGAGTGCAAAAATAATAGCATGGGGCATGTAGTGTTGCCCATATTCTACAAAGTGGAAGTGGCTCACGTGCGACATCAAATCGGGAGTTTTGGAAAGGCATTTCAGGAGCGTGAAAGCCGTTTGCGCAAGAGGGGCTTCGACCCAACAATTTTGGAGAAGTGGAGGAAAGCACTCATTGAAGTCAGTTCCTTGAAGGGATTGAACGCCGATGGGTAAAGTTTTCACCAAAACATTCTCTACTTTCTTTTAGTTTGTGTGGATGTTTACTGGTTGCTTTGATTACTACCTGCTTCATTTTCTTTCTTTTAGTTAAGAAAAAGCAGTAAGATTTTGCTAGGAGTAAGATCCTGGGACGCATGACTTCCATAAGTTATTCTTTTTCAAGAATTACTATAATGAAACTGACCAATCTAATTGTAGATTTTATTGTTATGATCCCATCCGCTTGAATGATCAAAGATATTTTAATCGAGTTATTACTCTTATGTCCATAGATTTTGTAGCATCTGTGTCTTCTTCTTTTTCATGTCTATTGTATAAGCTACATTAATCTCGCTCACAAATTTTGCTATATAATATATATATATATATATACTTGAGATTAATATTACAACTTATTGGTGGTTCCTGTTTAAAGCTCATAACATCATATAACGTGCATGTTGATTGTCAAAGCCATAATTCTTTATCTTCGCCAGTTATATTTATCAAATCATTAACGTCGTCAATTAGTTGCTATTAAAAAAAATTACAAAAGAAATATTTCATTGATTATATGATGTTGCAAATATAAAGAAGGGAAAAAAATTATTTTATATTTGTCTTACTAATCTCCAATACATATTCCTATCTTTGACCTATAATTTCTATGACCTATAATTTCTATCTCATTTACATGCGTAGATTGAAGTGATGTTCTTTTAGGAAAAATCATTCTTCCCCATAAAATCAATATTAGATCAATTATAGTCAAAGAACATAGATACTTAGAAACGAAAATAAAATACAACCAGTTATCATCCCATGACTCAAAGAAAATTGATAAGAACACTAAGCTGGAATGATACTAAATTCACAATAAGAGTAGAAACTTGTAGGCACATAGAATTGCCCAAATAAAGAGAAATCCCCTCAATTGTATTCAAGTATTTCATAATATAGCACTTTGAACGACTTTTAGGATCTAATTTCCTCTTTCGCTAAAAGTTATGACTTGTTTATTGATTGATGGCTGAACTCTCATATTTGGCAGACTTATTACGTTTTTGTTATTAAATGCTATAGAAAGTTTTCAATGTCACATCTACATTATCCCTAATAACTTTAACCATCAATAAGTTTAAAATTTAATTTAGATCCATAATTCATGTAATATCCAAGATTCAATAGTGATACCCTCAAATTTCTTCTAGCTCAATGTATTATAATATAGCAAAAATGGAATGGGGCACGCTTGAAGCAATCACCGTCATTTCCCACTTTTAATCTTGGCATATAAGATTATATATAGAGGTGTGTCATATACAATTCTTAAAGTGTTTTTTTATCCCAAGATATATGGATTATAATGTTCTCATTTTATTGACAATATAAAATTACTATTTCCATGTATTTGAACTCTTGCGGCATTTGACAGGTATGAAGGAGAATTGGTGAAATTGGTTATTCAAAAAGTTTTGAATGAGCTGAAGAAAGAGTTTGAGTTGGTTATTTATGAGAATTTGGTTGGAATCGATAGGCATATAAAGAAGGTCATGGAATTTGTTGATAACAATTCTCATGCAACCCTATTTGTGGGCATCCATGGAATGGGAGGCATTGGTAAGACAACTCTTGCTAAAACCATCTACAACAAGCTCTCCAACAAATTTCAGTATCGTAGCTTTATTGCTGATATTAGGGAATCATGTAAGCGTAATGGCCTTGAATACTTGCAAAATCAATTAATCTTTGATATATTGAAGCAAAGGAATCAAGTTTCTAATAGGGATGAAGGGATTATGTTCATCTCATCCACATTTGAAAGTAAGAAAGTCCTAATTCTTCTTGATGATGTGGATGATGATGATCAGTTGATGGCTTTGGCTGGAAATCATAATTGGTTTTCTTCAGGAAGTATGATCATTATTACCACTAGAAACAAGAGTATTCTTGACAATGGCGAGGTGGACTGCAACTATGAACTTGAGGAAATGGATAAGGATGTATCTTCAATTCTATTTAGTAGACATGCGTTTAGAAAGGATGTTCCTCCAAGTGAATTTGAGGTCCTCACTTGTGAAGTTGTATCCGCCACCGGAGGGCTTCCCTTATCTTTGGAGGTTTTGGGTTCATTTCTACGCAATAAAAAGCCAAACATATGGAGAGATACAATAAAAAGTTAGGAAAGGTCCCTCATAAGAAAGTGCAAGAAAAGCTAAAAATAAGTTATGATGCACTAGAGTATGGACAACAACAAATATTTTTGGATATTGCTTGTTTTTTCATAGGCACTGATGGGAGAATTGCATCCTACATGTGGGATGCTTGTGGCTCTTTTCCAAATGAGGGAATTGAAGTATTGACATTGATGTCATTAATAAAAGTGGGAGATGATCATGAGCTCTGAATGCATGATCAATTGAGAGATCTTGGGAGAGATATTATTTGCAAGGAAAACGAGAGAGAGCCTCAATATCGTAGCAGGTTATGGGACACCAAGGAAGTTATGAAAGTGCTAAAGGAAAATAAGGTAACCGTGTCTCTTCTTTTGCTTCCTTAGTCCATGTTTTTCCGTCAAAGTGATGTTCATCGTCTACTTAATGCTTGCTCTGGTGAACAGAGGACCTTTTAATATTATTTTCCTCGTGTCGTTTCGTTGACAATATTAGATAGGTTGCTCTTTCTTTGTAAGTATTGCAGCTTCTCTTGAGATTTTTCTTAAATAAGTGTTATCTCCAAGAATGGGATACTTTCAAATTTACTAGATACCTATAGAGTGTAAGGGGTATTTTATCTTGAAAAAATGTGTATTTCTCCAATCAATTCTGTTACTTCCTTGAGACATGCAATGAATAACTTGGATTTGCTACTGTGAACAATAACTACTGAGGATATTTTAATAATAGAATGCTATTCTCTAGCTGTTAGAATTTATACGATAGGAGTAACCATGTCCGCATTTTTCATTAAATTTCAATTATTATATCATAATTGTGAATGAAAGGGATACCTATTTCATTTAATATTAGGTTAAAAGTTCCTTTTACCAAAATTTACATGATAGAACAGCAATTTAAATAGATATGTACAACATTGAGCGTACTTCATGCACTGACAATTAAAAAGAGAAATGTTTTATATTTGCTACATAAAATGTCCTAGAGATAAGTACTCTAAAATTCTATTTCTACTTAAGGAAGTATGCGATTGTATTGTATTATTGAAACTAATCATAGTATTGACTCTAGTACTTTGAATCCATCATTTGGCTAGGCTCAAAGTTGTTGCTCGAAAGAGTAGCACTTGTTTGCATTTTCAACGTACAACATATTTTTAATCTCAAGAGCCAATTCATATTCTGTAATTTTTAAATTGTTCATATTTTGTAAAAGAAACGAAACCATAGGTCATATGTTACAAGTTGCATGACATATATCAATATTTATAAGCATTGCGAACCTTAGTTGAAATGACGGGATGACGAGGCACGACCCTTTGCGGTATGGTGTCAAGTCATTCCATTTGCCATCACTCGATCTAGCTTAAGTCACTTCAAGTGGCAGCAGCGGCATAAGGCCAGATTAGTATCCGTGAAATCAAATACAACATTATGAAGTACAATAAGAAATTTTCTTTTGGGAGAAACTAGCATGGATTTGACAATTCTTGAATTTTCCATTGTCACTTCTTAACTTCTTATGCAAAAGTGAATTTTCTTGGAGAAATCTTGTTGCTCATTTGATTCACAGGAAAAGCTATTATATTTCTAATCCATTCTGATGAAGCAATTATTCATTCGTTCGATTCAAACATAGATTAGAAATAGCCAAGGGGGGCAAGGAATTAATAGCTATTCCATGTAGCCGAGAACAGGTTCAATTTTCATAATTCAGAAATGATAATGAATAAAATTTAAAATTAATCAAAGTCATCAAATGAGGACTGGTACTATTAATAAGAATCACATTTTTGATGTTCAAATAACTACTATCACAAGTTTAGTTACTTTATTAATTGTAAGTAGCACAGTCATGTAATATGTACGAAATTTATACATAAGATAAAATGAAAAAGAAAAGGACTCCATACGATTAAATTCTCTTTGAGAAGTTTCTTTTCCCCAATTGTCAAAATTAATCCAATAACTATGTCTCTACGTGATTGTTGTTTGGATATCTAATATGAAAATAACAGAGAATTTAATTTCTCTTAAAATTGATCAAATCAACTTTGATTCTGCACATTGTAATTTAATTAAATCCGGTGCATTGCATGTGCCTCCTAACTTGTATGTTGCTGAAGCTACATTTCAGGAAAGAAGAGGATTTACAGCTATTAGAGTTTTATCCTCAATGAGCCATTAGATCAAAGGGTAAAAGCACGTTAATAATGTATACAATATACTATAAACTATACAAAATTAAATTAAATTAAAAGAAAGAGCAGATCATAGTTCTTTTTAAGATCAAGTCCTTATGGCCAAATTTCAAAATCGAAATTGACATCTTTCACTTCATTACGACTTTATAAATATTGTTTACCGACCAAAAATGGAAATCATATCTTCACTTTGCTACATGTATGTACGTTAATAGCACTATAAACTAATGATTCTACAATATTTTTGTTGGATATAAATAGCATTAATGAACATTTTACTTATAGGGAACCGAAAAGATTGAGGCCGTTTATCTTAGCTTCGACACAACAGCTAGCCTAGGTGGCAATATCCATGCAATCGACCAGTTCAAGAATTTAACAAGACTAAGGTTCCTTCATGTGAGTGGGGCACATTTTAGTGGACATTTTAAGAACTCGATGGAGGAGCTAAGATGGCTTCAATGGCACAATTGTCCCTTTACTTTCGAAGCAAAGAATTTTCATGTAAAGGAATTAGTAGCACTCGAATTGTTGGGAGGCCTAATTTCAACTAAATGGCAAGGATGGAGCTTCATTGTGGTAAGTTGGAAGAACAAAGTCTCTCTCTCTCACTTTTTTTTTTTTCTTTCTATTGAATTATAATCACTTTGGGCCAATATCTTAACAATTTGTTATATCCTTGATCAGATGGCAAAGAAGCTAAGATTTCTTGACCTCACATCTTGTGGGTCTTTAGAAGGAACTTTCTTCCTCTCAGCTTTTAAGAATTTAGAGGTTTTGATAATTAGAAATTGTTCCAGACTTAAGCAAGTTGACTCTTCGATTGGAGACATGAAAAGCTTGGTGCGCTTGGACTTGGCGAGATGTGAGATGCTCAAGGAGCTGCCAAACAGCATAGGAGCTTTACAAAATTTAGAAATTCTGGATGTTAGTACAACTGACATAAAAGAATTACCAGACAGCATAGGAGCTTTGCGGAATCTAGAAATTCTGGATGTAGTAGCACCAGGATAAAATACTTACCCAGTGGTATTGAAAGGCTGAAAAAGCTCCAAAAGTTAAATTCTTGGTCGTGCAAGGAACTCCAATTGCTGCCGGTGCTTCCTTCAAGCTTAACACACTTAAATGTCACTTGTCAAAGTCTCAAGTTGTCTTCACTTTTCCACCTAACCCATCTCAAGGAAGTAAATCTTCCTGATTGTAAAGTTGTCGATTGCATCTCGGAGCTTCCTTCATCACTATCAGAGCTTTCAGAGTGCTCCCACTTAGCAGATGTTGAAGAATCAGAATTGCAAAAATTCATGGACACTCCCTTTAAGTTGGAAATACTGAAAATTAGTGGTGGTCAGTTTACGGAAATCCTAGACGTTTCACAATTACACCATCTGAGGAGCTTATCTATCACTTTTTGCACTAATATTCTTGAAGTCTGAGGTCTTGACAAACTGATATATTTGGAAAGTTTGACCATCGATTTGCGTGGTCCAATTGAAAGGTTGGACCTTTCAAAATGCGAGTCTATAAAAAAGTTGTGTGTTGAAATTTCCAAAAACTTGATTGAAATTCAAGGTCTCGATAGGTTGGAGTTGTTGGAAGAGCTAAATATCACAGAGTGCGCTTTAATTGAGAAGTTGGACCTTCCAAAATCTGAGGGTCTGAAGATATTCAATGCTACATATTGCGAAAACTTGGTTAAAATTCAAGGCCTCGATAGGTTGGGGTTGTTGGAAAAGCTATCTATAAGTAATTGCGCTTCAATTGAGAGGTTGGACCTTCCAAAATCCAATGGTATGAAGATATTCAATGCTAAATTATGTAAAAACTTGGTTGAAATTCAAGGCCTTGATGGGTTGGAGTCGTTGGAAGAGATAAATATCATTGGATGCGCTTCAATTCAGAGGTTAGGCCTTCCAAAATCCAAGGGTTTGAAGAAGTTATCTCTTAGATGTTGCCAAAACTTATTTGAAATTCAAGGTTTCAATAGGTTGGAGTTCTTGAAAGTGCTAGATATGTTCGGATGCACTTCCTTTGGAAGGTTACCAGATTTATGTTGCTTTGACACCTTGCGTAAATTGGCAATCAACTGTTGTGACAACCTTCATGATATTCGGAGCCTAGAGAGATTCTCATCCTGCACAAATTTATGGATTGAGGATTACAAGTCCTTAGCAAAATTCCCAAACTTGTCAAAGATTCATAATTTACGGGCATTGTCGCTAACCATTTGTCATGAACTTCGGGAGATCCCAAGGCTTGAGGAGTCAACATCTCTAGAATATATTGATATTACACAATGTCCCTCGATCGAGATCTTACCTGAATTTTCATCATGTACCAACTTGAAGGTTCTAATTGTGCAAAATTGCAAGAAACTGATTAAGCTTCAACGGCTGGAGAAGTTGGAGCAATTAGGGCTATTGGACATTTCTGGATGCAAGTCACTCGAAACAATACCAGAATTATCTTGAATGATTATTTTCCGAAATTTCGAGAAGGGGCGATATGACCCATATGATCCAAGGATAGAATTTTGATATTACAAACGGGGTGAGTAAGAATAGTTGAGATGATCCACATTTCCTGACAAAAGGTACATAAAGAAGGTAAGCTACATTTTCTCTTTTGAGATCTATAACCCAATTTTCAATTTTCATATGAATTTCCTGTTGGCAATTTCTTCTAAGATTTACTAATTTTTCATTATAATTCCTGGTTCACAAAGATATCGTTTTCTTACTTGATTCAAGGAATCCGTAGGGAAATGTTCGTGGAAGTTAATGTGTGCTTTGGCAAATGTTTTCGCTCGTCATGCCAAAAATGGACATAGATCAAACGGCCTTCCAAGTGCATCATTTGTGATTAGCCTTTGGGTAAGATTCTTCATCCCAGGCATAGAATTAAAGATTCTCCGCGTTTGATGGATTGTGGAATGCTGGAATTATTGAGTAAAAACTTATGTAAAAGGGCACTTGATAGCATGCCAAAGGTAACCGTAGAGGTTGAGAAATGCTAAATGAAGGACCCTATATGGAGGTCCTTCTAATGTGAGGTTTTAGTTTGCTCTACGCTCATCATGTAGTTGATGACTGCATGTTTCTAAGGTGCACTTATGAATGAATTTACAGTGCGAAAGGAACATGTTGAGAGTGCATTACTTAGTACGGGACAAAATTTGTCCAACCATTGCGTTCCAAGCATACAGAACTGTCTATGTTAGCTAATTAAGGTTGTCGTATCAGTTGAGAGGCGCCTAAATGCAACTTTTGCTAGTGGTGTGGTCGTGAAGAAGCTAGGAAACAAGCCAAAAGCAAAACCATTGTGGATTACTAGGATCAATCGAGAAAATAGCAACTCAAATTTTGCAGACTATGAATCCATGATCATTTGCGTCAAATCCAGGGAATACCTAAAAGTCCAAGGAAAATAATAGATTAGCCCAAAGAATACTTCTTAATGTTAGTAGAGTTAGTAATGCTGATGTAGCCCAAGGCCGGCTCCTTGAACAATAGGATAGTCTCAAAATCGAGCAGAAATTTCAGTTTTGCACCAGCTTGGGGAAACGGACATAACTTTATCAATTCAGATCCGATTGACTTGATTTTAAAGTCAAAAGATTGCAAACTCAAAGATCTACAACTTTTGTGTTTTGAGTTTTCTCAGATAAGCACTATGGAGTTGTCACATTTAAGAGGAAGTGGATGAAATGAAACCAGATCGAATGAAGAAAATGACAGAAACTTCAATAGCTGCTCTTCTAGGCCTCTAAGGAAGTTGAAATGGCATCAATTCTTTGAGATTGATGACTACAATTCTTCAAGGATGCAGACTTTAAAAGCTCCAACTCTTCAAGGACGGAGAGAAAACTCTTCTAAGTTTTTACGAGGTTTGAACTCTTCAAGGTTCAAGAGAATTGAACTAAGAAAATTTTCATTAATCAAATTCGATTTCCATTTTATAGAGGCTCAATGACCTTTTATAGCTAAACAAAAAAAGAGTAACTAATAGTCATTAATGTACATAGAAACTATGAGGTATCAAGTGTAGAATATTTTCAATACTTGTGGCCATCCCCAAGTATCTTGATGCAAGCTTCAATACGTGGGAAATGACAAAGTCTTTATGACAAAGTCAAAGACGAGGCTCATCGATATTAATTTTATCAACGAGAGTGCTATCAACTTTGAATGTGCGTCAATCTTCTTTGTTGAATGAACTGGACCTGAATACAGGCCGCATCAAATGCCATATGTCATTTACAAGAATTTTGAAGTCAAGCAAACAACCAAGATGGTAGACATGAACGAGAATGTCGTTTGACATGATCAACTACACTATGAAATGATCCCTTATTTAATAAAAATAACACAGAGCATTTTCATAAGTTTCCTGATGAAACTTTCGTTTATCCTATATGCCATTTGAAATCTGTCTTGCATTTATTTTGATAAGTGAACAGCACATAATATTAAGGGAAAGAATCATACTATATATCCCACAAAAGAAGCAACTTAAGTTGAATTCACCGTACAACTTGATCAAAGCTTCTGTAGTTGATGATGTTAGATGCCAATCAGTTAAATTAAAAGAGTTGAAAATGAAGATTAATATTGAGTTTGACAAACAAAGATATGTAAAATTTGCGGTATTATTAGTAGTTTGCTGATCTTAGTTGCTAGATTCATTACATTTTATTCACTGGCAGGAATTGGTTATTATTCCACTAGTTAAATGCCGCAATATCCTCAGGAACTTTCGAAAGGCACTTCTAAAAGGAAATAAAGTCATCCAAGGATCAGGAGCTCGATGTTTCTTGGACTTCTCTGAACGCTGACTATGCATCCTTGAAAAGGTAGAGGATGTTCATCTATTTTCATCCCACATTGCCTTGATTACAATCAACGGACTCATTACAGAGCTGAAACTCTCCGTTAAGAGGTTTTTGAAATACTGACAGTCTAGCCAATTGGTATTTCTATTTGGCATGATAATTGGCACCTGCACAGAGGTCTTTTGGAGTCTTTACTTAAAGAGAGTTGTTTGTGATTCAGGTTTGGATCTTCATGCTAAAGTGGAAGCTATTCAATGTTTGGCTGCTAATCTTTGTTGGGTTAAAAAGAACTTAGAGGTTCGTACTCTGGGAAGCTCCTGTCAGAGTGGGTTTGGAATGCTTGCATCCACTGCAGTTGGAAGTCTTGGAATCAAAGTTTTGTGAGGTTGAGATATTAGTGCGGTAGATTTTGCTGTCAGATTGATAGAGGTTGCTGTTGATATCAAATTTGAAAATGCTCCTGGTGTGGAGAACAAGGTCGGGAGAGTCCAGTAATGTGCATTTGAAATTGCGCATTATTTGGGATATTGAAGTTCAATGGTAACAAAGGATCAGATGTCATGAACATGCAATTTCGAAATCCTATTGACAATTTATATTTGAGAAATAAATGCCCAATGATTTGCCATGTTTCTTGTCATTAATTGGAGCTGTCTTCGTGCGCAGGTTGATTTTCTTCCGGTTGACCTCTGATTAGCTCAGGTGGGTGCACTTCCTGTTCTTAGACTTTTCTTGACCTGTCTTGATTCAATGACTGCCCATGTTTTTGCTCTCTTTTTTTTTTCTTCGAAACATTACTTTTCCAAATTCTGTTATAGCTTGCATTATATCTAATTGCATACCGAGTGTACTGACAGTAGGACGTCTAAATATTAGTTTGGCATTGGCTGAGAATGTGCACCATTTCACTCATTTGACCTACCAGTGATCAAGAGCCTCTGGTGGCACCAAGGCTAGGATTATGCCTGGTAGGCCTAAAGAGAAAAGAAAAAGAGATGCAGGAAAATCTAAGAATGGATTCAAAGTGTCGAGGCAAGGCACAGAAATCACGTGCCATTTGGGCTTCAAGCGAGGGCAAATCTCAAGAAATTGTCCATTGAAACAAAAGAAAAGGGTAAGGTTCGTTCAGTTTGTGTTTTCAGTCTCTGTTTATCATCATTTTCTGACTTTATTTTGTTAGTGAACGGAATGAAGAGATAGTCAGATAGAGAGAAACCAGCCAACTTGTCACAGAGACACATCATAACAATGTCACCACTCAAAAGGTACTTTTAACCTTACTTTTGAGTAACTGACTATGTACTCCTATGATTATAAGTGTCGTTTTAAATTGAGTATTTTTTTTTTCGTTCTTCATAGCCTAGATGGGAAGGCAGTTGAGTCGTTTCCATACCAAGAAATACCAACAACGTTGTGATTAATGCTAAGAAGGTAGAGAGGGCATCTCGCAAATTTATCACGGTAAAGGGATTAGAGGTACCACTTTATGGTAGTAAACAGGTTGCTATGTAAACATATGAAAATTGATTTGACAATGCGCATCTTTCGTCCAGCAGCCAAGGAAGACATTATGAAAAAGAAGCAAGAAAAACACAAACAAACAGTGGAGCATTTGAACAACATTGTAAGTGTTGGATCGACAAGATCTCCAAGAAAGAGGAAAACCGACCAGCAGTAGCAGTTTAAAAGAGTTGGATGTCTAATATGTTATTGTAATTTTTGTTGATATGAACCCTTTGATTTAAGATGAAGAGACTTAGTCTGTTGTTTTATTTATTCTGCAAGTGTTTAAGATGTGGCGATAATACAGTTAAGACAACAAGCGTTCTAGTCAAGAGTATTTTGTGCTTGATAGTACATTTGATCTTTGAAAGAAGTGCAGTTGGCCCTATTTTCATCTAATCTATAGGTGTTAAAGACTAGGCTATGTCCACTATAACAAATGGACAGGTTATCCCTGAAGTATCTGACCTGTAGTAAAAGTCATGACACGGGGAGGACAACTCACTCAACTCCTTGTCTGGCTCTTCATTACAAATAGATAGGCGGGACTTACCTTCCACTTTTGGATTCTTGTAAGACGAGGCTGTTTTGTGAAAAAAACTCGAAATCACAGTTGAGTGTGCCTCCATGAATTGAGTTGAGGACCATCTTACAACCGCCCCGACGCTGATACCCAATGCTCTGTCAAGTTCCATGTTTCGTCCCTTCGCATAAGTTATAAGCAATCTAAAAGGGAACTCAGTTATCTACTTGTGCTAGAAGATGATGGATAGAGTAGGATTAATACATAATCTAAAAGCTACAGGTCAAATACAAAGATTGCTTAAGAAGTAAACAGAGGGCATAAGCTTCAGAGACACGTCGCCCTATGTACGGGTCAGAAGATGAGAAGGTATCACATGATGATTGGTCATTCTGCTGTGCAAAGCAACAGATGATGATGACAAGGATATCTAAGGAGAACAGACTCTTGGAGCATCAACCAAATTCTTGCCAAAACCAATTAAGTTTAGTCAATCTCTCTTCATTAAGTTTAATCAGACTGTACAGAGAATGGTAGCAAAAGATTCTATACAATGCTCTTGCAAAATAAACACGACAAGCAGCACTAATGAGGCATACACTTGCTGCTGGTGTAAGGGACTACTGGAATCGCTAAGCTATCGCGAGGATGGGCTAGACATCTGCCAAAGCATCGACAATTGAATTACACAGAAGCAAATATTTCTCTGATTCATAGCCTCTCCATGAACAATTCCTTCAAAGACTGCATGGTGAAAGGTGCACCAGCATCGACGAATCAAGGATGAGCTCCTGCCTCAGAGAAACATTGTTCATGTCATCTGCACATTCTCCGGGAGCAAATTTATACCGATTCTGTTCACTTTCGCAAAATCACCCTTATCAAATTGTCACGTCTTCATCATCTTCCACTCCTCGCTGACTTCCAAGTCGCTATATGATGGTTACTCGGAGTTGATTGAGGTGGCGTCGGCCACCTGGTGGCTATTGCTAGCAAAGGAGGCGAGCTTTGCAAAGTTTCGTGAGTTTTTATATTTTGACTTTGACCCCGTTAACTTCAACTAATTATATTCTAAGATTCACTCCCCCATTTGATCTCTTCCCACTAGCTTTTTGCAATTTTAACCATATCCTCTTTTTTCTTTTTTCTTTTTGCAATTTAATTCATATTCCAGTTCAAAAAAGGAGAATGCAATAATTAAAGAGTGCGCAATCCTAAGATATGTAAGTTAACTAAAAAATCGATCCGATGCAA
>CM026412.1:13210549-13220794 GCA_014858505.1 Corymbia citriodora subsp. variegata
CTTAGCGCCGAACGTTGTCATCTTAGTGGACGAGGATGCTGACTTCACATCAAATAATGTTGCGTCAAGATTGCGGTCGGCGTTCAATTATCTTTGGATTCCTTACGATACAGTTGACACGTTCCTCCCAAGGGGAAGCAAGCAGAGGCAGTGGTACGAGTCTTACATATATTGGAAGATACAGAACATCATCGCGCAAGAGGGCCTACAGAGAATCGAGAGGCTCGAGCCGAAGAGCCGGTGGGTGCAGCGGATGAGAAATGCGGACTTCCAGGCTGTCCCGTTCGGAGAGGACGCGGTCTCTGAAGTCAAGGCCATGCTCGACGAGCATGCAGCGGGGTGGGGATTGAAGAAGGAAGAAGATGATCTTGTATTAACATGGAAGGGACATAATGTAGCTTTTGCTACTGCATGGTTGCCTGCTTGATTAACTCTTTTTTTTTTTTTTTTAATGTTAGGCTTTAGTGCTATTTCGCAGTGTTCATTAGTCATCAATTTACTTGACTCTACGTTGACTAGCTAGTCCATTTAGCTTCTTCCAGAATTGGAAGACAGGGAGATGTGATGGATCATTCAGCTGATACTTGGTCGTACCAGATCATAAATATATTGACCGTCTCTCTCTCTCTACTTAATCACATGTTTCAGATTAGATGACGACTGCATTTAATGCTTGTAGACAAAATCAGATGTTTGGCGTGCTTTTTCTTTGACGAGTAGAAACCAGGTTGTTCTTCGCATCAACGTACAGCGAACACAATTTTGTAAATCGAGTAAATCTCGATGTTGCTGTTATCTACGATGTACACGTGCTAAGCTTGAATTTTCGATTTCTGATCGCTGTTTTCAAAGATCTTCGAAAGTAAAATAACAATAGCTAATGAGTCTTAGAGTCAATTCGTTGTTGGTTGAATCTTATATATCCATTTCATATGTTCGATTTTGAATTGATTTTAGTCTAAAAATTCATGATTACGTGATTAGCGTGAAGTTTATCTGCTCTTGAAGTTCTTGATTGAATTATTAGGTTCTTCTTTTGTTCTGCTTCCTTTTTTTGTTGAGGTTCTTGTCGAGTCTCTTCCCGATCGCTTCTTGTACTGTCATTCTTTTCCATGTGCAATCGGAGTCATCATTCGTCCTGTCAGCTTGGCTCGGGAAGGTGCAGCTCCCTTTGTTTACACTGAAATCTGCACATAGAATTCCTTTCTACTAAATTTTATATAATGGAGAAGTCATTGAATCCATTTGCTGAGCAAAATAAAGGTTGATCGTCATTAAGAGAGAGAACAAAGATAACCAACACCAATATTTATAATTGAATAAATTCTTAAACAAGGCATCCGATAACTTCCTATGCTATCTCAAACATTAACATATGCGCTTCTCCCTCTTCATCATGAATCACAAGTTTAATCATGTAGCTGCTTGTCAAAATTTTCAAGAAAATGAAAGATATTAATTAAAATTGGAAAATGCCCAAAGTCACAAAACTTTGATTTTTTTTTTTAAATTTTTAACAAATGCCTTACACAAATTTTATGGAGAAGTACAATAGAAATGTCGAAAATCATATATGGTATTCACTTTAATGCCAAAAAATTATTTTAGATCACTTAAGCATTAAATTTTTTGAAAAACAATCTTTTTTGTGCCAATTCCAATCTACTTGGCCAGAGATCTAATGCGGGCTTCTCTATTTATTAAAATTTTCAGTCTAACGTGGCGGAGGGTCTATTCAGCATTTAAACCATAAAAAATATTGTCTATAAGCTTTCCCCCAAATAAGAACCTTAAATCCAAATTGAAAGAGAAACCTAAATTCGATACCCTAATAGGCCATTCAGCTGAAATTCACACCCTAATTCAATTTGCCTTTAAAATTAATACCACAATCTTGTAAATGGAGGCAAGAGTTTCAGCATCAGCTTAAATCCGTTTCAACAATTCCTCCTCAAGCACTAACAACCCTAATTTTTCCCTCCACATCGAACCCTAATTTTTTCCCTCCAATTGAGTGACTTGGTGAGAATGACTAACCGGACTGACTAAAAGCAACAAAGATGGCGGGCGATGGACAGTGAGCGATAGATGCTAAGTGACCTTGACAAGGAGAATGGTGGACGGTGAGACAAACACGATCGGATTCCTAACTTTCATTCATCATGTGCAGCATCGTTTTTAGGCATAGGATGGTGTGGCATCATTTTTGGACTGAGTGACACCATTTTGCCTATCCATGTGGATTGGAATTTTTAATAAAAGAGCTAACTCAGCTTATTTTTTTAATTATAAAATCCAAGTAATTATTTTGGCAGGAATATCTCATTGTTGGTATTTAAGTGATTGTTTTTCCTTCAATTTAGTAATTAAGTGAGTTGGCGAAAAATTTTGGCATTAGAGTGAACGCGTAGATAACTTTTGACACTTTTATTGTACTTCTCCTCATAATTTCTAACATGTGTCTAAATTTTTGAATATTCCACATTCGTTTGTTGGACTTCCTATCGTTTTCTCTTTCTTCTTCACTTGAAAAAATTATTTAAGTATACATTGTTTGGTTTATTCAATAGCAAGTTCTTTTAATTATTAATTTTAGGTAAAATTGAATTATCTATTACGATATATATCCATTTAATGCAATTGATACGTTTTTTTTTGGTCCAAAAATTGATATGTAGTTAGAAGATGCTTTATTTTTTCCTTTCAGGAGGTCTTCAGATGCGCTCTCTCATCCTAAAACCTCTCGGACATTGACACAAGTTTGAACGTTGCTCGAGCGCCTAAGTTATATTCAAAACAAGATATGCGTTCTATATTTATTTATTCGTGCTCTATTATTTATATTAAGTGATTTTGATTTTAAACTCTTTCTTCGGTTATCATATCTCTATTAATTATTAAAGAAGCATTTAAAAACTCGACAACTTAAGGTTTCAAGTTAAAGTTGTAAATCGGTCGAAGCATGAAATAGTTAAATATCGAGTGCAATAAGGTAAAATCACAAATGGAAGGGGAAAGTACCAAAAAAGTCATAAATCTATTGTATTGGTATTAATTCAGTTCTAAACTTTTTAATTGAACTAATTTCCTAAACATCTTCATATCGGTATCAATTCAGTCCATCCAGTCAATTTAAACTAGAAATTACTGACGTGGATGTCGGCTATCTACATGGTACTACTAACATTAATGCTGACATTTTTAAATAATTTTTATAATAAGAAACAATTCGTTATATGAGTTTGCAAACATAAAAGTTAGTTAACAGAAAAAAATAGTTGTTAACAGAAAATTAGTTGGAGATCAGCCAATATTAATTGATGGAAAGAAAAATGCATGAGTCATAAAGAATCATACATGCTGACTTTTGCAGACATAAAATAAGAAACAATTCGTTATATGATTTTGAAGACCACAACATAATATACGAACGAAAAATAGAACAAAGATTAAGGTTCAATACCAGGGATGGTTTAAAACTTCTTTGTGTACGATGATCTTTCGTGTAAGGCTCGAGTTAATTCAATCTTCAGAAGAATCGGTTTTAAGCAATACCTTCATCCCTGGAAGTATTGCGAGAAAACACACCTTAGATTCTGCCTTCATTTTAAAAAATCTTTGAGTTCGACCTAAAAGTACACTGAGAGTTAATCAATGTTTAAGCGATGAAATGAGCCACATGAAGTTAATCTTAACTCAACTTGCTGAGGCTTCATTGGAGGAACAGCAAGTGAAAGTGTTTTCTAACCTAACAAGTCAAAGAAACTTGGGGGGCCACCATTGGTAGCACCTAAGTAGCACCGACATTGGCAATCGACATGTGACATGACACATTGGCACATAATTTCTTAAAAAATAGAGAATTTCGATATGTTGGAACACGTTATATATTAAATGAATATTTTTATATATACTTGATATATTATCATTTTTATGATTATTTCAATCAAATTCATTTGATTCAAATCTACAAATAAATAAATAATAAAAAAGAGCCTAGATTGAATTTACATTAAGAACATTAATTTACTATTTGTTAATATCATTCATTGTTTCAATTTGACAAATTCAACTATAACAACATATTGACAAGCGACAATCGACATACGACACAATACATCAACACATCATTTCCAAAAAATAGAGAATTCCAACAATTTAGGACATGTTGTATATTAAATATATATTTTTATATATACATGATAAATTATCATTTTTATGATTATTTCAATTAAATTAATTTGATTCAAATCCACAAATAAATAAATAATAAAAAAAAGCCTAGATTGAATTTACATTAAGAATATTAATCTACCATTTGTTAATATCATTTATTGTTTCAATTTGATAAATTCAACTACATTCCATTTCAATAATCCATAAAACTTAGAGGGAAAAAAAAACAATCCACATTCCACTATTAGATTAACATTTAATAATAAGTCAAAAAAAACAATGCACATTTCACCATTAAAAAATAGGGTTTCCTTTCTCCCTTTTATTTTTATTTTTATATTTTAAATAATTAAATTTTGACCCTTAATTTATTGAAATTTTTTAAAATTATCTATGCGTATCGAAATTGTGTGTGGGATTCCAAACTTGCGTGTTGGGAGAGTTGACCGCGTGTCGGACACATATTAGGATGTTTGACATCGACACAAAGGCTCTAGAAAGTGTCCATAGTTCCTACGCTAGCACTGCACAACCATTTGCAACAGAAGGAAGGACACCATCTGTGTAAATGCCTCACATGATGAATGACCTAGGAAAAATAAAAGGGCAGCGATACTAAAAGGGCGTTGTAAAATGCTAATTCGTTCCACACGTAATGGAAGCTCTGAACCTAAGATCTAATTTCTTGTAGACTGGCTTTCTTCACAATGTACTTAGATAGTTGACTTTCTCATCACTACTTAAGCCTTTAGGTGTCTGATCGACTTTGATCTTTTAAACCTATTAGTGGCGATTCTAATATGATATTTAAGTTCATGATCAATTTTCTATCCCCCTAGATTACCTAAAACTAGGTATAGGAAGATCCTAGGAGCCTAGGCGCCATTAGCTGGTGAACCCAAGTTTGCAAGTTCGGGGTGCTACAATGACATGTATTTTTGAACTGGAAATGAAATATCTATTTTCTTTCGGTGAAAACCTATATTTTTTGAAGATTAACTTGTATATCACAATGTTTTTCATACTGATTTCTATATGAATTAGATTTCATAAAAGTATCGGTAAGTTACTAACAGAATCTTAAGAAATCAGGTGAGAGGTAACTTGTTTTGTAGATATGTATTTGACACTACCTTACTCCTTTAGAAAGTTGTTGGCAAACTACTTTACTCTTGAAGAAGGTGAAATGCTGCAAACTAGATGAAATTACTTATAATGACCATATTTTATTACACGAGAATTTTTGTTTTCCTTTTGAAAGATGATGATCTCCAAAAAATGAGGTCTATTTTACTTTTGATGAGTATGACTTGTCACCAAATATAAAAAGAAATTTTTGAGCCGCTATTGATGCAAATTATCTTACCTTATGATGAGGTGAGGTAACTCCATAAAAGCCCATGCTTAGATGTTCTCTAATCGTTAGGATCGCATCATATTCCTTGGGCATAATTTATGTAATGCTAAAGATACTGCAGTAGGTTATATGTTTACCAAGACATAAGGATCACACATGTTTACGGTAAGGTATCTTAATTAGATGGCAGCTTCTACAGCTACTAATTTTCTATGCACCTAAAAAGTGAGGCTCCTCTATTCACTATTGCAAATGCTGCGGGCAAAATTATCGATAAAAGTACTTTTGAATTGCTCTAGTATCTAGCAATTATAGATGAGTACACTCATCTATTTTCATATAAAGGAAATTTTCCTTGATATCTGAAAGTAAAAGTAGGACCTCAAAGGGAGTCCCCGGTTATTATACTAGCGATAGACTCGCTTGTGAGAACTCTAAGTTAGATGGGCCTCAAAGTGGGTAGATTAGTAATAGTGGTGCATATTGAAGAGCCCGGCCCAACTCAGGTTGGCCTGGCGTTGATTATAGCTCAAAAAAGGAACGTGAATGAAACTGGTAGCTATGACGCACAACGTGGGCCTCATAGCTCAAAATGCAACGAGGTAATGTAGTAGAGACCTAGCTTGGGTTTTGCAATATTCCTGATCAAAGCATTGATAGAGCACATTCCAATTCCTGAAATTGGTGAGTTTCCATAAGGACATCACCCACATTTAATTTTGGTAGAGTTTACGATCATACTCCCCATGAAATTTCTTTTTCTGAGCAGTTGTTGTATATGAACTTGCAGAATTTTGGGTGTAAAAATCACCATGTAGGAGTTACATAAAAGCTCATGATGTTACAAAATTCATCAGTTAATCACCACCAAATTTTCTCAATCGCGCTTGTATTGATCATTTATTCCCTCTCTTCAAATGATTCTCGCCTGATCTTTGGATGTGGGTCAGCTTTCATATGACTTCTAAAGCAGCATAATAGGCTATCAACAGTGGAAGGGATACCAAAATAATTAAGTGTAGATGACTTCCTTTGACCAATGAAAGTTCGTATTGGTAAACATTATGAATGGAACTCATCTGAATGAATTCAGAGAACATAAGCGATTCTGAGAACACTTGGAAGTAATTTGTATTCTTTCGCAAAGACGAAAGTTGTAGGCGACTGTGGCAGTACCGACTGCAAAAGAGAAATTGCAAATCACTCTTCTTGATCAAAAGAAGTTAAATACAAGTGAGAAGCAGAGCTATAGTTTCGAAAACCATATCATTAGGCTTACTTAGGCTAAGTGGTTTATATTGGCGGGTTCATAATATGAGCTATCTAATGCTTGAGCTCATAATATGAAATGAATCTAATAGAATCACAGGGTCGAAGATAGGCCCCTTTAATCTTATTACCTGTATGATAGCGATTCCAATAATGTTGCTAAGCAGTCCGACGGTGAGGGAATTCACAGCCATCAGAGCTGGTCCAGCGATAAACCTCAAGATGATTCCCAAAAATATCACTGTGGTGCCACAAGCCACCACCTTTCTCTGCCTTACCTGCGCACATGCTTGACCTTTCGTACGAAGAGATGGGATCCAATTTAGTGTATTTTGCAAGGTCTCGAAACATACACATGGAATTTCAGGTCATTTCTTCGAGTTACACCGATGGATTCTTGTCCTTAATTGAATAACTCAGGATGCAGAAACTAATGTACTTGGGATGAATTAGTGAACCAGAAGCACTTGTTATAAATTGTCACACAATGCTTCACTTTGTGCCCAACGAGACCATTCCGTTAATATCAGATTCTGAAGCAAACCCTAATTACCCCGTGAGTCTTCATTATCATATTCTCCTTGATCGACGCTACTCAAGGCACTTCAGTGCTTAGACCTGAACATTGTCATCTTAGCGGACGAGGACGCAGACTTCACATCAAACAATGTCGCCTTGAGATTGCGCTCGGCGTTCAATTATCTTTGGATCCTTATGGCATGGCCGACACATTCCTCCCGAGGGGAAGCAGGTAGAGGCAGTGGTGCGAGCCTTACATATACTGGAAGATACAAAACATCATCATGCAAGAGGGTCTTGAAAGAATCGAGAGGCTGGAGCCAAAGAGACGGTGGGTCCAGCGGATGAGGAATGCGGACTTTCGGGCCGTCCTGTTCGGAGAGGATGCGGTCTCCGAAGTCAAGGCGATGGTCCACAAGCATGCAGCGTGGTGGGGATTGTAGAAGGAAGAAGATGATATTGTATTAACATGGTAGGGAAATAATGTAGCTTTTGCTGCTGCACGGTTGCCTGCTTGATTAACTTTTTTTTTTTTTTTTGGGTTGGGATTGAGGCTTTAGTGCTATTTCGCATATTGTTAAATGGTTCATTAGCCATCAATTTATTTGAGTCTATGTTGACTAGCTAGTCCTTTGAACTTCATCCAGAATTGGAAGTCAAAGATATGTGAGGGATGATTCAGCTGATACTTAGTTTGTTCCAGATCATAAATATATTGACCATCTCTCTCTCTCCCCCTTGTTCAAATGTTTGTAACTAGATGACGACTGCATTAAATGCTTGTAGACAAAACCAGATGTTTGGTGTGCTTTTTCTTTGACGAAGAGAAACGAGGTTGTTTTCCCATCAATGCATGAGAAACACCACTCGTTATCGAGGGAACCTGGATATTTCTCGGTCGTAGAGGCAGATGTCCAATCTAGAATGGTCATTTGCGATATATACATGCTAAGATCGAATTTTTATTTTTGATTGCTGTTTTCAAAAACGTTTGAAATTATATAGCTACAATTAATGAGTCTCAGAATCAGGTTGGTTGTTGCTTGAATCTTATTATCTCTCATCTGGCCTAAAATCTCACATTTCTTTGGCTGAAATCTACGTCAGGAAAATCACGTGTTTCTCATGAAGTTTACTAATTTCAGAGTTCTTGATTGAATGAATTAAGTTCTTCCTTTGTTCTACTTTCTTTTTGTTGAGGTTCTTCATTAAAATTTCTCAAGCTTTCCCTTTCAGGTACTAGTCAAAAGACACTCGCGTTGCACATGATGCCACCTCCTATAATTCATTTAAAAGATATTTCAAAAGAAGAGAATAGTAAAATTTTAAAAAAATTGATATAAAAGGATGAAAATAGTTGTGGTACATACGTAAATGTTGAGTCACTCCCCGATCACTTCTTGTGCTATCATCTTCCCTATGTGCAGTTGAGTCATCATTCGTCTTGTCGACTTTGGTATGGAAACTGTAACTCTTCCATTTACTGTGTTCGCCGAGAAAAAGTTTCCTCAATAAATATCTTTCACCGAAGAGGTAAGGCTTTGGATTTATTGATATTGAGTAGCTTTGGTCACCCAAGTATGTAGATAATGTCTACCTGTCGCTTTAAAACTCTCCGAAGGAGGCAGAAGACGAAATAGTTCTTGCGCCATGCCTCTAAACGCCGGTACCTCCTCCTTTTCTTTTTGACTGTTTCCCTTGGTATGTAGAAGAACCCCTTTCGTTCCAAATGGACCATCTTGTGGAGCATGTTAGAGTCCCGCATCTCAGAAACTTAGGGCTGTCTACCCTTTTGATCGAGTCTTTTTTTGACTGGTACAACAGGCTTAGATCTTCCAAGCATGAAGTCTGGCACGAGGTTCAGATCGACAAAGCCCTAAAGTTTTGTACCTTTGACTGGAAACTTAACCACAAACTCTTGGAGAGTCTTGCAAGTTTCCAGTCGCCTTCAGTCAACCGTTGGTCTGGCCCAATATCAATGATTTTACTGGACGCGTATGCTATTACTGGCTCGAGTCCAAGTGGTGATGACCCTAGCAGTGTTGATCCTGATGTATGTCCTTATTTTTAGCAAGGCGCTGATCTCTCCTATGCCCATTTTCAAACTTCTTTCGCTCGCCGGACTGGTGACATCAAAGAAGATGAGCACGTGGCTTTTATCCTTTACTGATTGTCCAAGTTTGTCTTCTGTCACCCCTCTCTTCAAGAGGCTTGAGAACTGAGGGGCTTGGCTTTTTATCTCGCAAGAGGCAAGCATATAGCCGTGGGTTGTCTTGCCTTGGCTGCTCTCTTTTGGGGTATAGGTTTTGCCTCCACTGCCATGGATGAACCTACTTTTGGGGTCTTCCATGGCCCTCTTTGGATCCTTCAAGCCTGGATCAGATTATATTTCTCATTCTTGTTCTCTGACTCCAAAAATTCTCTTTCACTAGGATATAAAGTGAGGTACGGACCTCTGGAGTGCCAAAAGTTGGCACAAAGGGACACTTAAGTGCCAAAATCGGAGCAAAAGGAATCACTTAAGTGCCAACGGCGAAAAATTCCGGCCAAATTGCTACGTGTCCATTTTCCGGCGACTTCATTTGCTGACGGAGCATTTTTTTCAAAATAAAAAATCCACGTGGCATTTTGTTCAAAATAAAAAAGCCACGTGGCAATTTTTTTTAAAAAAAATTGTCCACGTCAGATTTTTGAAAAATTAAAATCGATTTTATTAAAAAAAAAAAAGGGGGGGAGGAGGGGATCGGCGAGGGCAGCCCTCGCCGCTGCCGCCGTCGCCGCCCCACCTCGCCGGGAAGGGCCGGCGACGGTGGGGGGAGGTTCGGCCGGGGTCACCGGGCCTCGATCGGCCGGCCACTGGTCGGGGCTCGGCGACCCTGGCCGACCCTCCCCCACCGTCGCCGGCCCTTCTCGGCGAGGTGGGG